>VXBW01001777.1:274641-349786 GCA_013400375.1 Thinocorus orbignyianus
CAGGTGAGGCTGGATGAGGCCCTGGGCAACCTGGGCTAGTTGGGGGTGTCCCTACGACTGCGCGGAGGTGGGACTAGATGGCCTTTGGAGGTCCCTTCTGGCCTGGATTCTATGATTCTGTGATTCCTTCCTCCATCTCCAGCTGTGAATTCTCCCTGGAACTGTGGCAGCCCGGTCCTACTGGACCTGCCCACTCCTGCCCACGCATGTCAGAGCAGGGGCTCGGCTTCGCCCCTGTGGCACCATGACCACACGAAGAGCTGGGGTCTGCAGGCGTCTGGGTTTGCTGTTTCAGTGTGAGCACGTTCTCTGCAGGCGCTTTCACACCCCCCTGCCCTGTGTCGCGCAGGCGGCAGACACAGTGTGGTCCAGGCTGGGAATTCGCCCTTGTGTGTCCATTTCCCTGCTCCCACCCCCTCAGCACTGAAAACAAACAGGAGCTGTGAAAACACAGTGTCCAGAAAAATGTGCGAAGAAGGGAACAAAAAGACAAAGCGGCTGGAGTGCCCAGAGGCTCGGCCAGGGGCCCGTGGGGCTGCAACAGTAAATAAATAACAGTCCTGGCATCCGGGTGTTTGTCACCTCGCTCAGCCCAAGGCTGCGGCTCGGGGTTGTGGCCAGCACTGGGAAAAACGTGCCTGGAGTGAGATCACACCACAGCCAGCAACAGGACAAAAGGAAAGCAAGGAAGGCAGCCTGCTATGGGGCAGGAGCTCAGACACCCAAATACTCTGCACTCATGAGACCCCACCTGGAGTCCTGTGTCCAGCTCTGGAGTCCTCAACACAGAAAGGACATGGACCTGNAGCAACCTGGTCTGGTGGGAGGTGTCCCCGCCCATGGCAGGGGGTTTGGAACTGGATGATCTTGAAGGTCCCTTCCAACTCTAACCATTCTATGATTCTATGATTCTATGAAATGAGCCAGCAGTGTGCCCAGGTGGCCAAAGAGGACAATGGCATCCTGGCCTGAATAAGAAATAGTGTGGCCAGCAGAAGTAGGGAGAGGATCAATACCTATTCCTCTGCAAACCACCACTGCTGGTGAAAAGCCCAGAACAAAGCAGCCCACATTTCCAAGTGTCCAGGGAGGAGAGATGAACCTCCCTGAACCACAGGCCTGTCAAGGGGCTGGTTCCCCAAAAGCAGGGCCCATGGTGGGATCATGATGACAAGCAGAGATGACAAAGGGGGCTGGCATCTGCTGCCCACCGCTGCGGGTCCTGGCAGCCAGCTGGACCCACTGGTGACCCAGGGCTTCTCTGGGGTACTGACAGCCCCTGTGCATGTAGCTCACCCCAACACACAAGCTGTTTCTAGCTCTCCAGTGTCTTCAGACTTTCTATTCATACGAAATTAATTTCAGGTGCATTTTTCCAGCCACAGACATTCTGCAACCGCTTTGAAGCTGGAACACACAATCAGGCAGGAAAGGGGAGATTTCTGCTGCAGGAGAGGCATTTAGAAAACAGGCTGGGAGGTGGGGCTGGAGGTGAGCCCACCACGGAGTGAGAGCCAGATGAGTGCTCAGAGGCACCACAGGCACACGATTTGTGCTGAGCCCATTTCTGGGCCCTGTTGCCAGATTCTCTTTCACTCCGTGTCAGCTGTTGGAGGGCTTGGAGATGATGGACTTGGGAGCAAACCAGGTGTGGTTTCTTCCACACAGTGAATGTCCATCCCCCCGTTAGCTTTAACAAACACAGCTCCAGCTTCTTCCATGAGCTAGAAAAAGAGAATGCGATGTCTTTTAAAATTTATTATTTTTTGTTCTCTGAACATTTTCCCAGAGGAGAAAGGAGAAGTGAGGAACCTCCCGTGCCAGACAACACCATAAATGTGTCCTGCTATGCTGCAAAGCCAGAAAGGAAAATAGCACTGGGACCATTATGTGTACTGGGGCCAGAGATGTCCTGGGAAGCCCTGATGCCCAACTCTGAAAGCCAGGTTTGGGGTCTCCTGAGGACATGAGTCCAGGAAAGGGGTGAGGTGAGAATCCTCTGGCTCAGGGGTCTTAAATGTAATTCATACCTGAGCATCCAAGTGCTGTGGCAGCGTCAACCAGTGACATCTGCTAAGCCTGGACCAGTCCTGCTGACACCCACAGCACCTCTGATCCACAGGAGCTGGACACCCAAAGCTCACCAGGCTTTAGGCACATTTCCAGTGTCTCCAGGGCTGCCATGCCACGTTTGGCAGAGCCAAGGCTCCCGGACCATCTTTTCTATCAAGTGCCAGGTCTCCCCAAAGGACAGGAGCTGAGAGGGGCCCCAGGGTTGGCTTCACCACCAGGACTACCCTGCTGCTCTACACAAGGTGCGTGGGCAGAGCCAAGGCTCTGCCAGGCTCCACCAAGGCCAGCTTGTCAGTGCCTTATTATCACAACAGTGGAAAACTCTCTGTAACCATCCAACACGCGGCCACAGCCTCTTGCTCAGCTTGCACCTCTCTGCAGAGCCCAGCTGCCTTGTAACCCCCTCACAGGCTGGGCTGAAACCGGATCCCCCTGAAGCCTTTCCTTCCCCTGAGCAATCTAGATGTGAGATGTCAAAAGATTTTGTGGAACATCAGGGGACTTGAAAGAGGGCTGAAATAAGTTTTCCATGGATTAAGGCAGGGTGATCATCTCCTTGTAGACAGACCGAGGGAGAGAGGGACACGTGCCAAGTCCAAACCAGAGGAGAGCATTTGGAAAAGATGGTGAGAAGCTCTCACGTGCTGTGAGAAACTGTCCTTATGTGTCATGTAAGAGGAAGCTGGCTGGGTGGGAAAAATGCTTGAATGTCAGAAGAGGAGAGAAATACTGGAAAGAACGTCCTGAAATTAGAAATTGCGTTGGTGACAACTATAAACAGTTCAGCAGTGTCAATAAATAAAACACCCAAGTTGGCAGTTCATTCTGCACAACCCAACCCCCAACTGCAAAATCTTATGGTTACCCTGAGCAGGAAGAAAATCTCTGCATTGCTGGGCTCCCCACAGCCCAGAGCTCAGTTTCCAGCTCCGGTGCTACTATCTTCCTCCAAGCTCATGGAGATAAAATGGACCCGGATGACAATCACAGCTTGGGGCATTCCCTGCCCGAATGAATGACCTGAACAGCTACTGCGACTGCCAAAGAGAGGGCTCTGCTCCACGCTTCGTGACTTACAGCAGCCCATAACCTCCCAAATAATATTTCTTTCAGCTCCATCAGTTCCTCATTGACTTTTCCACTGTGCCTTAGCAAGGGTATCACATGGACATTTGTGCACCAGTGATCACATGCGATGGGTTATATTGAGGAAGTCTAAGCAAGGCTGTGATTTTTCCATACAGGGCCAGATCTTCCTCACAGAAGCAAAAAGACCATTTTGATAAATTTGTGTATCTCCCACAGCCACCACTGAGAAGCCTTTCCCTAGGGTGGAGAACTGGATCCTTCCCCAGTAAGGTGACTCCTTGGAGAGCCTCCGATGAGGACTTTTTAAACAGCCATTTCTACTGAATTCCCTAGCCTGGCTCCTTGTGAAGAGAACTTTAATCAGGAAGGCAGAGCTTCCCCAACCTCTGCAAAGCAGCCAAATGCCCCAGCGCTGCAGAGCCGAGACCTCACGGGTGCGATGCAGAAGTGGCTGAGACAGCAACCTGCGTGGGAGTGGGGTGCTCTGATTTCACCCAGCCCACCAAATACTCTCTTCTCCTTCGTGACTGACCCAACTTCTTATTTCTGACTGTGAAACAGGCACTTAAGGGACTTTCTGGCCATGGCTGCAGGGTGACAAAATGGGGAGTGCAGCCGCCCTGCAGTACTCCCTGGGTTTTCCAGGTCACTTGTGCTGTCATAAAGCCATGGGTCCCCCAGCCCTGCTGCATTTGTGCCCTCCTAAAGGGACAGTGAACTGGTGTCCCCTCCCAGGACGTGGTGGACATAGTATATATATGGGATTTCAGCAGCAGCCCCTGAAGCCCATATTCTGCCCTCGCCACCCAGATGAGACCCAGGAGCAATATGGAGGACTTTGGAAAATCCCTCCCCAGCACAGCAGTGGCATGAGATGGAGAGAGGGCAGGAGAGCAGGGCCAGCTGTGGTCCACATGTGCTCATAAGCGCAAGCAAATCCTGCTAAGTGAACACAATTGTCAAAGGCAGAAAACAAAGAAAAAGAAAAAAAAAAAAAGGAAACGCCATATTTTCTGGTAAATAAAAATGCATGGACTGGACTGAAGAAGCCAGGACAGAGAAAAGTCAGTTTAACATCTTCTCACGTGGGCAGAGGCATGACACAGCAGCCAGCAAGGATGGTAATGGGAAGGGCTGCAGCCCTCCGTGGTCCTCCCCCTGCCCCCCCAAGCTGTCCCTGTGGGGAGCGACACTGCCAAATCTTCCTACCGATGACAGGTACTGAAGGAAGAGCCAACAAGTGCAGAGCAGGTGGGTGCGTTCAGCATCACGGCAAGGAGCACAGGAGATGTCAGCAGGGATGGGCTCTGGGCTGCAAATACTGTTCACAGGCAACTACCAGGAAGGTGGTGTCACTTTTTGCTTTAAAGCAGTTTATGTCCATCCAGGCGTCTGCAACATTTTTTTTCACAGTGACTTCTGATTCTGAAGTTTTTTACCTCACTAGAGAGTTGGTTGAAACCCAAGGTGGGTTTCCCAGGATTTTTGGGGTGGAGAGGGTAAAACCTCACCATTCTTAACCCTGAGTTCTGGCTGAAAGACCACAGATTGAAACTAATGCCTATTTGGGGGTTTCACTCTGCAGCCTGTCTTGGGAAAACTGAGAAAATCCTGTCCTGCAGGAAGGGTTAGGAGGGACCAGGAAGGGGTCAGGGGCTCCCCAGGAGCACTTGCTCCCACCCCAGCCCCAGCTCGGGCTGCCCAGCCCTGCTTGAGCCCCTGCTTGGGACCCTGCTGGGCACCCATAGGGACATTTGGTGGCCCCAGCACCCGCAGCCACAGGCAGCCGTGAGTCTCTGCTATGGCCCTACAGCCCCCCAAAAACCCGTGGGGGCAGGTGGGTGCACAGCCAGCGCTGGGGAATGTCTCGCTGTGACCCCACTGCCCCGTCCCCGCGGGGGGAACCTCCAGGAGCCCCCATTGCACAACATAAAGCAAAACCCCAACCAGCCCACAGACATGCTTCAGTCGCTGCTGGTTTTTACCCAGTGCAACAAAATCTCCCCCAGAGCAGTGACGGAGGGGGTCTCAAAGGTTCTCCCCCTGCTCCCCCTCCCCAGCCCCCCAGCCAGCAGGCTCCCTGCCTGTGGATAAGGGCAGAAAACAGCTGAAAACAAACAAACAGTTTGAGTTAATGGGGCGGCAGTTATTTTTGGCCTAGAGGGAGTTCACACACACTGTGTTGTTTTAGTAAATAACTGTAAATGGAGGTTGTGGTGCGGGGAGCAGGCTGGGAACCAGCGCTCTCCGGGCCCCGGGGAAGAGCTGTGTCTTGTCGCACTGGTGCTAACAGGAAACCAACTGCCTCACCCACCTTCGCACCTCGCTGTGCTCACACTTTTATTGTCACCACATCCTTCGGCAGCCACATCAGAGGGATGCCGAAGGGGCAGGACGGGGACAGGCAGCATCCCGCCGTGGGAAGGCAGCCGGGGGGCTCGTCCCCCATCCTGGCCAGAAGTGGGGTGGCAGAGGGGGGACAGCCCCACAGCCCGGCCAACTGGCGCACGGGGAGGAGGCGTTGCAGCACGAGTTGACACCCTGACAGGGACAATGCAAAATTGTCATCGCTGGCTGTCACCCTGGGACAGGGCAAGGGGCTGCAGGACAGGCTCTGGACCCAACCACCATCGCACCCAGCGCTGACGGGGTCTTTCCACTCTCCTGCTGTCCTCCCCAGTCCTCCATCCCCTCCAGGGCAGCATGTACACCCAGCTGTGCCTCGTGAATCCACCACAGCGTCTGCATCACCCTGGGTCAACGGGTCTCAGAAAAAAGCAGTTTCCTACAGAGATGCACCCTGCAGGGGGGCCAGGATTGCCTCACACCCCGGCCCAGAGACTAGAGCCTTTGCATGTGCTGAGATGCAAAAATAAACATTTATTCACTTTCTTTTTTTTTTTTTTTTTTTTTTTTGAAAGGGGGANGAGTGATTGCACTCTCGGGTGCCTGGGACAAGGACGCCGGGGCCTGCGGGGGATCTCAGTGGCATTGGCTCGGTTGGCCTGACTACATAAAACAGATGCAAGGCTTTTCACAGATAGAAAGCACAATTCATCAGGAAAACACACATAAAATCAAACAACGCATCACCTCCATAAGAGAAGGATGGTTAGAACCAACCCCCTCACACGGCCTGTTGTCTCAAAGCAATAAAGCCTGAAAATAAGAGGCAGCCGGTGGCTGCTGCCTGAGCAGAAGCCGGGGACAAGGACACAGGGCGAGGTTCACGCGGCCGTGTCAGGCTCACATCTGAATTTCTGCACTGCTGTCAATTTAAATCATGCTGCTGGTGACATTTGCTTGGGGAACCACTCCGTGACCCCAGGATGGGAGGGTGTGGGGTGATTGGGGGAGACAGCTCCAGCCCAGTTGCACCGCCAGGAGCTGTGGCCATGGCCCTGTGCCCAGACCATGGGAGCCACGGTCCCAAGACCACGCTGCTCCTACCGACCCACTGCTGCCTCGCAAAGCTCCAGCTAGAAAGGAGTAAAAAGCACCCTGAAGATTGCTAGGAAGCCACCAGGTTTAGACTAAAAGAATAACTAAAATCAGACAACAAAATTACTGCCATTTCAGCAGGGAGACATGAAAAATAACCCAGCTTTCCCCTCCTCAAAACTCCAGGACCATTGGGAGCTAAAACTGTCAGAACATCTCTTAGACAGAGCATCCAGATGCCAAAGCTCACGATCTTTGCACTCAACATCTGTTACATTTTACATACAGCTTGGTAGATGAACATTTAGGGAACTAAATGCCATGGAGCCGCTACACCGAAGGCCCTCGAGAGATCTCTCTCTGAGGGATGAGCGGTGCCGGTGGGAGATGCTGGAGGGCTCATGCACTGCAAGGCACCAGCCTGTCCCCTCTCTATGCCCCTGGGAGGGCAGGTGGTGAAGGTCCACCCTGCGGTGCTGGAGTGGAGGATGCTCATCCCTCCTGTGGCACCCAGGGGTGAAGGAGGGCTCCGAGGGTCCTTGCCAGCCCCAGCCTGCCCCACATGTGGTGCAGCCATGGCTGCCCAGCTCCCAGCAAGCTCAGGGCTGTGTCCATCCTGCCCAGCAACCCCTGAGCCAAAGCAGCCACTAATTAAATGCTTGTAGTAATAAGCAAAGAGACTCCCCAGGAGCCTCCTGTCGGGCTCCCAGCCCAGGGTGGCTGCATGCTGGGACGTGGGGAAGCCACGTGGCCACTTGCTCCATGCCCCAAAACACAAGGGTGGTTTGGTCAAGGAGGAAAGATCTCCTGAGCTTGAGATCATCTGTTAGTTCTGTTCTCTGTATCAATGTCTTGGTTTGAGGTAAAACAAACCAATTCCTGTTTTACAATTTTACTTTTTTAGCTGGGGCTCTTCTAACTAATTAAACTATGAAACTAACAGCCCATTGCTCAGAAAACTGTTCACTCTCACGGTGATAAGACCTGATTATACCAAGGAATGGTGTCCAGCAACCCTGCACAGGCAGCTCACACACTAAAAAGTGTCTTAAATCCATGTCAACGTTTCAGGAGTTTATTTTTGCAGTGGAGAAATGCCTGAGGAGGGTGGCTGGGGAATGCTTCTCCTCCAGGGGAATGAGTCCTGAGGAACTGGCCCTCGGAGCACATCTGGGCTGGAGTTCAGGCTGTTCCCCTGGAGCCGCAGCTGAACCCCAGGGTCAGCATCTGCAGAAGGCTTTTTGTTCACAGCTCAGCAAAGAGACCTGGGCTGTGCAGGCAACCCCTCACCACACACACCCAGAACTAAAACGCTAGGGGAGAAGGCCCCTTCCCTCTGGGCTCCATCCAGCCTTGGTGACACCACGGTGGTGGCTCCTGGAGATGCGAGACATGAGCTGATGGTCTCAGAACCTGTCCCAGGGGCTTCATCTGCTCCCCAGGGCAGATCTGCTGCTCCCTGATTGCAGCCATGGGGAACAGAGGGTCACTTTTGTTGGATGCTCTTGTCAAACTTCGGTTATATCTGCAATACAAATCCTGAAAGCACTGTTTGTAGACCCATAAAAGGCTTCCCTGGGGGGAGATAAGAATTGAAGACAACTGGCCTTAATGATGTTGGAGAGATTTATGGGATCACCTTAAAAGGATTTATTGGAGAGCTTTTTAAATGAGTAAATAATTAGTAGATTTATCTGCTTTTCACTGCCTTGCTGTTTTACAGCCTTAGCAAAATGGCTTTCTAGGATTTTTAATAAAGCCCAATTCTGCCTTACTTCCCAGGGTTCAATCCGTTGTCATGTCCCCTGGGCACTGCGAGCTGGGGAAAGCAGCTCTGTGGGGGCTGGAAGGCAGGGCTGGGAGCGCTACCCTTATTTTTAGGGACAAATCATGCAGAAAAGGAGCCAGGGAAAACTGCTGGTGAAATACAGGGCTCTGAGAAATTAATGTACAACCACAGTAAAGCCCAAACGCTTGGAGGGAGTGACACAGGCCTGGGTCTGGCAGGTCATTAGCTGAGAGATCATCGTGCAGCAGTTGGGAGGAATGGGCACGTGTTGCCGAGCTCATCGTGACCGAGAAGAAGCTGTGCCGGAGCTACACGGCTGCCCCTTGCATGGGAAGCACCAACTGGGAGCATCCTCAGGGAGATGCTCCTGGCTGCTGTGCTCAGGAGAAGCAGTAGCACAAAGTGGCACAAAGCTATAAGCAGGGTAATTAATAACCCAGAAAGGAAGCTATTGGGGAATAAAAGTGCTTGTGAATAAAGCAAAATCCAGAACAGTCTGTGCCGGAAAGTGCTGATGCTGGCTGGGGTCACGCTATGCCCCAGCCCACTGTCCCCAAACGGGACATTCATTCATGGCCAGAGACCCTCCTGGGGGCTGATGGCATCAGCCCACAGCCCTGAACAGCCCCCCACCGCCACTCACTGGGGGAATTTTGGTATTTTCCTGAGGTTTAGGGTTCCCAGGGGAACCGCTACAGCACCAGCAACAGTTTTGTGACCCTCAGAGCTGTGTGTGGGGTGATCATGGAGGAGAGACATGAGCAGCCAAGCTCTGCTGCCAGAGACAATGCGAACTGTGCAGCCCGACAGAAACAACCCTCCATTTCTCATCTCTTCAGTTGCTCAGTGACAGGAAACCTTATTTCCAGGCCCAGGCTGTCCTTTAGTTTGTTTTACTTAAGCATGAATGACACCGAAGTCTCCAGTGAAATTACACCACCTCCTTACATTACAGTGTGTAATGCGAACTAATATAAATTAATAACATTGAGACACTTTCATACTACGGAGACTGATTCATACAACAGGTAGGGAAATAGATTTTCTTAACAACCAATTTTTCCCGGGACAGACCATCCAGTGTGAGGATCTTGCTGGCAAAGGGTGGTTGAAAAGAAAATAGTCCCAGAGTTCACAGGGTCTGTGAGAAGAGTTGCGGGCCAGAGCTGCACATGCTGTGTCGTTAGTGGCTTTCGCTGCTAATTGGGCACAGGCTGCCAATCTGGACTTATTCCAGCGGAAAAAGGAATCTCTTCCCTGCTTTTTTTCCCCTGAGAAGTCAAAGGTTAGACACCTTTAAAGCCTGTACAACCACTTAAAGCTTTTGACACTGTTGCACTTAAAAGCTTTGCTGTGCTGTGACTCTGCAGTTCATTAAGAGGCACAGCAACCCTCTGTCGTTAGGGCAGGCCTGGCCCAAAAAGCCCCTGTCCCACCACTCTGTTTCCTCCTGCTGGGAAATTACCTCTGGTTTAAAAATGCCCAGAGCAGAAGAGTTTGTGGGTCCTGATCCCATTCCACTTTTGTGTTCCCACACCCAGCCCAGGCCAAGCCTGCACTGAGATGCTCCATCATTATTAATGGCACATTGGGCAACCTTCAATTAACTTGTCAATGTCCCTGCCTTCTACTGGAAAGTGGAAGATGTGGCCTCAACAGCCAACCTATCCCAGGGTTTACTAAGCAAAATCCTACTTGATAAAATTTTTCCAGACTGGTAGGACCTACATTTTCCCCACTATTTTCCACAGAGAGAAGGTGGAATAATAAATCATGTGTGTCTCTAGAAACAGACAATGCAAACAGGGCAGTGCTGAGGAGAAGCACTCACCATTTTGAAAAGGTTGGTGCAGAAATAAGTTGCCCTATTCCTAGTGCAGGTGATAAATGATAAACGAGAGGTGACTAACGGAGCACCCAACACCAGAAGGACATGGACCTGTTGGAACAGGGCCAGAGGAGGCCATGGAGATGCTGGGAGGGCTGGAGCCCCTCTGCTGTGAGGACAGGCTGAGAGAGTTGGGGGGGTTCAGCCTGCAGAAGAAAGGCTCTGGGGAGACCTTCGAGCCCCTTCCAGTCCCTGAAGGGGTTCCAGGAAAGCTGGGGAAGCCATAGGACAAAGGGGAAGGGTTTGACAGAGGGGAGATGGAGCTGAGATATGGGGAAGAACTTCTTTGCTGCGAGGGTGGTGAGACCCTGGAACAGGTTGCCCAGAGAAGCTGTGGCTGCCCCATCCCTAGAGGAGTTCAAGGCCAGGCTGGATGGGGCTTGGAGCAACCTGGTGTGGTGGGAGGTGTCCCTGCCCAGGGCAGGGGTGTTGGAACTGGATGATCTTGAAGGTCCCCTCCAACTCTAACCATTCTGTGATTCAATGATCTCAGGTTTCAAACTCATCAAACTTCATAAAATGATGAGTAGCTATTGCAACCTTCTGAGATTTGTTCCAGAGACCTGTTATTGTTGCTCTCCTGGAGACATGGCCCCAGAGTGCAAAGACTTACAGCAAGATACACTCAGCCCCCGCAGGGTGTCCAGTCCTGATGGTGGGTTTTGGTTCAAGGCTCCCACCCGAGCACACACTGTGGCTGCATTTCCCTCCCTGGCAGCCGCTCAGCAGCTCACGGGGATATGAGCAAAGGGACTCCACCACGCCACGGTCCCCACAGAGCTGGGGACTGTCCTCTGCAAGATGCTGCAAGGACCAACGTGCACACGCTGCTGGCGGGAGCCATCCCACGGGACATGGAGGGGACACTGCAAAGCCCTGCCTGGCAAGCGGGGACAGCAAACGCCTGTGGAGCTGACGTCTCATGGGGAAGCCCATCCTGCAGCCCAGGCATCCTCCTACAGACACAGGAGCTGCCGGGAAACCAGGCACTGACGAGTCTTTGCTGTACTGTGGGAATCAGCCTCCCTGGCCCCGTGTTTTTTATTTGCAGTACTGGAGATAAGTAACCCAATGTGTTGTGGGAAACAGGAAGACCTTATCTCCCATCCCAAGCCGCTTCTGCTGCAGCCTCGGGTTTTTCACTGGTCCCCGGTGCTACATGGTACAAGTCAGCAGTGAGGGCTCTTTGCTGCTGCTCTGTGCCTCAGCCTCAATGCAGCCCTTCTGGAAACACCACCAAGGCCCTGAGTACCTGTATCATGCCAAGAGATTTAGTTTATCGCCAGGATGAACCCACAGATGTGTCCAGAAGTGCAGCAGATGCCCCAGTCTGCTGGCAGGAGTTCTCTGCCCAGCTCAGCCTCCAGACGTGTGGGTATCAGTAAAAATTCTAGGTAAAAGCTGTCTCAAAACAAGGGATTTGGGGGCAGTTAACTTCTCAGTAGGTAAGGATCACATTATGTGCCAAAGTATTAAGACTAGAGATATTGAAATCCCGGACAAAAAGGACTAATAGGTCATGAGCTGCAGGTGTACTTCCAAAAAACAGCTAAGGGATGGCTTCCAAGTCTGCAAGCACCTCTGCAGATGTGCTTGGCCCATCCTTCCAGCCCTCCAACTCCCTACACAAGCCTTGAAATGTGGATGCTACTGTTGGATTTTCAATAAAAACCCAACTACTGATTTCCTTCACTTTCGTGGCTGCCAAGCACTTCATCTAATAGCTGCAGCATGGGCTGGAAATTGATTGCATTAGACAATAATAGGGAACATACTGGTGTTTTAGTGTTACAGCCAAGACTCTCACAGATCAGGACCAAAAGTCAGACCCTGAATCTCTGCTCGGACTCTGAGTAAAGCCCTTATTGCACCAGAACTGCAGCTCTAATTCTTGCTGGTCCCCAAACTGCAATTAACTCAGTTTGCTGTTATTTATTGTGTTCATTATCTGCCTCATGGAAGCCTTGGGAGTATGGGCTGAGGTCTGGGACAGGACTCCACCAGGTCTATAGGAGCAGGGGCAGGAAGGGTTCAGGCACGTGAGCACACCTCACACGGATGCCACCATGCTGCAGGCACCCGAGCTCAGGTGCTACGGCCACAGAGCTCAGCCCCAGTTCAAACTCTGCCCAGAAGGTGAGACGAGCTGAGTCAGGGCATCAGTGCACTGTCTGCTTGGAGATATTTGTTGCTGACCCTGCAGCCATGAGACCATGTTGCTCCCGCCCAGTGGTAAAAACCACCCTCTTTGATAAAGTCTCATGGGAACAAAAGTGCTCTAAAAGTGACACTTTTGGCCCCCTTGTTTTGGATAGCCTCGTGTGGAAGCTTTACCCCCTGACAGCCAAGTCCTGAACGTTACAACCTGGTGATACTGGTACTGAGCCCGGTGGCAGTGATAACCGTGCCCAGGTCAGCAGGCCTCCTCCGGTTCCCAGTGCCAAGGATGGTTCACGGCAAATCCCTGCACGGTGGTCTCGTGGCTGCCGGGTCAGTAACAAACACCTCCAAGCAGACAGTGCACTGAGACCCCAGGAGAGAACTCAGGAGCAAAGCATCACCCTGGGGCCCGTGGGAACCGGGGGTTTCAGCCCCACATCTTCTTCGGCCGTCCAGCCAAGGGGCACTGCAGGTTTCGGGTCCCAACAGGGAAAGGGTAGGAGGTGGGAGCTGGGTTTAGCCATGCCTTGACCCACCTCTGAACGACTCCCCTCATGCACAATGGAGCCTTACCCTGCAGCACCCCCAGCCTTCCTGCAGCCCCTGTTTTGGACCCTGTCCCTCAACAAGACGCTCTGGTGTGCAGGTGATGGAGACATCTCGGCTCAGGCCTTCACCGACAGCAAGCAGGAGCTGAGGGAGGAGGAAAGGGATGACAAGCAAGCACCCTGACCCAGGCGAGGAGAGGAGAAGGGGATTAAAAGGAGGAATTAGCAGGAAGAAAACTGAAGGTGAGAAAGAAAGGAGGCAGCAGAGCCGGCTCTGCCCTGCCACCCCTCCTGCCCCCATCCCGGCTCCAGCGGCGGCACCTCCTTTGCGTCTCCTGTGACCCGGGGATTATGAGTGTGGGAACGGGGCTGGTGCTGGTACCCTGCACGCTGCCACTGCCTCTCAAACTCACAAAGGCCAGGGCAGGTCCAGGGGGAAGCAAAGGCAGTGAGAAATGGCTCCTGCTGCCGCTCTTCGCCGGGAGGCCAGCGGGGCCGGGGCGGCCTCTTTGTCCTCCTGCTCGTCCCGCACTTGTGTCTCAGTTGGGAGCGCACCACGGCGCTTCTAGGGGCAAAAACAGATCTGTCCCCCGCACACCGCCGCGATGCTGGTCACCTCCCATCACCTCTCCCGGGGTGTTAGCTGCCCCTTGCATGGGCACAGGGCTGTCTGGTGCTGCCCAGGATGTGCTGTGTGTGCAAATATTGTGAGAAAAACCAGAGAGCACCGAGTCCAGCCCCAGCAGGAGCTTTGGGAGCACCCGGCCTTGGGTACCACTGAGATGGTTAAAGATGCTCCTCACTGTGGTGAAGATCTTCAGCCTCGGAGAGGCTGACAGTCCCAATGTGGGCACTCCATCCTCACTTACTGGGCTCTGGAAATCTCAGAGACGCAAAACATCCTCCCAAGCCCTCCCCCTCTGGGCTGAGGAGTTCTGGCAAGAGCCAAGTCCCACCACAGCTCCTCCAGTTATCAGCCTTCAGGATCCCCAACTTCCTGGCCCTGCCAAGTGTCTTCCCTGTGAGAAGAAGAGCCTGTCTCTGTCTCTTGCCCATGGGGCACCTCTGCTCCACCTGCGATCTCCGGTTTAGAGGCTCCTGCCATGACTCCCCCTGAGCACCTGCACCGTCCTGGGGTCCCTCTGGGGACACAGCCCAGCCATAGGGACCACAGCAGAGGTGGGGAGGAAGGGTTTGGCTGGAGCATCAGCTCCCAGAAAGTATCAGAAAAGCCAGCCCAAGATTAACGACTAATTAGGAAACGTCTGTTGTGATTATTATCCTAACGAGCCTGGTAAGGAAGGCTCCCTACCCTAGGAAAAAACGGATGTTGGCTCCAAGAGTCCCCAAACGAAACGAAACTGTGGGAACTCCAGACTTTTGTAAAAACAAATAGTCTTTGGTTTGCGCATGAGTTTTTATTTTTAAATAGGCCAAAGCCAACCCAGTGATTTTTCATGGAGCCCTGTAACCAAGGGCTTGTTAGTCCTGGGGGGTGGGGAGGGAGGCAGATGCTTTGCTCTGAGCAAAGAGAGGGGAGAGCACTGCCTCTGTCCAGGAATGGAAACCTCATTTTGGGCTCCTCATTATAGCATAGCGACAGCCAAAACTCATCACAAATCTTCCAATAAAGCAACAAAACAAAGCATAAAGCAGTGAAGGGGGCCGCTGCTTTTTCATCAGGTATTAATACTAATCATCCTTCTTGGACTTTACAGCAAAATTGAAGGCACAAGCAATGCCAGCGTTGGGTTCAGTGCCCCAAGTGGATAGTTAAGTGTTTAATTTAGTATTGCAATTAAATGGGATCATTGTTTATCATTTGCTAAGGTGTATTTGAAACAGAGAGAATCACAAAATGGTTTGGGTTGAAAGGGACCTTCAAGATCATCCAGTACCACCCCCCGCCCTGGGCAGGGACACCTTCAGGTTGCTTCAAGCCCCATCCAGCCTGGCCTTGAACCCCTCCAGGGATGGGGTAGCGACAGCTTCTCCGGGAAACCTGGGCCAGGGTCTCACCACCCTCACAGCAAAGAAGTTCTTCCCCAGATCTCAGCTCAGTCTCCCCTCTTTCAGCTTAAAACTGTCCCCCTTGTCCTATGGCTCCACTCTCTGATCAAGAGTCCCTCTCCAGCTTTCCTGGAGCCCCTCCGGGGACTGGAAGGGGCTCTAAGGTCTCCCCAGTTAAGAAATAAAATCTTAAATAGACCAGAATTTGGCTAGAAAAACGTTCCCAAGCAACACAATTCCGGTCTCTAATGGACAGATAGTATTCAAGTCTGGTTCTAAAGCCATTAGCCTACAGACTCCTCCTCAGGCTTTCCAGTAACTCCCATTAACTTCAGGAGCCCAGCTCAAAGGATTAGGAAACAAATTAGCTGAAGTCTGCAAAATGGAAAGTGTTCCTTAACTGAGCCATGCTGGTACAGGGACAGGCACAGGGATCCTCCTCTGGGGATCAATGAAAAGGGGACTTCTCTCGTTATATCAACAACTATTTTCTAGTCACAATGTCAACCAAATGCCACTCTGCCTTTTCAAGAAATCAGCGAGCACACATAGCCATGCAACTAGAAATTCAAGAAATTAGTATTTCCCTGAGTTAAGTACATCAAGAAACCAAGTACCCAGAAAGAAAACGGACCATGTAGGTGGCAGTTCAAAGCACACAGAGCAAATGGGTTTTGGGACCTCACCATGTCACCTGTGAGGTGACTAGTCATGGCCATGCGTTGGCACTGGAGTCTTCTCCAGCCCTGCAGCAGGACAGGGGATGAACTCAGGACACCTGAGAAAAAACCCTGGCTTTTCTTTTACACCCGTGACTTCATAGAAAACACCTTTCCCACAGAAAGATGTAAATGTGTGTCCGACACCCACATCATGAGCAGAGCCGCTGCATGGCCAGCAGCCCGGCCTTCTCTTGGGTGCCCCTGTCCTATACACCCAAACAAGCACAGGGTCCTGGGTGCCACCAGGTCACCCACAGCTGGCAGCAAATCCACAGCCACCTGTGTACCATGGCTGTCATGTCCCTTAGGAGCTACCATGATGCTCACGTGGAAACTATGAGCTCTCTGTCTGCTTCATCTCATATATGGTGACTAATTCCATCATTCGAAGAGTTGACGATGCTGAAAACAAGTGGAATGGTCAGGAAGGAAATTAAAAATAGCCCTCATGTGGCACTGTGTCAAGTGTTCATGTTTAGATTTTAATTTTATTTTTTTATTCCAAGTTTCTTTGATAAAATATTTTCCCATGCTGAATACACTTGGAACGTCCCCTCCATCACGGCATTCCTGATGGATGAGCCAGGCAGTCGCCAGATCCTATACCAGAGCTGTATTCCCTCCGCCCCGCGATTCTCACTCCCACATCCACACCTTTGGGACCTGGAAGTCATTAATCATCGCGCACCAGCCAGGAAGGTACCTCTGAAGGCAGAAACACCATCTTGGACAGAGTACTGGAAGGAAACCGAGACTCTGACAGCTAGCACGAGACCGGGAGCACATCTCTGCTTGGCTCGTGTGCTGCGCAGCAGTAGGTAAGAGTTTCAACAGGGAGATTTTCCGGCCACAAGACTCAATGATCTTGGTAGAAAGCAGATCTTTCCCCGTCCCGCTGGCTCTCTTGCGTGGATGCAAACTCAACGGAGACCTGGTGGTCCACCTCACCCATCTCCACCCACGGAGATGCCAACATCCAGGCAAGCCCTGCGGCTCCAACCGTGTTTGGCAGAGGGGAACAGGGCGATTTGGCTCATCCAGAGCAATCGGCTGCCTGGGGCTAAAGCAAGCCCTGCCCCAGGTGGGGTGACAGGTGCTGGAGGACACCCCCACACTGCCCCCAGGCCACTGAGAGCCACCCGGACACCAGGCATGAATACTCACCATAAACTTCCCTGCTGTTTCTAAGCTCAGCATTCCCCGGAAACATCTGAAATAAAATGATAGTCTGACTCCAATGCCTTTGAACCAAAATACTTTTTTTTTCTTTTTTTCTTAACCAAAGCAAATTTAAATTACATTTTTATTTGCCTTTGGGGTTTCTTTAAATTGTATTTTTTTTTCCTTTTTTCCCTTTCAGACACCTTAATGCAGGTGCAGGTTCCAAGAGCGAGCTGGCAAGGTCTTGTTGTGAGAAAATGCTGAACTGCAGAAGTAGGGAGTGCACTCCGTGCCCAGGCTCCCAGCACTCAAGTATCACCTGTGCAGGACACAGACACCTACAGCCTCTCTGTTTAGGAGGATGCACTAAAATTCTGTCTGTTAAGAATTGTTAAAAGAAATGCAAGTGTGGAGGGAACCCCAAGAACAGCATTTAGAAGGAAAGATGTGCGTCAGGCTGTTTTGGTTGCTCCTGGAGGGAGGCCAGGGATGCGCTCGTGGTGCTGAGCTGTGACCGAGTGTGATGCCAGCTTCTGCCTGTCCTGCACCGGCCACACCGTGACTGCACAGAGACAAGATGCTGGGCTCCTTGCAGGGCAGGGTGTGCAGCTGCCACAGGCACCAAAAATAACTTAAATTTTCTCTGACAAAGGGAAGTGGTGATCAGCGCTATCTGGGAAGAAGAAGAATTTATGGATCAACTACTGAAAAACTAGAAATCTGCCTTCCCAAAGTACCAGGGAAAGCTCATACTCATGAATATCTTTAAAACCTTCCTGCAGCAGGTACAGCCTAGTGTCCCCGGTGCCCATGAGGCAGCCTGCAGACTCATCCAGAGCCCAACATCAGTTGTTTCTAATTAAACATTTACAGCTCAGCCACCTGCTGATGGACAGGCTGGTGGTTTGGATTGAAGTGATCTCTTCCCACACGAGCCCATCGCATCTTGCTTTGCAGTGGGGAAGGACGAGGAACTCCTCACCCATTGCTCCTACAGGCAGTAGAGAAAAACGTTCAGAGTTCCTGATCCACCTTGGGCATTTGATTCAGAGTCCTAGGAGGGACCTTCTCTCTTCATGGACTGCAGAGGGGCCTGAACAACCAACCCTCATGGAGACATCTCCACTGGGCATGGCTGATGCTCAACCATGAGATCTCCAGCCTGGCTTTTGTGGGCACAGCTCTGCTCCACATTACGCAGCTGTGGGACCTATTTCCACCCACCAACACAACACCCCACGTCTGGCCATGGGCTGCTTTCACCACAGGCAAATGGAGCCCATCTTGACTGTCCTTCCATCCAAGAGGCACCTCAGCATGATGGAGTGATGGCCCTCAGGGCCCTGGAGAAAGACTCTCCCTTTATGGAGAAGGGCAAAGCACTTTGTGCAGGGATCTGTGCTTGTTTTGTCATGGGACACATTACCCTGAACCCAAAAGAGGAAGGAAAAAAAGGGGAGGGAGGGGGTGTGAGCTTTTGCCTTTCTGGTGGGAACAGCATTCGAGCTAACTTTGTTTCCCTTGGGGAAAGGCACCAAAATAACAGAGGAAGGCGGGTGTAGTGGGGCGGGGGGGATGAAGCTAAAAAGGCTACGTAATCTGCCTGGGAAAAAACGCGCTCCCAAAGCGCTGGTGAGGCTGTCCATCCGCCTGCAGCATGCCTGGCTGGAGGGGAGCGGAGCTGTGCCATCATGCTGCCATGCCCTGAAGACACGGGTGCTGCAGAGAGACCCCGGTGCTGCAGGGTCCACTGGCTTGGCTCGGGGTTCTCTGAAGGCTCTGTGCAGAGGCAGGAGCATCCACCAGGGAAACTGGGTGTGAGGAAGCTACGTGCCCCACACGCTGGCTGGGACGGCCACCTGTGTCCAGCCTCCCATCTCCATTACCCCACCCTGCCCTCATGTAATGCTCCTTGCAAGCGCCCAAAATGCACCCAAGACAAGGCAGGTCACAGAATCGCAGAATTGCAGGGGGTGGAAGGGACCTTCGGAGATCCCCCCGCAGGGTCCCTTACGTGGGGAGGTAGATCCCCACCACCGTCCTGATGGGCTTCACCTTCTGCCATGGAGCATCCCCTGGTGCAGCTCACGCAGGCACACTGCCCAGGCACCAGTGTCGGGCTTCCTTCCAAAGCATAATGCCATGTTAACCAACAGACTGGTAAAATCTCACAGTAATTGTACCGGTAGAAAATTTTTTTCTTTCCATAGTGTTACTTTCCTTAAGCAACACGGGCTAGGAGCCTGCAGTCTGCCAATCCTGATGGCAACCTCATGTATAAAAAAGAGATTTCTAGTCTCTACCTTCTTGTGTCATATCTTGAAGCCAGTCAAGAGTGGGTCTAACACCACATCGGCTCTCCCTGGCAAAGCCTGCAGAGCCCAGGAAAGCATAGCATCCCATTACAGCTGCACCTTGACACAGCAACATCCCACCACGACATCAGGGCCTCAGAGGGTGAAAAATCCAGTCCCATGCCCACGAGATCACCACAGTGAAGTAAAGCCAGTAGTGCGACCTGCCAGGAGGCCAAGCCACCATGTCTCCACGCACAGGTGACAGCAGAGCAGCATCAGCACCTCAGGGTGTGCAACCTCCTCTGTGTGCATGTGGAGAACTCCCCGATCTGCTCCAAACTCCACAATGACTAATCCATGCTTGTGGATGAGAAGCTCACCATGAGCCGGCAGTGTGCGCCGGCAGCCCAGAAACCAACCCCATCCTGGGCTGCAGCAAATGCTGCATGGCCAGCAGGTCACCTGCCCATGGGACTGCTTTTGCCCTGGAACTCGCCGGGCTCTGACGGTGCCCGGTGCTGCCTCGGAGCTAGGAGGGAAAACGATCCATGCCTGGGAACAGGTTTGCTGACACAGAATCATAGAATAGTTAGAGTTGGAAGAGACCTTAAAGATCATCCAGTTCCAACACCCCTGCCATGGGCAGGGACACTAGCCACCACACCACGTTGCTCCAAGCCCCGTCCAGCCTGGCCTTGAACCCCTCCAAGGATGGGGCAGCCACAGCTTCTCTGGGCAACCTGTTCCAGTGCCTCACCACCCTCACACCAAAGAATTTCTTCCTAAGATCTAATCTAGATCTCCCCTCTGCCAATTCAAAACCCTTCCCCCTTCTCCTGTCACTCACTCCACTCCCTGACCAAGAGTCCCTCTCCAGCTCTCCTGGAACTCCCTTCAGATCCTGGAAGGCTGCCCTTGTCCTATCAGCTAAGCCGGTTGCTTTTTGGATACTAACCTGGGATTCTGTATTTCGCCACAAGGCTTCGGACAATTGGCCCATTAGATTTTTTGCTTTCTGCCTTTGATAAGCCCTTAAGTGGTTGTTTCAAGAATGTTTCCTTAAAAAGCCAATGAAGAATCTGGCCAGTGGCTTTGTTTTGCATGTGTGTTTGCAGGAGATTGTTGACTTTTATTCCACCTCCCTCCCAGCCCCTGCAGCCCAGGCCCTCACTACAGGGCTCCCCATCTGCAGGTGCTTGGTTCCAGCACCTGAATGGGGAAAAATACCCCTCTGATTTTAGGAGGTGCTGAAAGGCAGCAGCAGAGACTGAGTCTGGCCTCACAGATAGGAAGGAAAACTTGAGCTGAGAGCTGTGAATCCCTGGGAACAATTTGTTTCTGACCCGCGCTGGGCTCATCCCCACCATGGGCAGGAGACTTAGCCCAGAATGCAGCCCTTCGCCATCTCCCTGTGCCCCTCTGGCTGCCAGGGGGACTTCTCAGTGTCTATTTTCATCTGTTGAGGATGAACAGTTCACTCCCATGTGCAGAGAGAGCAAATGAACTGGTGCTCAACTGGGAACTCATAGGGGACGGCTGGCACAGGCCCCTGGTGGGTGCCGTGCTCTGCCAGCCCAGCACCACCCTCCTAATTAAGACATTGTTAAAAATTCAGACCAATTTGGATGCAGACAGGGGCTGGGGGCTGGTGGTGGTGGTGTTCACACTGCACACCAAGCCCTGCGAAGATGGAGAAAGCCGGAGCCAAGTCCCATTTCCTTCCCAGGGACATAGATCTGGCCGGCTCTTGGATGCAGATCCATCACTGGCACGAAGGGAGAGGGAAGGGCAGGGAATTGCCCTCCCAAGCCATGCTTGGAAAGCAGCAGGGACTAGGGTCCTGTGCTCTCGGCAGCAGCCGTGCTGGCACGTCCCTGGGTCTGGCACGTCCGCTGTCACTGCTGCCCCGAGGTCCCCCCCCCGCAAAGCCCTGCGCTCTGATAAAGAGTTAAGGGGCTCTCAGAGGCGGTTCTGTGAGAACATTTCTCAGAGGGCAGTGCACTTTTATTCAAAATAATTTTCCATTCCATTTATATCTATATAATAGGAGGTGGCTCTGGGGTCCAAGTTTTCCATAGCCCCAGACCTCATTTCCCTGCCTGGGTCTGACCCCTGCTCGGCTTCCCCAAGAATAACAGAGAAAAGTTCAATGGGAGAGAAAGAGCCACGGGGCTGAGCTCTGGCTGCTGTCTCCCGATGCTGCGGGCACACAGTTAGGCTCATTTTGTTAATAGAAGAGATTATACATATACATATGTATATGTATTACATACATAACAGAATGTACACATTTATATGTATGCAGGAAAAGCCCTGGAAAGAAACGCACCTGGAATGAGGTTTCCGAGCAAATATGACACCAGAGGAACTCAGGACACTCGCCCCAGTCTTTCCCTGGTTCTACAGCAGCGTGTTGCTTAATAATGATGTTGATATTGTTGTTTGGTACTTTGACAATGACGGAATTGCTCTTATTCAAGTTTTTTTTTTTTGTTTAAAAAGCATTTTGGTGTTCGCTTGTGTTGTTCAGGAGCTGAGGGAGCATCCTTCTTCACCAAACCTACACTTTCAGAGCACAAGACTGGGCAGGGCAGCGTCCGGGTGAGAATTCTGCTTCATGTGAAAATCACGGTTCAGAGAATTGTCCTGATTAATCCCCACAGCCTCTCGCCCAGTGACTGCCCTGCCTTTTCCCCCGGCGTTCCAGCCCCAGTCCTGCCACCGGAGGGGTTGTCACCCCCAGTGATGGCCACTGGCCCAGGACAGGGCTGGCCATGCTGCACCGGGTGGACAGTTTTGGACCAACCTCCTGGACACCAGAGCGTGGCCTCTCCTCTTAATCCAACCACTGCCTCCCCCGGAGACAGCCCAGCATTTCCCTAACCTCAAGCTGATAAATGCACCCAGGTTCTTTGTCTGACAAACCCAGAGTGAACGTGGCTCCCCGCCCCCGGGGTGTCAGAAGGTGTCTGCAACGGCCACGTTTGGTGGAGTTCCCCTCCAGGACAGCAGTGTCCAGCAGCACCAGCCACCTTGGCACAGGAGGAAGCAGAAGATGTTTGTCTTTACGTACCAGAAAAATGACTCGCATGACTCTGCTCAGACAGATGAACTTTGATTAAAATTCAGAGAAAGACAGCTTCTAATGAAAACCCTGGCTATTTTTTGCTGGGTCTGTTATGCATCTTTGAAAACACCAGTGTGATTTCCAGTCCCCTGCAGCCCGTGCAGCTTTAGGAAGCCTCAGATACCTGTTTCTCTCCTTTCCTGCCCACACAGCTGCCTCCTGCCTTCTCCCAAAAGGCTCCAGGGACTGGAAACTGCTGAGCTCACAAGAATGGCACCAGATCCCAGGGACTGGCATGGGACAGAAACGTCCTTCCTTCAACAGCCGCATGGGCAGGCGTGTCACGCGTGGGGCATTTTCCAACTCAGCTTTCTCAGCAGAAGCTAGAGGAGGTCACACTGCTGGGCAATTTGGACTGGTCACTCAGCTCTTTGGTTGCCTGCCATATGAACAGCCACGTTCCCATCTCCTCAGGTGTATCAGGATCCTCCTTCTCCCCTTGCTATGCCAGGAGCTGGGTCTTCATGAAACAGAGACTCTTCATTTAATTCATGAATTATTTGATACCATTTTTAGCTTCTGTACCTGCCTTCTTCACTGTTCAGTACACACCTAAGGCAACACCCTGGCTATTGGCCTATGCAGATACCAAACCTGCCACTCAGATACAGAAACCCACAGGTTTGGGATGGTGCCCGAGTCTGTTCAGAAGGTGCCGAAACAAAGACTAAGAGAAAAGGAAGCCGCAAAGAATGAGCACAAGAAACAAGTGGAGAGAAAACTGGAAAGAAAGCAAGCTTGCAGATGCCGGGATGCGATGCTTTACACCCTGCCGTGATGGGGAGCGCTCCTCTGTCCTGACAGCCCAGCACAGACCACTCTGCTGGTTGAGACAGAAATAAAACATTAAAACTGAGAATTAAAATATACAGAATTGAGTTTCCCAAAACCTGCCAGCCCCACAACAGTTTCTGTCATTAATACACTTGCTGGACTGTACCTGAAAGGGATGGTTCTGAAAGACGTAGGGGACTTATCTACACCTTGGTCAGGAGTGTGACCGCAGGGAGGGACACCCCCTTTGAGCTGGCACTTAATGAAATTTGAGCTCATTAAGCCTGAGCAAAGCCTGCTGCAGGCAGGGCCAGCATCCCTGTCCGTGCACAGTGTGGCTGCTGAGAGCCCGGGCAGTTTCGCTACAGAAATGGGAGCTAACGGTGAGCTGGGATGTGTGTATCCAACCCCAAGACAGCCATTCCCAGATGAGCTCCCTGAAAAGCCAGGAGAGTGAGGACAGACCCTGACAACGTTTCAGAATCAGGTCACATCCAGATTTTCACTTACAGCTGCAGAGGACCCCCAACATAGAATCACTCCATTTAAGCTGGACCAGAAAGTGCTAAATGTGTAAATTCCTCACCAAGCTGCTAAAAGCTGTCTTGACCTTCCCTTGGCTCCTTTCCGAGCTGGTTCTATGATGGTGGGACCCAGAGCATGCCGCTCCCTGTGGTCTGTCAGCAGACACATCCCTAACACCGACTCCACCGCTCTGTACTGCAGAGATATCAATGAACACAGGGCAGAGAAATGCGCTGGCCCCAGAGGAATCACCCCACGCTTCCCAAAGAGGATTTTTGGGATGGTTGCAGGAACACCTTTACCAGCTGCTTCCTGAGCCTTCCGATGCCAACAGCCCTGCAGCCCCCTGCACCCGCCCAGCTGCGGTCGCCCAGGGACTCTGGGTACACCACAGGGTTCTGAAGTGACAGGAGGTCACGCGGAGTTATGTATTCTAGAGTTTTCAGTAACTCCACAAGATTCATGGAGAGGAAGCCAAAACCAACGTGTTTCTGAGCAGAGGGATTCTTCTAAGACGCAGGGACCCACTAACCTGTAAAGCGCAGGATGCCCCTAACTGCTGACATCCTCAGCTCTGCTTCGGGCCCTGACCCCAGCCCCACACAGGACATGGGTTTCCACATGGGATGCCCGCTTGGTGGCTGCCCAGCTGGTCAGGTGTGCCCCAAAGTGTCCCCTGAGCCAGGCTTGCTCCCCAGGGCAGGACACCTGCAGCTCCAGGAGCAACTTTGCAATCAACACCAGGGCCAAACAAATGAGAGGTACCATTTATCCCGTCACCCCAGATCTCAAGAGCAGAGTGGAAGGAGGAGCATCCCGAGCCCACTCTAGCTGCAGCTTCTTCCTTTCCTAAATCAAACCAGCTCCAAGCCCTCAAGGAACGCCATGGCAGCGCTTTGCTGTAGGCATTGGCCGGGGTAGGGAAGGAGCCACACACATCTCTCCTCCCTTCTTCAGGCCAGGGCTGTCAAGTTGGCAGGGAAATAGCAAACACTTCTCTAAACTTCCGAAATGTCAAGAAAATATTTACAGGGCCCACTTCTGCAAAGCACGCACGCCAGCCCAAAGGGCGCACACGCACACTGCGCCGGGCGCTGCCTGGCATGCTTTTTGCCATGATTTTCATTAAGCATTTGCGGTTTTCCTGCTGAAAAAAACAGCGAAAGATTAATGCCAAAAAGTGACTCCTCTGGGGCTGAAACTGTCAGGGAGCCAGGACATGGGGAAGTACAGAGCTTGCGTGTCCATTCCTTCCCTAACAGCCAGAGAAATGGGAACCAGCCTGGCCAGGGCTGCAGCACGTTTAGGGGGAAATCTGTGCTAACGCTGACTGTGCTCTGGAAACACAGAGAAGACTTCAGGCCCACACTCGTGAACATTTCACCAGCAAATAAATTTGTATAAAAACATTTCCCACCTCTGTAATTTTTATTTATTTATTTTTTCCTTTTCTTTTGCTTTAAAATGGGATTGGTCTGGTCTCTCATTTTCTCTCGGCTGCAACCATAACCCTGCAATGCCTCCCGGCTGCTGAAACCCTGTGCTGGCCACGGGACGGGCTCCTGGGATGCTTCCAGCACGGGCTGGAGCCACCCCGTGATGCAGCCAGAAGAGGCAGGTTGGCAGCAGGAGGAGTGCCGTGCCTGTTCGGTGTGTGCCATGTGGCCCCATTTCCCCGGGGGAGGCTGCCGAGGGGGCACAAGCCCCCGCTGTGACCCCCAGGGCGGCCGTGGGTGCCCCAGCCTGCATGTGGGAGGGCAGCGCTTCGCCGCAGCACCAGCCTTCGGTTACTTCCAGCTTCAACTATTACACTTTAATGAAGGTTTTCTAATGAGCTGTTTAAATAGTAATTAGAGGCCAGCACTGAAGAGGGAGATAAGTCTTGTGGGTATCTCGCCCAGCGAGAAAGGACCTGATAAGAAAGAACTGAATGATTTTTTTCTGGGATCAATTCCAACAAGCAATTATCCCCTTGATACCATGCTGCTTAATCAGGAGCAGACTGAAAAAACACTTGACGGTGGCTGGCGATGAATGAGCCACTTTCCCAGCGTTTCACAGGGGAAGGCTGGAGGCTTTGTGCCAGTACCTGAGATAGGAGATGATCCAAATGGTGCTGATAGCTCATTTGATTTACATAAAACAATAATACATTTTGATTTTTGTAATCTTCATATATACGGAAGAATCACCGGCTTTGTTTCCTGATGGGTTCCCATCAAAGGGTTTAAATTTTATTTACTTTGAGGTGCTGAGCTTCAGCGACTTGCCAAAGCTGACCAGGGGGCCCATCTCCCGGTCCTGTCCTGTTTGAAGCACAACGAATGGCTCCCGTTCTGCTGTGAGCTGCTCTGCCCCGGCAATTACACCCAACAGATGAGCCGAGCTGTGACAATTGTGCAGGACAAGATGACTCACAGACTTGGCTAAAAACTTACTGGTTATCCTCTGATGTTGTCGGAGAGTTAAGTAAGCTCGAACATTTTAATAGGCTTATTTTCTCACCATTCTACCGCCTCAGGTGATCCTTTGTGTTGCAACACAAAATACCGTATCATGGGATTATTAGAAAAAAGAAAGGCACGTGCTCAAATCGTCATTTTTTTCTGTCACATTCTGCCAGTGCCAGTATCTGGCGGGGACTCTGGCAAACGCTGCAAGTAGCAAATGGTGCAAAGCAGCAACAGTGCAAACAGGTTTGGAAAACTGCAGAAACAGCAGCCAGGAGGGAGCTTTTTTTAAGGCTGGAGAATCGCTCAGCACCTGCAGCGCAGCATAGCTGGGACAGTGCAGGACACAGGGGACAAAGCCCCGGTGCTCACATGCATGTAAGGAACACAAGCAAGGGCACATCGAGGGGTGCAGCCAGAGGAGTGGAAGCATATGGCCCTTCATTAACTGGCAAAGGCAAAAGAAAATCCGCAAACATCTTTGGGACAGTCAGACCACAGTTACGGGACAGCACACACTCGAGGAGTCCCGAGCGCAGGGACGGGAAGGGATTTGCTGCATTACCAAGGCTGGGCTTTGCTCCTGCAGTGTCGTGTCCTCTCATCTCTGCGGGAACTGTTAGGATTTGTTTTTTCACATTGGGACAAGGTGTGGAAACCTGTTTTTGCGGGGATTTGGAGACTCCTTCTGATTTCCAGCCTGGCTTCATGAGCGGCACTTTGCATCTTGGTTCCTGTGTGCTGCTGTCTCAACTCCACGTTCTTTCACCTTCTACATGCAGCCAGTGAGAGCAGGAGGAGCCCCTCGCAGCCAGCCCCACTCCTCTCCCCACCACGCCAAGTTCTTTTAGGTCTCACCCTCTATCTTCACTTCCCTGATCTGCCTATAGACTTCCCTGCAGCTCCCATCTGATTTCATCTGTTGGGGACCAGAACTGGCCATTACCATCAGACAGGGGTTATCCAAGCAGAATAAAGTCAGAGCAGAGCTCCTTCAAGCCCAGGAACCCACCTCAAACACTCAAACACTCACTGATGCTCAGGTTTACAGTTCCACGGTAGAGTAGAACCAGCTTTAAAGTTCCCTCCTGAGCCCCTTTGCTACGCCTGTTCACATCCTTGGACTGGTCCTGCCACAATGCCAGAGCACGTGGGAACCATTCACCTTGCAAACATGGAAATAGCCCCTCTTTTTTGAGGGAAGGGTTTTTTTCTCTGCCATTGCAGTGCATGGAACTAGCATCCTGGCTGGTTAGAGGAGGTTCAGTTGCTGCTTGAGCTCAGCAGAGTGCCCCAAGGAGAGGTGGGTGGAATGGGACCTTCTCCTTTTGGTAGCAGTGACGTGTTGAAGTTAGTCAGGTCATCCCATGAAATCACCTTCTGTGAGATGGAAAGGGCAACGGAGCATGAAAGAGTGAATCCTCCCCAGTTTTCAAGCACAAACACGCTCAGGACACCAGGCGATGTAGACTGACAGTTGAGATTGGGCTTTAAGAAAACTTTCTTCACCAAAAGGGTCATCAAGCATTGGAATAGGTTGCCCAGAGAAGTGGTAGAATCACCATCCCTGGAGGTATCTAAAAGACAGGCAGAAGTGGTGCTGAGGGACATGGGATAGTGGTGGAACACGGCTTTAGCAGTTAGGATGATGGCTGGACTTGATAATCTTAAAGGTTCCTTCCAACTGAGACGATTCTATGGTTCTACTATTCTGTGACAATGTCCCACAGCCAAAAGCAGGACTCTGCATCAAACATTTGGTTTCTGTAACATTGTACCACACTGGGCTCCTCATCCAAGCAGACATGGGCAGCCCAGTTTCTGTGACTCAAGGGCTGACTCCTGCACTGGGACCTTTTAGATTGTTTGAGTTTGTCGGGCTCCAGGTGATCATCAGCTCCACACCGGAGCTGCACATCCCTCCATTCATGACTCCTTGACTCTGCCATTTCATCTCATTCCTTGTTTTTCTGTCCTGAAGAGCATCCAGTTCTTTGTGCGTAATTTCCCCCAACTCCTTTGTTTCGATGATGATTCCCAATTACGGATAATTGCCGAATTTCATTAGCAATTTCTATGTTTTGTGCCAAGACCATTAAAAATATGAAGCAGCATCACTTCCAAGGCTGATTTTTGAGAAGCCCATCTAGCACAGTCCTCACAGCCCAGCACCTTCCTCTCCAGTTAATTTAATACTTCTCCTTTACTGAAGACCAGACAACTTAGATATATCCTGTCTGCTTTGTCGAGAAGATCAGGTTTTTTATCTACTTCGGCATCGTTTACTTTCAGAAAATCTGTATCTCATCTTATCCATTTTCCATGTTATTAATTGTTCTCTATTTTAATGTTTATTCTAAAGCTTTGCATACTACTAGATGCAGACTAATAGACTCTTACGTGCCAAGAACACATTCTCCCTGCCCCAGTAAACAGACCTCTATTTGCTGTTCTCCAGCCAAACCATCCAGCCCCTGCGGTTTGACAGATTTATTACAAGCCCTTCCTCATGGCTCCAGCTTTGTGCCAGCCCCTTCTCATTTCTGGAGGAGAAGCCACCTGGTCCTACCTGTTTTCATGCTCAAGGATCCTTGACTGGTTGTGGCATTTCCCATCCCCATGCACTGCCACCAGTCATCTGGCTTCTCTCCCCTTGGCCAGCACCCCCAGCGCCACCAAACACCTGGGCACAAGTTTTCATTTGGTTTCTGTCAGGACTAAATGAAGATTATCTTTCGCTTCTGCCCCATTCACAGCTCCTACCAGTCCCAGTTCTTTCCTGCTTCCCTGTCATCTCTATAGAGCTGGACAGTTTCCAGGACTGTGCAACCCATCTTTTGGCATTTCCTTTAAAAACCTGGACAAGGCTGGATTCTGCCTTTCTTTCAGACTTCATTGTTTTACAAAAAATTCAAAAATCTCTTTTTAGTACTGGTCTTTTCTCTGTTGCCCCGATCTCCCTCAGCAGCATCTCTTCCTCCTGCCCATCAGTCCATTCCTTGTCCCTGCAGATCCCTTTTTTCTCCCTCTCTACTCTGCACTTCTCCCCCTCTGCTCTGTGCTCATGAGACCCCACCTGGAGCCCTGTGTCCAGCTCTGGAGTCCTCAACNTGATTCTATGATCCTCAAGACCCTGTCTCACGGCCCTGGGAAAGAGGCAGTGCTGGGAGCCGGAGGGAGCTGCGGTGACTCACAGCCTTCCTGGCGGCGAGGCCATGGGCCATCATCCTGTTTGTCTTGGGCCAGGGGAGCGGGAGCCTTTACAGCAGAGGTTAATCCTACCTCAGACCCAGCAGGTGGGCAGAGATGTCCTGTCAGAGGGAACCATGATGTCTAAAATGAGCTCGTTTCCTCCATCCCTCCTGCCCAGTGCTGAGCAGAGCCTGGACCCTGCTCTCAGAGGAGAACTTGGGCAGGTGCTTGAGTCTGCCCCAGCTGACCCGGTGCAGCTCCAAGGGCCGGGGAATTAAACAGAACCTGATAATGATCAGTATTATTTTTAGGTCTTTCCTTTCAGCCACTCTCCAAAGCAGCAAAGGCCGTGAGCCGTGCAGCACAGGCTGCCTTTAGTGCAAAGCCACAAACATCCACAAAATTGGAGGAAAGAGGTAGGTGGGAGGAGGGAAACCCTAGGAACTTGCCCTGGGAAATAGCTGTGCAGACGCACGCCTTGCTGGAGGAAGAGTGCCCCGGTCATCAACAAAGGCTTCCCGAGCAGCGGCAGTGCTGCCAGAGGGTCCTACACACACAGCCGGCTCCCGGGGACCCACGGTGCCCCAAGCAGAGAGCAACCCCCCCCGGAGCAGGACTGTAAACCTGTAGTTCTGCATAAAATTGTTCCTCTGGAGCAGCTCTCCTGGAACAGCTCTCCCCTCCAGCGGGAACAGACAGGAGCCTGTTTGTCGGCTCCGTGCTCCAGCCACGGGCTGCTCGTGCATCAGGGCTCAGGGCTTTGCCACCTGAGAAGGTTTTTACCAAAGAGAAGCAATAGAAAGTGCTTCAAAAGAGGACAAGAAGCTCTTGCAGCCCTTGGAACAGCTCCAGCCTTGGCTGGGAAGTTGAGACATGCCTTGGAGGGGATGGGAGTCCCCTTGGAAGATAATCAGAGATTTCGAGTCTCTCCTACTTCCTTCTATTTACAAAGTCAGCGAAGCCAGAAAGCTGGTTCTCCACCCCCACTCCACACACGACAGCCTCTCTGCTCATGGCAGGACCAGGCGACACCTCAGTGTGGGGCTCCTGAGGGCCTCTTGGGAACTACTGCCACTGGGGAAGGGGAGTCAGGCTGTGGGACAGTTTCCAAACTCCCACCATGGCCAAGATCAGGGCAGTGAGACGCAAGGCTGGAGGGATCCCACTTCCTAAGGGCTTGTCCCCATCACAGGGCACACATCCCATGGCTACCCAAGATGCTGGGCAATGCCCGCCCTTGTACCACGAGGAAAGCCCACTCCCACCATCTCCTGCTCGACCACAGCTCCCTGTGGGGTGCTGAGCAGCACGTTGGCTCCTACCAGTCCTCAGGGGGACAACTGTTGAGTTTACTTCCCTCTTGACCTGCCAGCCTCACGCCGGCCTCCTCCTGTGCTACAGTGACCTGCCCTGTGTCTGCGGCTTCCCTGTGACCTTCCAGTGGCATAGCAGTGCTGGCTGGTCCGGCAGGAGCCGAGTTGGAAGGGCTCATCCAGACCAACAAGCCCAGTGACCATTAATGACTGACTGCTTGCAGTGCGCAACTGTTTTGCAGGGCTGCCACAGCTGTGACCCCACACCGGGCACCGTGGGGGTATTCTCCAGCCACGTTTAGTAGCTACTGTCCCCGCTCTGTGTGCCCGGGGGGCAGCCCTCCCTCTCCACACATTTCCCTGCACTACCTTAATGGAGGAAGAAGCCCCAAACACTCCTCAGAAGGACTCCAGCTCTTGCAAATGGAGTAAGTTTAACACAGAGCTCCTCTGCGCCCAGCAGAAGAAGAGTTAAGCACCAGCAGGATGCAGGTGGCCATGCTCCCTCCCTGCTTCATGGGACCAGGAGTCAGAGCAACATCCTCCTCCTCTGCAAGATGCTGAGGTATCCCAGGAAGGGCTCTTGGAAGGAGAAATCCAGCAAAACCCCCAAAGCAGCAGAGGGACCTGGGGAGTTGACAGGGAGGCTGCTTCCTACCTACATTCCCTCCTGGCTTGACCTCACAAATTGACCTGGAACCTCACGTTGCATCTTGTAGGCAACAAAATCCCTCCATTCACCAAGACCCAGGGCCTTTGGGCTATGCCCATGTTGGGTAGAGAAACAGAATCAGATTCCTCAGGAGAACTGAGACATGAGTTCAGGGAATAATTGGAGCCTGATGACATATTTTAGACACCGTGATCTTTACATGAAGCAATAAAGGTCACACACTGAGTAAACAACTTGGGTCTAACAGCTAAGGGCAGCCCAGAGACACACACAGCAGCCCTGGTACCTACAGAGCACAGAGCCATCACTTTGCCTCCATGTGCCTCAGTTTCCTTAGCTCTACCAGCTGCGATAGGAAACTGGTGGTCATTCAAGGGCATGGACAGACCTCGTTACCTAGTGACAAGAAAGTGGTTTGAGAGCCTCCAGGGACTGGTGCTAGAGCCACACCAGAGGCTACTGCACCCCGAGCTGGTTCACAGCTCTCAGTCAAGAAGGGAAGTTCAATCCCTGTTGCAAACTCTTGGCTGAAGAACCAACCAGGGCACTTGCTGCTGCTGCTCATCCATGGCTGGGCTGTCCTGGACCCCTCCCAGCTCCCACCAGCCGGGGCACAAACTGCAAGAAAGGAGTGAGAGAAACTTCAAGTGACACAGATTCTCTGGCAGTGGACAGGACGGGAGGCCTCCAGCTCTCTTTGCCGCTCTTGTCAAGAACTATTTTCCAGCCAAGAGGTTCTTCCAGCACTGGTGGGCAGAGACAGAAATCCGTGACAAGGCAGGACCGTGAGCACACGGGCTGACAAGAGGCTTTGACGCTCATTTTCCCACTGAAGGAAGCACAAAATCCCCCCCTCACCCAGAAATACAGATACACCCTCTGACATTGTGCCCCTGAAGTGCAGCCCCCCCGCGCAGACACAGTGCTGTGCGTCTCCGAAGGGTGAGTAAGGACTGAGACATGCAAATCCAAAGGCAAGTGTGTGCCTGTTGCAACAAGGAGGAGGCTGTTGAGCACAGGGACTTGGCTCCTCTTGTGAGCAGATTCAGGGAACACACTCATGAAAAACCTAAGTCTCCAAATATTTTATTTTGATCCATGAGCCTGGCAAGATCTCCTGTGAACATCTACTCGGCTGGGACTACATGGCCCTCGGAGGAAGAAGTGGGAGTGGTAGGAAGTCAGAGACAGACTGGAGCAAGGCTGCGGCTTGGGTTTGGGCAGACTGATGGGAATCCAGAGGTATGGCTGTAATCCCTGACATCCAAACTGGAGCACAAACACAGGGAAAGACCTGAATTTTCCTCTGAAACACAAGGACGCCAAGCTTGCTGTTTCAGTCTGAAAGGGATGCTGCTCCCTCAGCCCTAGCGTCCTGCAGCTGCCTCTTTCCTGGAAGATGGATGGGTCAGACTGGTTCCTCCAAATGCTCCTGCCCATGATGCTAAACTCTAACGAAACTCAGTAACACAGCTCTGCAGATCAGTTGGAGAAGCAGAGCCTTTCACTCTTTCTAAGCAAATACAGAAGCCTTGGTATTTAAGGACAAGAAGCTTTTCTACTAGTGGCTCTCAGTGTTTGAATGAAGGCTTCTTTGACACCTCCCAGGCTGAAGAACTCAGGATCAGTAACATAAACTGAATGGATCCTGCTTGGCACAGATCAGAGCAGGGTGAGAGGTATCAGCATCCAACTGGTAAGCTGCGATGGAGCAAGACACATCTGATCTTGCCTCAAAAACTCCATGTCATGATGAATCCACTCCCTTCCTAAAGATGCTGCACACACCACCAGCAAAGTCCAACTCTTACATCCCGTGAAGGTGAGCAAAGAGCTCAGTTTGATGTGGTCTTGCAGGACAGCAAAAATGAGTCCATTCCTTCTATGAGCAATCCCTGGAGAGACAGTGCTCAGCTCAGCAGCCAGCATGTCACCTGTGTAAGGAACATGGGTTTTCAAATATTCTTGATGGCTCAAGCACCAGAGTCTCTGAATGACACTGATGGCCGGTGTCAGTGTCCATTGGGATGGCCTGTGGGACCTATAGTGCCTTGCAATAGCTCAGGTGAGCACAGCACCTTCATCCCAGCCTGACAGCACATTCCCACAAACACAGGAACTGATTCTTCATCCATCTAGAGATTGGCTGAAACAGAAATGGCGTGTAAGAAAAGGGAAAGCAGCAGATTGGACTCTACTTCTAGGGAAAATCCAGGAAAGTCCATGGACATAAAGAGCTGAGAAGAGTTAGGTGAGTGGGAACATGAAATCAGCCAACTGCCCTTCTGCACCGAGACATGAAATTCAAATGAGACCCCAGTGGGAATCCAAGGCAAACTCAACGCCAGGATAAAGACTGCTGTTCGCATGGCCAGCAGCAACTGCATTGTAGACCAGTGAAGTCACCATCGATCTCCATTCACAGCCACAGAGAGGCTTCAGAACAAGCCTGTGACATGGAAAACACTGCAACTGGGATCCCAGTACCCTCCACTGTGCTGCATTGTGTGATTATTGACCTTACAGTGGGAAGCTCAGTCTAAGGAAATGGGCTCCTTTTTATTCCACGCCTCCACGAGAAATGAAGGATACTTCTGCTGAATTAGCCCAGGTGGCTGCTTTCCTTCTCTGCAGAGCCCAGAGTGAAGCACAAAGCAATGTTCAGATCCCAAGCCTCAGCTACAGCCCCATGTGATGGATTAGTTATTTCTGTAGCCAAACGCTGGATTCATCATGTGAAGCAAAGACGTTGAGAAGAGCTTCAGCCTTCTATCTGTATTCTTCTCTTCCATGCACCACCACCCCACCCCCCTCATTTTTTTAAGCATACAGTACAAAGAACAGCAGAAACAGGTGAATGGGTTCATTATCTGGGAAACCCTCCCAGCAGAAGTACTCAGCAGAGTGGACTCAAGCAATCTCTTACTCTTTGGACACTTTTGTAGCTGTCTCCTGTATGGAAGAAAATCTTTGATCTTCTGTCAGTCTTGAAGTTTGCCCATTTACATTGACATTTGCCCAAATCCAAGGAGAAGCCACAAAAAGCACTGTTTTTCATTGGGAATCGGAAAAGAGGACAAGCTTGAAGAGGTGAGGTGCCCACTGGTGAGTCTATGGCAGCATGACTGTGCCATCGCCTATCCAAACCAGCACTGACATCTCCATCAGGGCAGCTCCACTGCTGCTGCTCAAGATGAGCTCTAGGGACGGGCTCCAGCTCTCATTGCCTCGCTGGCTGGGGGACAGTCAACTCCTCTTTAATGACTCAGCCCCGAGCTGCTCAAAATGATGATGTCTTTGTACCCGACCCCGGGGAGGCAGGGATCGAGAGACACATTTCTTTTGTTCATTCTAGGAAACCCCAGGACATGCTCAAACTGGTATCTGGTTCAAAGGAGAAAGGTGAAAGCTCAGAAATTAGGACTTTGGCAATCAAAGTCTCCAGTGATCCCCCCACTGGGTGAAACTGTCCATCCAAGGCGAAATGGCCTGAATGCTGAGAGGACTCGTTGGTAGGCGTTCGACGCCACAGGCATGTCCAGTACAACGGATGTGGCTGTTGCTGCTCCAGTGCAGATCAATACTCTTGGTCCAAGACAGATCAATACAGCCTGGGATCTTCTGTGGGCTCCCGTGGAGCTGGGCACTCAAATCTTACGAAGTTCTGAACCACTTCATGTCCCTGATCCATGCGAGTGGCTGGAAAATCTCAGGCAGGGCAGAGTCAGCGCTGTGTGGCGCCGCGGGAGTGGGCTGGGACAGGGCTGCCACCGGAGCTTCGCAGTGTGTGCTGTCCCTGGCAGGAAGCTGTTTGTCTGCGAGGCAAGGAAACAAGGAGGTTTTGGAGACGGCAATCCCATGCAGCTTCTCGACGCTTTTCCCAGCTACTGATCCAAGAGTGCCTGTGTTTACTTCCAGCCTTCCTCTCTGCTCCGCTGCCAAGCAGCCTTCACAGCCGGACGCAAACCACTCCACCAGGAAATGCGCTGGATCGCAGCAGATAAAAAGGCCATTGCACAGGGACCCTTCGCCGACGTTAACCTTGCCCTACCTGGGTCCCAGCAGGGTGCCCAGCCTTACTCATGGACACGCTGGCCTCAGGCATCCTGGGGGTTCTGCAGATGGAGCCTGAGCCCTCACAGCTGGGGTTGCTCCCCGAGGTGCTGGAGCTGCAGCACTTTGGGCCACGTCCTGGTGGCACCGGGGAGCTCATAGCCCGGCAGGGCAGACGTGCCAAGTGCATACACCTGCAGATCCAGCTTCACACCCCATGTACGGGATGCAGTGACTCCTTTGCAGCAGTGTGATGGTGGAAATCACAGGGGATGATGCTGTGCCCATGGGGGCTGCGGCTCTGAGGGTTTCTCCATGGTGCAGCCAGACCAGCTTCACCAGGATCTTTGACTGACCCACTGGTCTGAAAGAGATGTTAAGTACGTAATGGGATGGGACTACCCTGTGGGTGGTGGCAGCTCACCAGACAGCAACCATGGACGGAGAAGCCCTGACTCAGCCTCTCCTCTGCAAACGTGAGGACATGAGCTGCTCCTCGGGCTGTCCAGGAGCTGTGAGATGCCAGGCATGGCTGTGGGCGCCCACTCAAGACCCATCAGGACCTTGCCCCGAGGGCATAACCCCCAGCAGCGCCATGAGGCTCAGGCACCAGAGTGGGGCTCTGAAGACCAGGCCTGGCTCTGGCACAGCTTATCCTCTCAACCTGGATGTGTCACATCCTCCATGTCCTGGCTGCGAAGCCATTGCTCTCCCAGGCCCACGTGCTCCCCATGACTCAGTGTGTCACTGCCATGTGCTGGGTACATCACCACCACGGGCCCCAGGCTGCGTTCAACCCGGGGGCTCAGGCAGGAAAGTAACCATCAGGAAAGCAGTTTCTCCTGCACTTCTCTGCAGGAGATATCTGTACATTTGCAGTCTCCTGGCCTGCTGGCCATCCAGCAGATGGGCACAGGACTGGGCTATCTGAGCACCCACTGCTTTCTTCTCCCTCCACCTTCTTGTACCTTCTCAAAAAGTAAAGCTCAAAGGGTGCAACTGGTACGTTGGGTTGGGTTGGTTCAGCAGGGCTCACATGGGGTTGCCAGTCCCACCAGGCAGTCACCACTGCTCTGTGTGAGTGCTGGTGCCACGGCTGAACCCTGGCATTTCAACACTTCTCCTCTAGCAAGAGGAGGACAGTCATGGCCGTCACCCCCCAGCTCAGGCTGCAGCCAGGAGCTGGGTGAGAAATAACTCCACAGCTTGAGTCAGGTCAACACTGGAGAGACAATCTAAGAGTGGTTGTAAGGAAATCTTTGACCAATCCCTTCCCACCCACTAATCCACTGTCCTTCCTTAACTATCCCAAACTTTTCAGTGAGCAGCCTCCCTTAAACACAACTGTCCTGTCCCCTTTTCCTCCCTTGGTGAGGGCTGAGACACCCAAGAACATGCTGCTGGACCCAGTGCAGTGGTGGGCAGAGGGAGAGGAGAGGACCTCTGCTCTTCCTCAGCTCCACTCCCAAACCAAACTCCACGTGTATTGAGAAACCCCAATGTTTCCATATGGAAGAAAGGGAAAAAAAGTACCTACAAATGTCTTAAAAAGCCTTTCTCCCTGGCACAGCAGCAGCAGGGTGAGCAGTGAGTGATAAGGAACCACCGATAAATCATTCTGACCATGGCTGCCCATGTTAAGATCTTCTTCATCTTCCCTGTGTTTTAAGCAAGACAAAGGCTATTTTAGACTGTCCTTCAATAAAACTCACCGCTATTGCTATCCTGACTTGCTGGGACAGCAGATGACCCGGCTTTGGTCTCATCTCTTACGAAGGACCAACCACTGCATTAAGCCAATGCATTCAAAAGACAAACCCTGGAACTTGGAGGCAGGAGCCAGAGAACAGGCCATCGCCAGCATCTGGTTACCTAAGGGCTGAGCAGAAGCCCCAGCCACCCCTTTTGCTTCCTTGGCTTGAAGCAGGCTGTGCCCAGACTCTGCAAAAGCACCAAAATTCATCCCATCCCAGTGAGCAGCAGAATTACCGACGGGGTAGAACTTTGGTGCACCAAAACCTGATCATGCAGAGGTAGACGGCTCCTGGTTTTTGGGGGTTTTTTTTGGAAGAATACCTGGCAAAACAAATCAATTTACTAGCTTTGACACGCTTTAACCCCACTGCTAGCCCTGTTCCTGCTAATCCCTTCCCAGCGCTGCTCGCACACTCGCCTGGTCTGCAAGGAAGTGATCCCGTCTTTGACATACTCGTTATTGTGTCTAGTCCGCTCTCACGCTCACTGGCCCGGGGCCAGGCAGCAGAAGGACGTAACCTTGAGCCGGGCCAAACCATGCCTTTCCCAGCAATTGAAATGGGAGAGTGCCTGAAGCAGGAAAAACAAGGAGGCAGCTTTTCCCTTTCTTTGGGTGGTGATTCCCTGCCCTGCCCAGCACATACGCATTCCTGAGGTGGTGCCAGGATGGACATGGGGCAGCCCCCAGGGAGCGAATGCCCTGTCGGGGCGGAGGCAGAGTCCTGGAGGCTCCGCTGAGGCCAGGAAACCTGCAGGTCCCTGCAGAGGTCGATACGGGGCTGACTCACCCAGCCAGAGCTGCACAAACAGGCTGGGCAAGTGAAACCTCCTTGCAAAACTGTTCTCCAAAGGCCACACGGAGATGTACCGGGAGCAGCTCGACAGCAGGTCTGCTTTGGGGTGAATGGTTTGCATTTCTCCTAGTGCCTAACAGAAGCTAAACCATACCTTGTCCCTCTACTCTGCTCTGCTGAGACTCCAGCTGGAGCACCATGACCAGCTCTGGAGTCCTCAACACTGTAAGGACATGGACCTGTTGGAGTGGGGCCAGAGGAGGCTATGGAGATGCTGGGAAGACTGGAGCCCCTCTGCTGTGAAGACAGGCTGAGAGAGTTGGGCTGGTTCAGCCTGGAGAAGAGAAGGCCCTGGGGAGACCTTAGAGCCCCTTCCAGTCCCTGAAGGGGCTCCAGGAAAGAGGGAGGAAAGTGGAGCTGTAGGAGGAACAGTTTTAAACTGAAAGAGGGGAGACTGAAATAAGATCTAGGGAAGAAATTCTTTGCTGTGAGGGTGGTGAGACCCTGGAACAGGTTGCCCAGAGAAGCTGTGGCTGCCCCATCCCTGGAGGGATTCAAGACCAGGTTGGATGGGGCTTGGAGTGTGGTGGGAGATGTCGCTGCCCAGGGCAGGGGGTGGATGATCTTTAAGGTTCCTTCCAACCCAAACCATTCTGTGATTCTATGACTCTCTTGTTCTAGCTCGAACCACAGTGATTAGAGCATCCAATCTAGGGACATACTTCTCCTCTACAAACTCCTGGCAGACCCTGCTTGATGCCCATCAGACTTGGTCTCCTGTTCCTCCAGGCTCTCAACTGCTGCTTTCCTCAATGTCACAGTTACCCTAAGCAATCCCTGCAGTTCTCCTCCAGGCTTCTCAAGGGCCTCCCAAAACCCATCTTGGTCAGATGGAACACAGACCAGGCAAGGTTTGCAGCTCCAAGCAGCATGAGCTGTGGGTACTGCCCTTCATCAGCAAACCTGGCAGAGCAAACGATGCTTCAAACCACGTCCAGGGACCAGCACACAGCTTGCAAAGGGCTTTCTGGAGCACATTTGAACAGCAAACACTTTTCTCATTACCATCTTGAAAAAAGCATGCTTAGTAAAGCTTTAGCCTGACTCTTAAGGTTATATTTGAGCTTCAAAGAGAGTGTTTGAATGAGGATGTATTAAAGAGAGACATCTTTCAGGTTTGAATGATGTTTTCCCCATCAAGTGGTCCAGCTGCTGGATCCTGAACTGAAAACATGCTGTTACCATCTCCCATCACAATCAGCTACCTGGATGTTAATGCAACTTCACAAATCATGGCCAGGGGCTGCTCTGCAGAGAGATACTGGGCCCCACACAGGGCAGGAGTTTTTTGAAAATCAAAGAAGCAGTTCCAAGGCAATAGATATTTCAAAAAATCACAGCAGGATCTTTCCAGGGTGCAAGCTCTGTCATTACTGACAGGTCCACAGCCACAAGGCCTTCTTCTGCCAGCTCAGTTCCTTGCCCATAATCTCAAGATAGGAGATCCCATCCTGAGCAGACACTGTGTCCATCAGCCTGGGGACCACATCTGTAAGAAAATGCCAACAATTTCACCCGTTTCTAGCAGGAATGGTTTCACTGGGATGTTTCTAACCAGCCTCCAGACACTGGAACCAGGCTCTGCCCATGGAGCCTGGCAGAGCCAGGTGGTCAGTGTCCCTGGGCAGGACCTGTCTCTTGGCTGGGGCTGTCCCTGGGAAATCCGGTGCTGCCCGGTGGGGCGGTTGCTGGGCTCTGCCGAGTCCCGCTCGCCTGCAGGCACGGAAGCTCTTGCCAACGGGGACCCAGGAGCAGCAATCAGGGAAGGAAGCAGCAGGCCTGGGACGCTTGCAGATGGGACAGGAAGGGATTACACATATCCCACCAACCCAAAGGTGCGTCCCCCTCGAACAAAGCCATTTCTGCCTCTCCCCGCAGCCGGGGCTGGGAACGGGCTCCCAGCTGCTCTGGGAACGCTGCAGATCACTTTCCTTTCCCACTGTCAGCACCTGCTTAGAGGTTACTTCCTATGACCTTCGGGGTAACCTCGTATCACGGTTTTACTGCCCTGAGAAAGAGATGGGGATGATAAACCAGCGTGAAGATGATGCGCCCCTTCCCTCCCCCTCGTGATCCCTCCAGCCTCAGCGGACACACAGCCCGGGGTCCGAGCCGCAAGCCCGGTCCCCTGAGGGCAGCCTGCGTGCACTCTCTCCCATCAAGCTAGAGACCAAGGCAGGAATAATATGAACATATATTTTTAGCAGCAGCAAATTATTTCTCTTACAGAAGGAATATTTCCATGCTGGGCTTTTTCCCTTCCCTTATCACAGATTGTATATTTAGAGCGTGAGAACTCTACCTCGCACAAACAAATGCTGCCAGGCCCCTGTGCTCACTGAGGGATCTGCTTCTGGCCTCTCTGGCGTGCCCCTTTTTTGGACAAAACTCCCCAACTTTGTTCCTCAAGTAGGAACAGAGTTCAGGAACGTTACGTGGAAAGGAAGGGAAAATACACTCCAGAGAGTTATTAATCAGCACGTTTGTTAAATGGGAGCTGCGAGTGGCCGAGCCGTAGGAAACCCGGGGCAGACCCCGAGGCCTGCCACAGCAACACGCAGCTCCTCCAGCCCAGGCTCCACCACTTCCCCTTGGCTGCAGGTGCAAGCAGGGATCCCCAGGGACGGCTGGAACAGTCGGCGACAATCCCAAGGCGATCTGGCTGCTAAAACACGTTTTAGTTGCCAGTGGAGAGTCTCACTCAAGGAGTGGCTTTACAGTCCGTGCTGCACAAAGCTCAGGAATGAAAGGCCACGGGGACTTACAGCCTCGAAAAAGTGCCAGGGGCATCGAACTGCCATATCTTCTTGTTCCACTCTGCTTTCCCATCGCTATCGAACACTGGAAGCTGTGCAGCCCTCCCTGCCTGCATCCCTGCCTGCGTCCCTTTCTGCCTCCCTGCCTGTCTCCTGCCAGCATCCCTGCCTTCATCCCTGCCCATCTCCCTGCCTGCATCCCTGTCTGTCTCCCTGCCTGTCTTCCTGCCTGCATCCCTGAGTGCATCTCTGTCTGCCTCCTTGTCTGTCTCCTTGCCTGCCTCCCTGCCTGTCCTCCTGCCTGCATCCCTGCCTGTCTGGCCGCTGCCAGGAGCTGCTCTCTGGCAGAGAGGCCTCAGCCAGCCGGGCAGCCCTGGATCACAGCTTTGGAGGTTTCTCATTTCTAGAGAGGAGGCTGATTACACAGGCTGACCGTGGCGAACGGTCTCTGCGAGTTTTGCAGTTTGTCATGGATGAGGCGTTAGGAACCACTGGATCCCTGTGCCCTGCTGCATGAGGGAGTGAGACGGCATGATTCCTCCAGGCCAGCGAGGCCCTAACACTCCCCATGGCCCCTCTAATGCAGATTTAACGCATTTCAGACAAAAATGCATCAAATGCTGCATTTCCACGCCGAACATGGGGATTTCACGGTCTGGGTGACTTTCATGACATCAAGATTGATACGGACTCTTAATCATAGGTAACAGTTGCTGGGTGAAGGCCCGGGGTGAGGGGATGCCCGTCTGCATCTGCTCCTCCCGGCTTTGCTCTGTTTATTTTCCCCACACCTTGGCATGGAGCACCCGCCCTCCCACCGAGACTGAAATGTCAAGTCATTGGGCTTTTTGCAAATCATGGCAGCGTGCCTTTTGACCTGCGCCGAGATAACTGCAGCAGCAGCATGGGAACGGAAACGAATCTGCCTGGTTAAATACTCATAATTTGTGGTCGGAGGCAGCGTCGCACAGGCAAAGCTCGCAGCGAGCAGCTTGCACGTTCAGGAGCTCCCGCAGCGGAACATACACAGCTTCTTCAGAGGAGAAGTGATGCACACCCAGCAAAGGTGGGTTTTATTCACAAGTCAGACATCCAGGCTCTGGTTGTCGGCCTCTGCCTCTGCAGGTGCAGCATCTCAAGGTCCATCTTGCCTGGAGCAGGCACTGCCAGGAGGGAGGCAAGGTTCAGGCTCTCTGTGAATCCTGTCTCGCACGCGAAATTTGGAAGATTTACACATCCCCACCTGTAAACTGGTTTTCTCACTCTGCCCAGTGCATACCTGAATGTTCAGGAAAATAATGGCTTATATTGGCAAGCTAGCATTCCCATTCTTAATCCACTTGATCTGAATTTCCACCAATTAACAGGGATTTTCCCATCCATGAGTTTTCCCATCGCAATCACAAACTGCTGCAAATGCATCACCCCAAGACTCACATCCAGACCCTGCACGTTCTTGACACCTGTGCTGGTTCCAGAGGATGGTCCCACCTGCCTGCAGAGCCAGTGGTGGCAGGACGGGCAGGGCATCACCACAATTCTCAAATCTGCTCTCCTGCCAGCTCTTTTTTATTTCTGTTGATGGTCTATGGGAGCAGGTGAGAAGGCATTAGCAGAGTTTCCACACTTGGCAGATGGGCTGGGGCTACAGCAAAGCCCAGGGTCTCTCTCACTACTGACTTGGAAGAGATGAAGGGTAAGCAGCACAAGAAACAGGACAACAAATCTGTGCTCTGCAGGAAGGAACCACAGAGTGTGTTCAGTCACCTCTTAAGGGTTAAAACAGGCTCAGTCCTCGAGGCCACACCAGTTCCTCTCCAGTTTTCCTTTCAGTAATTTGTTCACTGCTCTTGGAGGCACTGGCCAGAGGAGATGGCTGGAGCCCTTTCCCTGACCCGGCTCCATCGCATGTCCTTGGTTCCATCACCCTGCTGGGTTAGGGCAAGCTCTATGCCTTCAGCAGAGCTCCCCTCGCCATGTACCTTGAAGAACTGAGTCTCCCCTCACCTATTCCTCCAGTGCCTCCCAGAGCCAAAACACTGTGGGGTGTAGGAGGCCAGCAGCTTACAGTGCAAGCTTCCCAATCCCAAGAGAGGAGGAGGAAGGAAGCTCTCACCTCCAACCTGGGACAATCCTCCCCTGGTCACCTTCTCCCCTCCCGGCTGCAGGCAGACAGGCTGGCACAGCCTGGGCACAGGAGATGCTCTGTGTGAAGCTGGTCATGCATCGCAGGGTGTGAAAAGGCAGAGCAAGGACACAGGAGGTGCCATCCTGCTTCAGACACCTCCAGCTTCTTCCCCAAAAGAGCTCAAAGTGCTGCCCTGGCTCATGCCTGGGCTCAGGCATCTCTGGAGAGAGGACAGATGAGTCTGTGGGGTTGGGGGGAGCCCTGCTCATAGCAAAGAGCCCTAACAGTGATCAGAGGGTTTGTCAGGAGTTCCAGCAGTCATCTCATGGAGGGAGAAGTCTCCATCAGCCCCAGAAACCACCCTGCGTAGGGAGCTGGTCCCTGGCGCAGCCCGCTGGGAGAGAATGGGCAGGCAGGAGGAGAACAGAGGAGCAAAGGATAGTTCTCTGCCAAGACTCGTTTCTCCCATGCACGGGGCCAAGCCTGGTTGCAATGATATCAGCCCCACGTACTGTTGGGAGCTGGCTGGCCTCCGCAGGACACAGGCTGTCTGGCACGGAGCTGCATGGGGCCAAGCCCAGAAGCTGAGCTGCACCATGTGAAACGGGATCCCACTGAAACGGGAGCACATTTGCCACAGTGTTCAGAGCACAGCCATCCCGCAGCCGAGCTGGCAGCGGCCAGAACAAGCCCTGGTGTCTCTCACCTGCTCACCAAATACACAGAAAATGCTGCTGGGTGGCTCTTCCCCCAAAATGACAGTCCCCAGCTCTCGGGGGAGCCCCGGAAAGGCAGGACGGGCAGAGACGGGCACTATCTGTCACTGAAAATCTAAGGTTAACAGGGAAAAGCAGGAGACTGGAAAGCTGGAAAGCATTTGCACATGTTTTTCATGGTCTGGATTTCTGAGAAAGGTGGCTTGGTAGGCACCAACAGGCTAAAAATCAAACTCTGGGTTCATCCCGGCAGAGGGGTCTATACGATTTGGACTCCATATAGACAGTGGGCCAGTTGGCAGGACCAGGGCACAGGACCAGCGGCCATCTGAGTGGGCCACTGAGGCCAGGCAGGCCTTTAGGAACCAAGGAATCCCGACTACTTCTGGCTGAATACCTTAGTCCACAAAAGTACTTCAAATGCGGAGGTGGGGGCTGTGGGGAGCAGGTGGGAGGCAAGAAGTAAAAGCCAAAAAATAGAAGGGAAAGCAGATGCATGTTTGGGACAGATTTTGAATTGAAAACCCAGACAGTGGGAGTGTGAAAATGAGATTTCCAGACAGACGCCTTCTCTTCTGTGTGACCAGACGACTGGCTACAGGAACAAACCATCCAATACTGGGAGATGCACGTCCATGCACATCTCTCATTGGGTATTTCCAAAATTTCCTTCTGCCCAGCCCCTGCATGGAGGGAAGATCCTTTTCACAGGCTCTGCTCTTCCCTTGTTATCTCCTTATCATGGCGTTATCACCCCAAGTACACTTCAGGCCCTCAGAAAGGCAATCTCTGGGGATGTGCTCCAAGAGCCAGCAGGAATGGGAAGGCTTCCCTTATGGGACACGTCTCCGTGTTGCTGTGCTTGCTACCCAGAGGGATAAAAGTGAGAGATATGAGATGTCTAGCAGAGTCACTCGAAAGTGAAACCTGAGGGGTGAAGACCTCACCCACTGAGAAACAGAAGGAATATTTTGCACTGTGCCTCTTGCTGCAGCTGCCCAGCTCCCTTGTGCAGGCAGGAGCTGAGGTTAAAATTCCTGGTGTGATGGAGAGGAGCCCGTGCCATCCTGCCACTGCTGGCAGTGAGCTCTGTCCCCACTGAGTGGGACAGGGCAGAGGCACTTGGGGAGCTGCTGCTGGGCTATGCCAGGGCTCAACCACGCAACCGCCGTCCCACAGCTGCAACAGAAACCATCTGCCCGTGGTGGGATGGAGATGCTGGAGGAGAGCAGGAAGGATTTCCAGGATGAGAGGGCCAAGAGGGAGGCAGGGTGTCCTGTCAGATTAAGAGAGTTGAGCCTGGTGGAGGTCCTCCTTCAATAACCTGGGGGCTTGGGGTATCCAATGGTGGAGAATGAGGAGGTACAGTCCTCTTTGAAGAGAGTTCAGAAAGGATCAAGACAGAGAAAGGAAAGTGTTAAAAGGTAAGAAACAGTCCCTGGCAAGTCTTCGGTGGTACTTTCTGCCACCTAGCCCACAGGGAGCCTCCAAGCAGCAGAAGAGGGAAAAAGCAAAAGCTTAATTCAACCTAAAATAATCAGCTGTGTCAGAAGCATCCTCTGTGCTTGCATGGAGCTGGGGTTCATTTATAGACTGCTCCTCATAAAGATGATCTTTCCTTAATAACTGTTGTTTCACCTGTCCTAACATGGCAGCAGGTTGATGGATGAATTTAAGGTAGTTTCACCCCGGCTTCTCCCTGCCGCACCGCTGGGTACTTGCTGACATGTGAGTTGGGAAAATCCCATGCAGTTTTCAGCACATGAGACTTCACGGGGAAGGCCACCGAGGGACTATTCCCTTTCTGAAGGGATGAGAAACTCATTACTACCACAGACGGCCCAGCCCTTCCAGACCTCTTGCCTAAAACGCCAGCCCAGCAAAGGCCACAGGCTTTGTAAGACTACAGCTACACAGAGTTTATGAGCCTACATAAAACATTTACGTTGAGTGTGTTAGTAACACAGTGGCCTATATTTACGGCTGGTGCCTGCCCGCTGCAGAGCGGGGGTGACCCCATGGCTCAGCCGGAGCCCTGTGCTGGTATTTGGCTCACATCCATCGGCATTAACAGCTGGGCTCCCAGCAGCAGCCAAGGGCAGCTCAGATGTCCTCCCGCTGCTCCAGCACCCACCCACACGGGCTGCAGCCATGCCCCAGGGCCCCCAGGCAGCCCAGCCAGGATGGCCACCACCTTGGTGCTTCATGGTAGCTTGTGGGAGCAAGGCCACCGAGCCAGGAGGGCTGGCTGGGACCTTCCAAGCAGCCTGCTTCTGCACTCCATCACCTCGCTTTGCAACCCGGCCTCCTGCACGCAGCAGCAAAATCAAAGTGCTGAGTGGGTAAGGAGAGACATATTCAGAAGCCAGGACCAGGCCACACATCTGCGAGCAGGGAGGAGGTGGCAGTGGGTCCCCGAGCGCGGGGCAGGGTGTCTGCGCCGTCCCCCCTGCGCTCAGGAAGAAGGAACAACAACAGGAAGAGAAGAGAACTCTCTCAGACAAAAGATAAACAGACCAGCTAGATAGTGAAGCCAGAAGTTGCTAATTAACCTCAAATTGCTTCGGAAAAGACTCCAAGTGGTGCATTCCCTTCTGAAAGGCGAGCAGACAGAGCTGTCCCAAAACATCTGCTGCCGCTGCCACGTTCCGCCTCTGTCCCCGCAAGCCTTGGGCTCTCCTGGGCCTGAAAGCAGGAGCAAGCCACCCCAAATGGAGCTGCACCACGCTCTTCGCTCAGCCCAAACCTTGTGTGGGCTCGGCAAGGATGGGTTGGAGCCCCTCATGCCTCCCACCGGTGGCAGAGCCTCTCCCCACGCTCCCGCCGGCACCCCAGCGAGCACCCCAGCCCTGTGCTCCTTCCCGCATCTGATCCCAGCTGAGAGCAGCAAACCCCCTGTGCAGCAGCACCGCTAAACCCGGCGGGAGTTCAGTTAATAAATAAAGCCCTTGCCCCTTGCTGAGCACATTTCATGTGCCACACGATAAGGAGGTTTTCCAGAGGAGGGCTGAAGTGCAGCTCCCTCCGGCAAAGGAAATAAATGAGAGAGAAAAATTAAACCGATTGCTCAAACCCAAGGGCCAGTCAGGAACAATCTGGGCTCCTCAGAGCAGGAAATGACACTCAGCTGAGCATCTGTGTACATGTCAGGACGGATTAGGAGCCTGTCAGGAGCTCGACATCAGCTTTACAAGACGATTATGTGTGAGGGCTGCGGCAGGGACTCCAGAAGCACCACTACAAGCACTGCAGCCCCACAGCGCCTGCAACGCAATATTTCTTCTCTCCACCAAACGTCCTCGAGTGATGATGCCAGGCCGAGAGGCCAAATTGGTCTGCAAACCATGGCAGATTTTCCAGCACCGCACCTGGTGAAGCACTGGGATGTGATACTCCTGAGATGCCCAAGAGGTGCCAGGCCATGTCTGATGCTGCTACCGGGTCCAGTTGTGTGCGAGGGGCAATCCCAGTCCTGCATCAGGCACAGAGAGGTTTTGGCAACAGCTTTGGTGGAAACAGGCCTGGCTGTAACGCTTTGCCACCCTGGTCGTCTAGACACGCAAACGCACTAAGATTCTGCATTGTCCCAGTATTTTGGGATTAGGAAGGGCTTGGAATTAAGCCTTCACCTGCAGATGGGTACCCCAGCCCTCACTTTTCACCATGCTGTGGGACGGTAATGCTTTTGGATCCAGAAATGCTGCTGTGGAGTACCCTGTGCCTGTGCAAGAAGCTCCTGAATCTAGTGTCTCCAGCCAGGTAACCTGCAATTGCAGGAGAGCACATGGAGAGAATGGTGATTGATCAAAAGGTTTTGCTTTTCATGTGTTCAGACTTTGGACACAAATCTTGATCTCACCATCCCTAAAAGCAAAGGCTTTTCCTCACAAAAATCTTTGGTTGTAAAACTCTGCAGCACATCAGTGCCACAGATTACTTTTACCATTCTGCACTGGATTTTTTCATCACAGTTTCATCACATTTGGGATGAGGGCTGAATACTGCCTGCAGAAACAGTGCAGCTTGCTTAACACCCGACTTTCTTTCCAGTAGAAAAGAGTCTTAGAAAGTTTAACCCAGCTGCTTTCCACTGCTGTGGTCTCGCTTCACGGTGTGTCACAGATGCTGCCCTTCCATTTTTCTTTGTGGATTCCCTGGAAACTCCCAAATTCTTGTCTATAAACACATTTTGAGATCAAGTAAGTCCATGTTACAGTAACAGCCTAATGTGTTCAGCTTCTGGGCTTAAATCCTCCTGGCCGAGCTCTTCCCTGCTCACACTCGAGTCTGGCAGCAGGAACCCCCTCGCTGGGAAGCGACACTTGGTCACTGAGCCTCACCAGAGCCTCACGAGTTGTGGCGGACTTATGAGTCGTTTTATCACAGACTACAATCCCTCTGAACAAACCCTTTTTCTGAAATGGGTAAGAACATATGAACTGATTTCTGTGCAGCTGGACACCTGCACCTTCTCACCAAGGGAAAGGTCTCTCTTACCTGAACTTCTCAAAGCACTGAACGGGTCACAGTGGCTCTCCCAAAAAGCTGGTGGAGAGAGACAGGGACCTGCAGCAGGTCACTCACACCCCCATGTGCCTCAGGAGTGGTGGAAGCAGCCCTAGAGACACCCATGTCTCTTCCAGTCCAAAGTCTGGGGACAAGGAAGTCACCACAACAATCCTAGAGCTGCCACTCACCCTCAATGGGAGCCTCTGTGTTGACTTCAAAGGGACCTGAGATGGGCCCCAAGAGAGAAACATTTCATGTAAGCACTCATAACCCTTTCCTATAGTCAGATCAAACTAATATGAAATGTGTAGCAACCCCAGGGACCCCCGCAGAGCCTTTCCAATCTCAGGTGTTGAAGGATAGCAAACAATTTTCCCCTTTATTTTGTCAAAGCTGCAATGGTTATGCAGTTTGCCTCATTTGCCATCACACAGTCCGGAATTATCCCGTGTGATGTTGGGAATAAGAAAACAAAAAAAAAAGTCTGAAGTGACAATTTTGACAAGCAAAGAATAGTAATAATGGAAAAATTACCAGGTTCTGGGGAGCTGGATGTCCACAGTTACGCCAACCACAGTTTGCACACAAAGGGACCACGACCGAACACTGTAACTGTGCTGATTTACATGATTAACACATAAGCTATCAAAAGCCCATCAGATTTTAAATACTCTAAAAATATTTTAAAGCTTTCTATGATAGCGTAACCACTCCCCATGAAATACCTGTCTTCTCTGCCAACCCGCTCTCTCCTACGCCACAACTGAGTCCAGCACACGCCTCGTATCTCTGATTTGCCTCTCCCATCGAGGAGGTTACGTTCAGAAACACATTCTCAGTCACTGAGCTGCAGGCACATGAATTTAAGGATTTATTGAGGTAGGTTTCTAAAAGCCTCTCCGCCCCTTTCTCCTGGGGTAAACCACAACACTGGTGAGACTTCATCTAGCATTTGATAATTTTGCAATTATAAAAAAAAGCACTAAGAAAATAAAAAAGCATCCCAATATCTGTCATAGAGTAATAACTGATTGCGCAATCTATGGATGAAGCTCAAGTAAACGGTTTGGGTATTTGACAACTAAGGAAGAGAAAAGACCAGTCCCACTGGCTGAGAACGTTCTCACGCCTGAGCAGGGATGGGAAGGCGACTCAGTGCGGCTCACAACTGCCATTGCTGCTAAACCGGACCACGTTTTCTTTTATTCAGAAAAATAACTAAGAAATTATAGCAAGCAAACAAAGCAAACAAACAACCCTTGTCTTAGAAAAATCACAACGTCATGATAACGTGAGATAAGAAATGGTGGAAAAGCTATTGTGTTAAGGTCGGTGAGAGCCCATACGTGTTACGCAGCAAGAAAAACAAATGACTCCCTCTCCAATGGAAGAAAATATTTCTTTGCAGTTGGAGAAAGAAAAACACAAAGCAGCTCAACTGCATCCCTGGAATTGTGCAATTTACTTTGCATATTTGGCAGCAAAAGTAGAAGAAGCAGTTTATAATCCAGGGTTTTCACGCAAATGACAGGTTCTTGGTTCTCGAAGGAGTATTTCGTTTTGGTATGCTTTTTTAATTAACATTCTAATAGTACGTTAGAATTAAAGGAATACCATTGACTTAAAACTCACCTAGCTATTTGAGCATTTTTAATGACTAGTGTCACAGCCATCCCTAAAGTGACTGCAACTGAAGCAGATGAGAGAACCAGCACTTCCCTGGGTAGTCTGGGGTTTCCATGTATAACTGCAGCATTTTCTGCACAGACTCTTTCTCTGCCCACCTTCCTCAGGCAGTTCCCCCTTCATGGGGGCAACGGGAGCCGAGGGCTGAAGGGTCCGCGCTGTGGAGTGGTGAGGGCTGCGTGGAACAGCTGAGGTTGGGTTTTCTTTACCATTTCTTTCTAAAGATGGCCATTGCTGTACATTTTGTTGTTTTTAAATGTTGATCTTAACTGCATGAAGGTAGAAACTCTGTATAAAGCTACCTGCAAAGCTCCTTTTTCTGCCCCAAGAGTTGGTTCTGTGTTTCAAGATAGGGAACAGCTGGCGTGAAACACGGCGACTGCAAAGGACACTACCTGCCTGCAGAAACAGTTTAAAATGTGTGAGAATCTCCCAAAGAGAGTAATTTTTTGGAAAGGAGCCACATTAGGCAGCTCCCCAGGCAGTGATCAGGGCAGCAAAGGGAACCAACTCTGCTGCCTCCAGAAAGGAAGGGGGAAAAAAAACAAAACAAAACAAAACCAAAAAAAAAAAACAGTAGGGAAGTGATACTGTGACAATTTTCAGGTCCTAGGGACAGAGCCCTGTGACTGGGCACCGTCCTGTGTCACATGAAAGGTGTGGGAAAATGCTGAAGCAATGGTTACGCTTGCATTTCGAGCTTCAAAAATAGCCTGAGAACTGAAGCATGACTTCACGGCACAGGCAGCTCCCGGCGCGGCACTGCCGGGGGGGCTGCGAGCCCCAGCACCCCCTCACCCCAGACCAGGACACCAGCATCCTGCCTCTGCCCCACAGAAGCAGCCCCGGTCACACAGATTTAAAGCCCATGCCGAAGCTCTTGGCTGGAACTGTAAGTGAATTTAAGTTTAGAGTAAAACCTTGAAGACAGCCCGGTGAATAAGGCATTTTCCAATTATCTCATCCAGCGTGTCCAATCGCTGCGCTGACTTTATAAACTAAATGAAACCATACACAAATTACACTGACACCAAGAACAACATTTAACAGGGCTGCCCTTTGCAGTGCTATCCAGGTTTATTCTGTTTACAACTCTGTTCACTGCCCTAATCTCCCCAGATTACCCAGTCTCCAACAGGAGACATAAACAGGCAGAAATTTGGCTACTGGTTCTGAGGACAAAGGGGATGATTTTTTTTTATGAGTTCTGATGGGGATAATAAGAACAAAACTGGGGTGGGTATTTTTTTTTTTTTCAGAATTGGCTGGGCTGCTGGTGCAGAGTATGCCCCAGCAGAGAGTATCCAAGATGCCTGGTAAGACTTTGCATGTCCCATGGTCACGGCTCAGCATCCTTCCCCTTGGGAAGACAGGGCTTCCCAACTCATAGGAATCTTCTCCCTGCATGGCTGGAGCTGACCCATATCTCGCCCAGATGGAGCCCACCAGAGCACTGGGCACAGCCTGGGGAGAGGAAGGATCCCAGGGGCTCAGCCCCTTTCAGCCCCCACATCCAGTTCTCGTTCCTGGCAGCCCTCGTTGTCGCCCACCTCCATTGTCTCTGTGACAGGGACAGGAGACACAACAGCTCAGACCAGACAGAGCCAGTGTCAGGTCAAGGCACACGCTGCAATGAGTGTTCAGCCATCTCCAAAGAAATGATGGGACCTCCAGAAAACACAACAAACAGCATGGGTACCAACACAGACCATCTCAGCCCCCATGCTTGTTGTCAGGATGCCAAGGAAGTGCAAGACACCTCCTGAGAAACCTTGGCTTTGTGCTGGGATGGACCGAAGGGAAGAGAGTCCCGTCTGGCCACCACACAGTGACTGCCTGTTGTACTCTCATTGGTGTCCCACTTGCCCCCAAAAGCCCCATAAAGCTGTCACTCATAGGTGGCCACAACACACTCATGGGCAACAGCAGCTCCTCTGCCCCATAGTTCTGCTTGTGGTGGCTGGTCCTTGACACCATTTCAATGTTCTATGGGGTCCTCAGCCCCGCGGAGACTTTACCCTGCCCTTCACTGGCAACCCCTTTCGCTGTGCCACACTTCAGGAGAAAAATGGAGAACAACAATCCCCAAAACCCAATGTCTATGAGACCCTGCTCCCACCTGCCCATGTGCCACCCTGCTGGGTGCTCACCAACTGCACACCTATCACTGTAACGCGCTGTGAACCGGGCAACGGGGCAGCAAGAGGATGGGGACCGCTGCACTTAACACTTTGCACTCAGAGTGGACTAGAAGTGGACTTAAATGATAGCAAAAGTATCCACAAATGCATGCAAAAAATAACACCAAAAATAAAAATGGCTGGAGAGCAGCCCTGAGGAGGACTTGGGAGTGCTCCTGGATGAGAAGCTCAACATGTGCCGGCAGTGCGCGCTGGCAGCCCAGAAACCAACCCCATCCTGGGCTGCATTAAAAGAAGTGTGGCCAGCAGGTCTCAGGAGGGGACTCTCCCCCTCTGCTCTACGCTCCTGAGACCCCACCTGGAGTCCTGTGTCCAGCTCTGGAGTCCTCAACACAAAAATAACATGGACCTGGTGGAACGGATCCAGCGGAGGCCACCAAGATGCTCACAGACCTGGAGCACCTCTGCTGTGAGGACAGGCTGAGAGAGCTGGGGCTGTTCAGCCTGGAGAAGAGAGGGCTCCGGGGAGACCTTGGAGCAGCCTTCCAGGATCTGAAGGGGGCCCCAGGAGAGCTGGAGAGGGACTCTTGGTCAGGGAGTGGAGGGACAGGACAAGGGGCCAGAGGGGAGACTGAGATTATATCTTAGAAAGAAATTCTTTGGTGTGAGGGTGATGAGGCACTGGAAGAGGTTGCCCAGAGAAGCTGTGGCTGCCCCATCCCTGGAGGGGTTCAAGGCCAGGCTGGATGGGGCTTGGAGCAACGTGGTGTGGTGGGAGGTGTCCCTGCCCAGGGTAGGGGGTTTGGAACTGGATGATCTTGAAGGTCCCTTCCATCTCTGACCATTCTGATTCTATGAAACCCAGATGCTTTCCCCTATTCCAGAAACCTGCTGCTCAGCTTAGATACTCAGTGTTACAGCAGGGTCACATCCAATGTCCCCAGGGTGCTTCTTCATAAGCAAAGTGACAAGGAGAAAGGGAACAGTGAAGAACCCCCTGGCTCTGTCCCCAGGGGACCCTGCTCCCGCAGGCCCAGATCTGTGCCAGCCCTTGTCCCCCCTTCCTGCCAGTGCGGGGGGGACCCAGCCCGGCCCACGCCGCTCCCACGTTTGTGCTGACACAGCGCTTTGGTGACTGATGCGGTAAACCAACTCAGTGAGCTCGTTTGTGCTGCACGCAGTCCTACAAAAGGACAAACTACTTGTGCTTCACATCTTTCTCTAAAAATCTTTTCCTGCACACTCTAAGTGTACTTTGCCTTTCTTCCCTTGCTTCAGCTGCCCGGTGGCAGCGAGGACCTGCTCACTAAACACCATCTTTCAAGGTAGGGTTCAAAAGTAAGATTCTTTAGAAGCTCAAAAAAAGGCAATAGCACTTCCTCTTCAGAAGAGCACAGTAATAACTAAAAGGAGAGCTCCTGTTAGAGAAGAGGAGCCCAGACAACACTGATGCTAAAAGCAGTCACTCAAACAGCAGCAGAAAGGGAAGCGCAGGGCAGGGCCCGGGCTTTCAGTGGCCTCAGACTCTCCATCCCTGTCACTTTGCAGGTATTTTTAAATTGCACCTGAAAGCAGCAAGTGCCGATGCCTCCTGTGAGCTCAAGGCTGGCCACCAACGGGGGCTTGGGTTCTGGTAGCCCACAAAGGCCACTGTCCTTTTGCTTCCCCCTGTCAATAAGGGAAGAGCAGGAGGAAAGATGCATGTCCCCATATGGGCTGAAATGCAATGACCAAGAGAGATGAGAACCCCTCAGGGACCGCAGAGAGGGAGGCTGGGGAGCACAGACCCCATCAGAGCACTCACGATGGTGCTCTCAGCATTTATTCAGTTTAGACTTTATCCTCCTGCTGATGCTTACAGTGACAATGGTCCGGGTGACACGGAGAGGAACAAGTGTCCTTCACTGACTGATCACATCCATCCCAAGAGGTTGGAGGCTCCTGGAGCTGGATTCTGTATTTTTTCCATCTCTCTGCGGCTGGCGTGTAAGAGATGGCTCCAAAGGTTGTGAGTTTCCTTATTCTGTCATCTCCAGCTCTGGATATTGCTGTCCCCGGACACCCAGCTCTGAAAAAAGCCCTGCATGTTTAACACACGGGCATTCAAAATGAGGAAGGGTGATGCAGAGTGGGTAACTCTTTTTCCAATGATCTCATCACTATGGTTAAAAAGGGGAACTCAAATAAGCTTTGCGGTCTAATACATAGAAATACTCATATTCCTCAGAAACAGGCTTCTGAAATTCGTGTGCAGTGGCACACATAATTTACATGAACAGATGCCATGACTTGTTGCTCAAATCAGGTCTCCGCATTCAGAAATTCTTTGCTAATCTGGATCTCTGTTCATGCGTGTATTCAAATTCCTAGTGCGTGTTTGCACTTGTTACGGTAACGACATGCAGGAATCAGGCACACCTTGTTTGTACATCTTTACCCAGACAGTTGCATATTTGGCACGTCCGTGCAGTCCAGGGAGCATTCATGAATGAATTAAACCACTTGACAGAATCAAATGCTTGGGGAAAGAACTGGCAAGAAGCGGCTCTGCTTCCTATCACTTCACATTTAAAATCCGGAGGACTGACATCTTCCAGCCTTGCCTCAGCACACGCTCTTCAGCCCTTTCCCCTAAGGATGCTGAGCGGGCTCCTGCCACTCCAGAGCTGCCAGAGCACAGAACCTGCAGCACGGGAGTTAACTGGGAAGCTCTCTGCATGCCTTGACCTAAACTGGCCTAATTTAGTCTATCTAAATCATTTAGTCTGTATCATAATTCTTAAAGTTAACTATTGCCATAATTACTTCCATGTATCTAGCTCGTTCCAACACACTGCTCCTCCTCCTCGGCCACTAATTCTTCTTGGAGTCACTCACTGACATTCCAGATCATTTAATTTCAAAACCAATTATACATAATTAAAGGAATTTCTACAACCATTCCCTTTACTGGATGCACAAGAATGATCTGTAATTCATCTCCACTGATGGAGCCCCTGAAAAGGCTCTGAAGGACTTTCTAAGAGGGAAAAAAGGTCCACCAAGAGAAATTTGCCTCCTTTTCTCCCTTTTTATCTAGGGAAAACACCTAACATGAACACAGAGCCCTCAGTTCTGAGTGCAGTTTAATTTGGGGTTTATTTCCAGCTTCACGTCAGACGCGAGGCCGGGGACGTTTCCGTCACGGCTATTGAAACTTTCTACAGTGATGCAGCAAAGATGGTTTGAGAGCTGTGGGTGAGACAGGACGAGCACAGGTGGTGTTTCAGCTGGCTCGATGAAAACCAGTGCATTTGTTCCTTGCCCCAGTATGGCCAGCAGAAAGACTGACGTGACCTCGGGCAGAGAGCAAGATTATTCACAAAACACTTCTATCTCCAGAACCCAGACCCACGCAGCTCACTTTCCTCAGCTCACACCCAGCTCATCCACATCCCCCAAACCTCGCTGCCTCTGGACTTTCCCACAGCCCTGTTTCTGAGATCTAGTGGAATTCAAACCCCATGAATTTAGCCCAAATATTTCAGATTGTCAAAACCACACAGGAAAGTTTTCCCATCCGTTGAGAGCTGACTTGCATCCACAGTCCTAAGGCTTGCTGCCTTGCAATACCTTGCCCGTGTTTCAGAGGAAGGCAGCCCTTTTCCAGAATATCTTTGCCCAGGATGGAGATGGGACGTGCTGTTGCCGCAGTAGTGTCTACCAGCTGGGGAGGGAGAGAAGCCTCCCTGGCAAAGAACAAGAGCAGGGCTGGAGGCAGCAGGTTCCTGGGCAGCTCTTCCTGCCCCAAGCACTCTCTGTGAGACCTCTGGGGAACTGTACATTGGCCTAGCAGGGGTACAGCAGCACTGGGAGCTCTCCCTGGGTGCGCAGGCACCGTTGTTACTTGGGGGCAAATGTCTGCCCATTATTTAATTCAAATGATCAAATACACCTCACATGGTACTTTACATCATTGCCCATGTGAATCCTCTTGATCTGCAATTTGGCAACTACTGGCAGACAGCTTCTGGGAAATGGATTTTAAACTTTGGGGCTAAACTGAAGGTGCTCTGTATAAGCTTTGAAATGAGAGCTTTTCTGTCCAGCAGGCCAGATATTTTTTTCACACTGGTTTTACACTGGCAGAGCAGCAACTTGTGCTCTCGAGCCACCCGTACCTTCAGCTGGAACAGCCCAAGTCCAGCATTTCTATATAGGGGTGATTTGATTTTTCTATGTTAAAAGTGAGTACTACTGTCACATGTCCTAGCTTTCATGCAGATTTCTTTGAATATTTTGCAGTCCTCTTTCCTATTCTGATAAAAGAAAGTTACTTTCAAAAGTGAAGGCTTATCATTTCTGGTGATCTAAACAGATGTGACCTGACAAAGGGGTCCATTGTAGGGCCATGTTAGTGCTTTAGTTTTTAACGATGAAGGCTTTGGTTGTTTGTTATGGTGAGAAATAGTTTCCCCTCCAGATAGCCCCTTGAGAAATTCATGAGAGAAAATCCAGACTGTGAAAAGTATGGCTTGTGAGGAATTCGAAACAACATGACAAGGGAAGCAAATCATCATGAAAATCCCATTATAGAAGCCTGGGTTCCTGACCACCTCCAGCTCCGAGCTCATCCTCCCCGACCCCAGGTGAGATGTCTCTGTGCAGTGACTGTGTCTGGGACTCAGAGACATCATTCTGCCTTTCTGCCGTCCTGCTGCCTGGGGACCCGCAAAGGGAGTCTCTCACTGCAGCGGCTGCTGAACCCGCCGAGAGGACGATGGTCTGAGGCCAAAGCCAAAACAACGCGTGAATGTCAGACCCTGGGTCAAGGTAAGGAGGGAAGAACTGGCAACTCAGCCGGCTGCCGTTGTGCAATTCCAGCTAATCAGACACAGATACAGATGAAGCCGCCTGTGAATGCTTAAGAGAAGTTTGCATTTCAGTTGGGTCTCGCAGCTGGACGGTGATGGCTTTGCATGCAAAGCTGATTTCTCCAGGGTAGGGCTCCAGAGGGGGGTAACCAGTTCAGTGCCTCTGAAAAGCTCCAGTTTCTGATCCATTTTCAGGTTTCCTATCCTTCCTCCCAAGTTTCTTTCCACGCACATGTTAAAGTGCTCTGCTATGTTGTAACTGAAGTACAGTTCAGTAAGTTTCAGTTCTGATTTAAGACTTCATTTTTTAAGACAGCAGAATAGTTTGGGTTCATGTCAGAACAGTTTTAAGGCCTCCAGCATCAAAAATAATCTGTTGTAAATCTAAAAATACCAGCTTTTCAGAGAGGAGCTGTGAGATGCCAAGAGATTTCACGCACACAAACAATCGGGTGACTGGGCTTCAAGTTCCATTTGCATTTTTTCCATGGTCACCTAACACTGGGCCCGGCAATCTAAGCCGAAGCACCTTGATGTTTTTTTTCTAATGCTGCCCCCGAAGCACGGTCTCAGCATCCCTCGGCGGAGCACATTTCCTCTCTCGCTGCAGGAGGCGGGTACAGCAGCAGGGGCTCCAGCACCTTCTGCCTTCTGCAGGGCATGTCCTAGAGCTGACCCACAGGACTGGGTCCCGCTGCCCCTCGGCACTGTCCCGGTCTCCACACGCAGCCAAGGAGATGAGCGCCAGCACAATGAGTCCACAAAACTGGCAACATGCAGGAAATTGGCCAATTATCCAGCACTGACTTTCACCGGGGACCGTACAAAGGGATCTTTATGGATGAGAAGATAGCAGGAAAGGAAGGAAAGAGGCAAAGATTGGGGGAAACTGTGATCAAGTATTTATGACCATCCTCTGGAAGGCTGTTCTTAGTCCATCTTATACCTAGTGATGGAATGTCAGGATTACTGAGAACTTGTAAAAATAAGCAAAAAAATAGTCAGTGGATAAACCCGACAATGCTTCTAAATCACAGCAAGAAATGCTGTCAGCAGGTTAGAGTAAAGACCTGTGTCCTCCCTGGCTGTGTGACCCTGCACGCCCCGGGAAGGCAGAAGAGGAGTGGATCACCTCCTCACCGCCGGCCCTGCAGGACTACCGGCAAACTCTTCATGGGACGTTCAGGGTCCACCAGACCTCAGTGAGCAGATTTCAACTGGAGCAAGATGCGTCCAAACAGTGAGTAAGAGATGGAAAGAAGGTCAAGTCTCTGCAGTTAGCAAAGACACCCCAGCCTTGGGCAGACAAGCCCTAATCATGTTGCTGCTTGGATAAAAAAAAAAGATCAGAAAATGTCCATTGAAAAATTCCTTTTTCTGTCCGATACTGTAAACACAAGTTCAGCACAGGAGACTCCACGGGATAAGATGGTTTTGATGACTTCCAGCCGCGTATACACTCTGCAGACTCGCTTTTCAAACAGCCTATTATCACCATGCAGGCAGCTCATTTATTCGCTGAGAATTCTCATTTACAAAAACCTAATCAGTCAAGATTTATTTTCCTCTGATAAGGCGCAGGAGGGCACTGCAAAGGTTCTGGCTTCTGCCAGTTGTCAAGCTTCTTGACTAGCGGTTAATGTCAAGCCAACACCCGGACAGGGCTCTTGCACATCACTACTCCAGCCGGGTCTCCTGCAGATCTGTCTCTGGGAACCAGGGCTTTGCCACCGGCGTTCCCACAGGCCACCAGACGGATCATTTCCCTGCTGAGGTTTCCCTGAGAGTACAAGTGGGGGTTTCCAGCCCAGTAGTCAAAAGCACGGAAAGGTGGGTGTCCGCCACCGTCAAGAACCAAACGCAGTGTCACGTCTGCCCAGACCACCTGGAGCTGCCAGAGGAGACAGGATTTGGGCAGACTGGTGTCTGTACATCTGATCTACAGCCCCTTGCCCCCGTGCTGGCCCAGATGACTCTCCTACCCAAGGGGAAGCAGTACCAGTCCCAGTGGCAGCAGTTCAGCCTGCTCTGGGTTGGGAAGGGGTGCAGAACTCCCCCGCACTGGGCTCGGGCTTCACCCAGAGCCGAGATCATCATTGGCAGATGCACCTTCCCCAGGGCCCCGACATTGCTGTCAGCAAAAGAAAGTAACTGGAAGGGAAAAAGGACTGAAAGAAAGGCTATATTTGAAATATGTTATGTTTTCTTTTAAAAAATCCAGGATCCCATCCAGTTTGAAAGAGGAGGAGAGCACTGACACAAACTCTTTGTTTTTTGCATTAGTTCAAGAAGAAAGTGTGGTTTTTTAATATATTCCTCTGAGGTTTAAATACTGCCTCTGCCCCCACTTTTGGCAGCAGGTCACAGGTACAGCCCCGATCCGCAGCAAAACGGCAAAATAACCCTGGCCCAGCTTCCCCTCTCCTTAACCCTTCCCAGATGGCACGGGGGGTGTCCCCGCACCCCAGCACCTCCTGCAGTGCTCCCATCCCCCATCCAGCATTTTGGTTGCGTCATGGTGGCTGAAGGACCTGCCACCCTCACCTGGATGGCACCTCGCTCTGCCTGATGCAGGGCCAGGAGCCCCTCTGATCCCCTGGGAACTGTGGCCTTTGAGCTCTGTGGGCAGAAATTAGTCTCACAGGGAGGCCTGGGCAAACTGGGGGCTTTATGGCAAAATGATACCACGTTCCCCACCACCACCAGCAGCAAGGGTATGTGAAGGGGGTCCTGTGGCAGCTTTGAGACGGCAGCACTTTGTTGCTTGGGGACACAGGGTCCTGGTGTACCTGCTCCCCTCAAAGCAGAGAGTGGCAAGCCCAAGGGCCAGGCCAGCATGCAGCAATGGCTGGTGGGACATCTTCCACTGCCATCACAAGGCAGACCTGGCCAACACCCAGCACGCATGAGGAACCATCTCCTGGGTAGATGCTCAACAACTTTTTTACCTCAGTCTTCACTGGCAACCCCTTTCTTCCTATCTCTCATATTGATGGCCCACAAGTTGGAGACCAAGGTGGCAAAGTCCCTCCCACTGTAAGTGAAGACAAGGTACATGATCAGCTGAGGAACCTGAAGATATACAAGTCCATGGGACCTGATGAAATACACCCCAGAGTCCTGAAGGAACTGGCTGATGTAGTTGCCAAGCCACTTTCCACGATATTTGAAAAGTTGTGGCAGTCAGGTGAGGTCCCTGCGGACTGGAAGAAAGGAAGCATCACACCAATTTTTAAAAAGGGTAGAAAGGAGGACCCTGGGAACTACCAACCTGTCAGCCTGATCTCTGTGCTTGGGAAGATCACGGAACAGATCCTTCTAGATGCCATTCTTGGGCACATGGAGGACAGAGAGATGATTCAGGACAGTCAGCATGGCTTTACTAGGGGCAGGTCCTGCCTGACTAACCTAGTGGCCTTCTATGATAGAGTGACTATGTCAGTAGATAAAGGACGACCTGTGGATGTGATCTATCTGGACATCTGTAGGGCACTGACATGGTCCCCCACAACATCCTGATGGCCAAATTGGAGGGATATGGATGTGATGGGTGGACTGTTGAGTGGATGAGGAACCGGCTGGATGGCTGCATCCAGAGGGTGGTGCTCAATGACTTTGAGGTGCAGACAGAGAGCGGTCACAAGTGGTGTCCCTCAAGGGTCCGTGCTGGGACTGGTACTGTTTAACATTTTTATCAACAATATAGGCAGAGGGACTGAGTCATCAGCAAGTTTGCAGATGACACCAAGCTGTGTGGTGTTGTTGATACACCAGAGGGACAGGATGTCATCCAGAGAGACCTGGACAGGCTGGAGAGATGGGCCCAGGTGAACCTCATGAGGTTCAACAAGAACAAGTGCAGAGTTCTGCACCTGGGCCGGAACAATCCTGGCTATCAATACAGACCAGGGGATGAGGGGTTAGAAAGCAGCCCAGAGGAAAGGGACTTAGGGGTGCTGATGGACAAGAGGCTGGACATGAGCAGGCAGGGTGCACTTGCAGCCCAAAAGGCTAACCCCATCCTGGGCTGCATCAAAAGCTGTTGCCAGCAGATCCAGAGAGGGGATTCTGCCGCTTTGCTCTGCCCTGCTGAGACCTCACCTGGAGTCATGTGTGCAGGGCTGGAGTCCTCAGTAGAGGGAGGACATGGACCTGATGGAGCGGGTCCAGAGGAGGGCCACCAAGATGATCAGGGGGCTGGAGCACCTCTGCTCCGAGGACAGGCTGAGGGAGCTGGGGTTGTTCAGCCTGGAGAAGAGAAGGCTCCAGGGAGAACTTTGAGCAGCCTTCCAGGATCCGAAGGGGCTCCAGGAAGGCTGGGGAGGGTCTGTTTCCAAAGGCCTGCAGTGACAGGACGAGGGGCAATGGCTTTAAGTTGGAGAAGAGCAGATTTAGGTTGGATATTAGGAACAAGTTCTTTCCTCTGAGGGTGGTGGAACACTGGAACAGGTTGCCCATGGAGGTGGTTGAGGCCCCTTCCCTGGAGATATTCCAGGTGAGGCTGGATGAGGCCCCGGGCAACCTGGGCTAGTTGGGGATATCCCTGCGACTGTGGGGAGGTGGGACTAGATGGCCTTTGGAGGTCCCTTCCAGCCCTGACCATTCTATGACTTTATGATTCTTTGCACCATAGAAGGCTCTGTCAGTCCCCTTAGTGCCTCTGGTTGCGCTCCCTGCTCGTCTGCAACTCTGGGAACAGGCAGGAGCCCCTCAAACCTCAGAGAGTCACCAAAGAGCAGCTAAGAGCTCTGCTCAGCCATGGTGGGGTCTGAAAGCCCTGGAGCCTAGCACTGTCCTTGACCAGCCATGGCCACCAGCACTCCCCAGAACTGCCCAGTGGTGAATTCCCCTCTGCAGAGCACCCGGGGCCAGCGCCCACTGCCTGGAACAAGCATGTGTTGGTTTCTAATGGTCCCTTTGCCCAACTCTTGCAACACCAACAGCATCTGGCACCCGTGGAGGGGTAATCATCCTCAGTGCCAAAGGCATAAACTCGCTCCCCATTTTCTCCTGGCTGCACAGACCACGCAGGTTGGAGCGTGGAAGGGTGAGTGCCAAGTGTTATGGTGTAGAAGCCATTTTCCATTTACAGCTCTTGTTTTTTATGGCTTATAAGTTACCACTCCCCGCCTCCATTCCTTTGCGTTGAGATTTGTCATGCTTGTTCTTAACCCAGCAGAGAATTTCTTGAGGAAAGTTCAATAGTATAAGTAGCAGCAATTATTCATCCGGCTTTCGTCATGGAAGATAACAGATATTCACAGAAAGTTGCTGTCTCTGCGAGAGAGGCGGCAGAAGGGAGGACTTCTGCCCACAGCCCGGCAGAAGCACAACCCAGCACAACCCAGGGTTTTCCAGGAGAAAATTTGGTCACAATTCCTATACCCGGACACTGACAAACTCCCACCCAAATCCGAGCATTTTATGCAGTCCCATGGCACCGGTTTCTGGAGAGCTGAGTGTGAAACTGTGACTGCCATCAGCTAATCACGATGTTGTCTTGATGCATCCTGGGCGCAAGTGTAAACTCTAAACTTGCTTATGAAACCAACAGGACCTGAATCTTTGGGCTCGGTGCAGAATGTCCAGAGAGAGATGCTGATCCCTATCCTTGCACAAGGAAATGCCATTTGCAAACGGTGACAGCTCCACTCACTGTGCTGGGGTCTGACTCCCCGGCACTGGCAGAGCCAGTAGGAGAGAGAAGAAATAAAAGAACTGGGTTTTTTAATTAAAAAAGAAAAAAAAAAAAAAAGCAAGGAACTTAGGTAACCAAGTTAGTGAGATGTTATGACTGAAATTTCAAATGAGTAAATGCCAAATGTGCCAAGTGGAGAGTCTCACCCCGTCCCGTCCACATCCCACGTGCACAACCTGCCTCATGTCCCGCTTCCCGGACTGCCACGAGGTGAGGCAGGAAGGGGCTTCATTAGCTTCTGTGGAAAACACAGCTTTGAACATTGTAATTTGGTTTAGTTTAATTCTTAACCATAATATTTATATTAATGCTATTTATTATAATTTATTTTTATTTAAACGCATACACAGAAGTAAAATAAAATAAAGTTGTTTTAGGCTGTTTTAAAAACAAAAACCACAGACCAGATAAGAGAGATAGAAAACATCTTTCATGTGGAGAGATGGCTGTGGGTCACTAGACACTCAAACAAGAAACAGGAATTGGCTTCTACACCAAGGAACAATAAAAATGTGTTTAAACACTTAGACAAGGAGCTGTAAAGGCAGAGCAGGATTAATTCCATGGGAAGGAATGATTCCTCACCCTTCCACTTGAGCACAAAAAAGCAGCACAAAAACCCTACAACTCTGTCTCATTTCTGTAAGAAAATATAGTATTTTTCATGCTTTGAAATGTACTTACCAAACGCTGTGTATTCCCATAGATCTTAAGATTAATAATGGAATTTTGCTTGGATATGTCCTGTTCTGGTATCACACACTGAAATTACATGAAATCCTGGGCTAACGAGCCCGAGGGTTGGAGGATGCATGATGCTGGTACCTGATTTGTTCCAGGTTGGTCCAGCTGACCCCATTATTTCCCAGTGTGTCATTCCCCAGCAGCCAGCCAGTCCCATACTCTTCCCACCTTGAGCTAAAACAGCTGGTCTCACAGGAAGCAGAATACAACAACTGCCAAAAGTTGCTGATAGCAATAGCTTCAGCCTTGCCAGGACTCCGCCATCTCCACTGGTGACTCAGAAAAGGAATTACAACCAGGGTTTCCAGCTGCATGAGATGCATGGCGAGGCAAAGCGAAGAATGGGAGATGAGCCAAGCTGAGGTAAAATGGTCCTTTTTAAAGAAAATATAAACTCACTGTAAAAAAAACAAAGTTCCGTGTTGTATCCTCTTCTGCAAACCTCCTCCTGCCTTGATTTTCCCAGCTGTGGGCAGCTCCTGTCCCCGCAGGGCGTACCATGGCCCAAGCTGCCTTTACTGAGAAACAGCAGAATTTAATCAGGGGGGGACCAAAGCATGACTTGGACCCCGCGGGGTGCTTGGCCGAGCTGCCCCTGCCCACGGCACTTTGACCAGGAGGTTCTGCAAGGCCTTCACCACCTCCTGGCAACTCCTGCAGCATCTGCTGCTCCAGTCCCGGGAAACACCAGTCTGCCCCACTTGCATTCACTGGAGCGTTACTGCAGCGACCATTCTCCACCCACACCACGGCCACTCGTCTCTCTGTGCCCTGGTCCTGCCTTTGCTCTCACTCTCAAACCCACCATCAGCTGTTTCTCTGGCCTCTCCCATTCACAACCATCACCTCTCGGTCAGTGTCAAGGGGTCAGTTTCACTGCTGGGCCATTTGTAGCTCATTCATAGAATCACAGAGTGGTCAGAGTTGGAGGGACCTTAAAGATCATCCAGTTCCAACCCCGCTGCCATGGGCAGGGACACCTCCCACCACACCAGGTTGCTCCAAGCCCCATCCAGCCTGGCCTTGAACCCCTCCAGGGATGGGGCAGCCACAGCTTCTCTGGGCAGCCTCTTCCAGTGCCTCACCACCCTCACAGCAAAAAATTCGACTGCCTCTTACTGTCAGAGAAGTATTTTTACACTCTCCACCTCAGGAGGGTCAAGACCTCTGCACCTTGCTGACCAGGCCTGTCCGCTCATCCTCTCCCTTCCGTCACCATCTCTACACTTACAGATGAATTCCACAGGGGAGGCGCCTGCCCATGTCCCTGTGCCCGCACTGCACTTGCCCATTATTATTGCAACGCTACCCCTGGTGTTCCCCGGATCGCAACACTCATCCCACTGTGCTTCACACCCAGGAGACACTGGAGGCTGGTGTGAGTCACCGGTTTGCTGGCTGCTCACTGGCTTCCTCAGAACAACACGCGAAGGAAGCAAAAGCACCTCAAAGATACACCCAACTCACATCATCTGGACAGACAGAGTCTATCCAAGAGAGATTCCAGCACAGGCTGGAGAACAATCATAGAACCATAGAATGGTTAGAGTTGTAAGGGACCTCAAGGATCACCACCGAGCCGAATTTTCCAATATTAAAACAATTTCAGTTAGAGGTCACAAACAAGAAATAGTCACGTTCCCGCTCACACAGGCTGAAGCTGCTCTTCACTGCAGAACTTCTCCTGTGATCTTCACGCCACAGGTCCTCCTAAGGAGAGGGAAAGTGAGAGGGAGAACAGAGCAGGAATAACCCAGCAGATACGGAGCTGTTACCAGAAAGCTTGGGGAAGCTGGAGCTCCACTTCCATTTCAGCTGCCAGACTGTGTCCCAGTGACAGTTTGAGTTTTTCATTGGAAAAGGAAACAGTTCTGACTTTCCTGATTGCAGACAAATGGAAGATCTTGTCGTACTTAAGGAAGAAGCCAAAGCTTCTTTCCTGCCTCAACTTATTATTAGTTTTTAAATTCACAGAATTTTTTTACTTTTACCTCACTATGTTTCACTGTTTAGCATTAACCATGCTGGACCTTTCAGCCAGCCTTCCAGACATCATTCTCGTGACCAGAGCAGAGCTAAGTGCACCATGCGGTAGAGGAAACAAAAGGACCGGTTAAAGATTTGCAGCCACTCCAGATAAAAGAAGAGGGATATTTTAATTAGAGTGGCCCTTCTACAGATCATGCCCAAACCACATCAAACATACAAATACTGACTGCAGGAAATTAAAGTTGGAGACTTAAAAATATGAATGAATCAAGTAATTCTCACGCTTAACTTTCTCCTCTGACCCCCAAGGTCTCCTTTCCTGATCCACTTTGCTGACACCAACAGAAAGTCTGTTGATCTGCCAAAAGGGGCTGTGTCCCCACCTCCACGTGCCTGCACAGCCCCAAAGCGACAAGTCCTCTCTCCACGTCGCTGCCCGCTTGGATGTGCGTGACTGGAGTTATTTCTCCAGTCCCAATGGGCAGAATCAGTGCTGCTCAAAAGGGCTTGGCAATGAGTCAACTCATGTCCTCTTGCTGGGGTTTTGGGTGATGACACCTCTCCCATCCCTGTGGGACACCCCAGGCTTCTCACAGCCCCTGTCCTTAGCATCCCCCTAGAAGATGCTCTGCTGAGCCATGTAAAACAAGTGCAGTACCTCCTCCTTGGGGGATCTGTGTAAAATATCCAGAGATAAACATCACTGCAAAAATTAGGAGACCTCAGTAAATGAGAACAAACTAAATTGCTCTGGACTGTGCTCATCTAATGCCATTCCCATTAGGAAGGAGGTACTTCAGTGGTGCTGCCACAGTAACTTTGAGGGGATAATATGGCATTTCCACACCGCAGAGGCAAAGGGGTAAAGATGGGGAGGTTGTCAGGCAAAGGTACAGCAGAATCGAGCAGCTTGGGGTAATAACTGTGTGTTTCATAAGCCACATATCAACACCCCCCTGCTTATCTTTGCTGCGCAGGAGAAGAGGTGCTGGCCTGGCTGATGATCATAGACTGCCTTCAACACAATAGAGCAGGCGCTGCTTGCTCTTCCAAGGGGGAGATAAACTGTCAAGTGAATTGGAGATTAACTATCCAGATGTAAATGAATTCATTGCTATGCAACTGATAGGGCTCAGGCCTGGTTTAGTGCAGGATGGAGTCAGGTTTGGAGAGCTCTCTCAATGGCCAAAGAATTTATAACCTGTATTCATGGCACTCTCTGTAAAGGGCCGCCTAACAATGCAGGAGCTTGCAAGCATTGTTCCTTTTGAAGGGCTTCGCCACTCCGCCCCCACTCCTCTGCCCCCAGTTTACTCCCCTCCTCCCTGGATCCTCCACCAGACCCCTCGCACCCTTCCCTCCTCCTGATCACACAGGAAGAAAGCTGGGGGGAGGTGACCTCCACAGCAGAATTTGCTATTCATGTTCCGTTCCCCCTCACAAATCCTTAACTTCTTGTCTCTTTTTAATCTTTTTTCTCTTGAGAAAGAAAAGATCAAAGGGCTTGGGGTTGATGCTTTCTGAACTAGGCACTTCTTGCCATGGGAAAACAGAGAAGGGGAAGGGCTACACAAAGATGCCTGTGACTGGGGGTGGGGGAGAGACGATGAGACAGGACTTTCTTCCATGGAAATGCTTTCGGAAAGCCTTTACCAAGTAGCCCCGTGAGTGAGATGCAGCTATCAAGCATCCATCCCGTCCCATCAGGCCTGGTTGGGACACTGCAGCAGCAGCAATGACAGCACAGTTTGTTTCAGGGTCACATATGAATGATGTTAATGATTCCCAACACTGAGGAGGGAAACCCAGAGTCCAGGTGTGCCCCAGACTGCACGGCCCACAGCCACCCCAATCCCTGCTGTGGCAACTGGAGCACAGGGGCACTGAGGACCTTGTCTGGAGGCCACTGGAGGCCTGGGTTCCTCAGGAATGCATTTTCAAGACAAGGAACAGATGTACTCCCATGCCTGCTCCCAGCACAGGGGGAAACCCAGGGAAATGAGGGCTGTCCCTGTCCCTGTCCTCACCACTGCCCACTGCCGAGGTTCATCTTCACACGGCATCTGCACCCTGACCCAGTGCCCAGCCTCTGCAGGACTCAACGCACAGGCCACCTTTCAAAGTTTTATTTAAAACATTCCCGAGTTCCAAAAAGAGACAGGATTATGCTTTGTATTTCCAAGCAATCCATCACTGATATGGAGGAGAGAGAAAAGTTTCCCCTTCAGAAAGGAGAGGCATGCAAAATACTCCCACCTCCCAAACTGGGTGTGATGAGAGGTTATGCCAAGGCAGGACTCTGAGGTCCCCAGGTAATCCTAACAATGTGGATTTTTCCCTCATTCGGTAATCCCAGTTTGTCACTGGTTGGCTATCTTCTGCCAAGGAAGATGTATCACAAAGAACAACCTTCACACAAAGTAGAGATTTGTCCCAAAGCATGGGTATCAAATATTTCAGGAAAAAAGTGGTTTTGGCCCAAAGGTTTGCGTGAGTTTCCAGCTGGAGATGGAACTTCAAAGCCGAGGCTCAAATCTCTAATGAGGGAACATGCCCGCTGAGAAACCTTTAATCATTGTTGCTTGGACAAGCAACACACAAATAACCTCCTTTCCAGAGGTCTCCTGCTCCTGGGAAGTAGCTGCTTTACACTTTCATGTTTTGGAAAAATGTCACCTAGGCCTGATGAACTGATCTGAAGTAAGTTTTTCACTTTAAACCTGAAATGAAGGCTTGCTGGTGCAGAAGGGGGAATCTGCAAAGACTATTCAGTTGTTCAGGTTCGATCCCATCACCTTCTCTAATAGAAATCCCTCGTTTCTCTTCCTGTTGATCTACTCTGAGGGCCAGGACCTCTCCAGGACTCTTCAGGGGGAGGCTGGGCCACCACTGCCTTGTTCTTCTCTGACTCTTCTGCTCTGCTCCCCAGTTTGCATTGAGTTTGTGCAAGAGTTCTCACGGTCTTCACAGTCTCTTGCGTACTGCTGCCCTCTTACTCTTGGCATCTGTGTGTTCTGCAACAAATAAAACATCCTGCTGGTCTCACTGGTAAATGACCTCTTCAGAGCCTTCAAGCTCACAGACATCAAGCAGCTCAAGCACAACTGTCTCACTATTCTGCCAGCTCTGGGACACGGGGGACAGGGCAGGAGCTGAGGTTTCATTCACACATTTCATGTTACATTATTTTAGGAACAGCCTTACTCGTATTGCATTGACAAAAGTTCACTTCGTGAACTTCGTGGCTAGTTTATGCTCAAACCCAAGGGCCTGAACTCATGTCAGGAGTTTGTCTCCACATGCTAACCATGAACACACGTCCCAACCCTCCCGTCTCAAACAGCAACTTCTGATTCAACCCAGGAACGTCAGATTAAAATCTGCCAAATGTGCTGCTGCATGAATCCTGTGAGGGCTCCGCTCACCCCCTGTCCCCCCACAAATGCACAGCGGCACCCGCAGCGCTGTAACGAGCCACAGGTCTCGCAGGAACACTGAAAATTCACACGACTTCTCTGCCTTCGAAGCTGGTTTCCTGACACAGACCTTAAGAATGTGTTTCCTCTGCAGGCTCAACCAGCGGCCGGGCTGCGCTGGGGAGCCAAAGGAGCAGCTGCCTCTCCTCAGGCGGGACATACTTTCACCTCCCCCCCCCAAAAAAAAAATCCCCAGCACAGGAGCGGTCTCAGAGGGTAAGCGCTTGTGCTGAAAGAAAAATGTAAATTGCTCTAAGAGAGATGCCAAATTAGCGCAAGTGACCCACAACCAGAAAGGCAAAAAAATTCTCCAGTGGAGGTTTAAAGGCAGTTGAACGTCTCAGCAAATGAGCTCCACGATGACAAGCCTCCACTCGCACTCCTGCCACAATCGCTATAAACCAGTTGTCGTTCCAAAGCGTTTCTGATTAATTCTGCTCTACTGCTGGAGAAAACCATGCAAAATATCACTGTCATAAAATCGCCAGATGTACGAGTTGGGTTAAATCACAGAGACCCTTCAGGTGACAAATGGGTCCCTCGTCCTCCCAGCTTCCCCAGGGCACTGCAGACCCAGTCCTCAGCACCGCTGTGGGGCCTGAGTTTCTTTTTGAGCCAAAATGACAATTCTGCTAAACTCTGTGGTTCTGTGGATTATTGCCCCAGCAAGAGAGATGGGCTGCAGTGTGACAACACAGCAAATTCAGCAGCAAAGCTTCTGCTCTGGGACCAAAGGCAGCACAGGGTGTGACACCAGGCAGTAGCATGACAGCAAGCTATGGACCCAGCTCATATGCCTGAAAAAAATTAATAATAATTACGAAATTCAAACTAACTTTTCCCGTCTGGCTTTCGGCTGGAAGGACACTGCTCGCCCATGCTTCCTGACACATCAGTCACCCCTGTCCCCTCTGGGCTGGCTCTGGGGTCAGTGGCCCTGCCCCGTGCTCCAGTGGCCAGTGCACCAGCACAGCCAGCCCCGGACCAGCACAACCGCATATGGCCCACCGCCCGCAGCGGGACCGGCGTAACCAACAGCTCCTCTCTGATGGTCAGCCAGAGGCAATGGGCACTCGAGTTTTCCAGGGAGAAAATGCAATTTGTCCACAGGTCTGTGTGTCCTCATGAGGATCTAAGCCCTCCTGTTCCCCCTTCCTCTGGCCAGTAAGGACTTACTGTTTTTTCCCACGCGTGCTCAGGAAGAAACCCAGCAGCTCAAAAGTGCTTTTGATTAAATACTATAGACTTAAAGTATTTGATTAGCAATTTGTCATGGGAGAGAAGTACTAAAGACACACTGTAAGCATGTTAAGAAACACCATGTTTACAAGATGCAGAGAAGGCTGCAGACACACACCGTGTCCAACACAGGATGCACAGAGACCTCACTTGGTGGCGTTGACTGCAACTACGGCTATTTGGGAACGTGGCTGTATGTCTCCAGAAGCTGAAAAACTACAGCATTACCATTATTAAAATACTCCCTATAAGGAGAAAAGCGGGGCCAATGCTCCAAGGAGACATGCATGCAGCCTTGTTCCCTTTCTAAAAATGAATCCTGATGAATACATGACCTTTTTGTGACTCCTTCCCTACTAACAAACCAGCTTCACAGAAAGAATGTGAATATACATTTGAGGCATCTACCAGCAGAAACTGAATTGTGAAGATGTAAACTCCAGAATCCGCACCAGAACCCTGCATTTATCAGTTGTTTCCATCTGGAGGGGACAGAAATAAATCCATCAATTAATTCAACCATTCAAATTCCCAAAGTCTCCAAGGAGCACCTTGAGTGAGCTCTAATGAAGACACAGAGAAAGGTTTGTTGATGGAGGCCGAATTCTTCTCTGCAGCTCAGATAAGAGGGGTATGTGAACCCTCTGAACTTGGTGGGAGCTGGAATCTCCATGTCCACAGCCACCAACAGAACATCCACGTATGGAGTTCCTCAGCGAGAAACCTTAAAGCAACACAATAAACATGCCTAACAAAGCTGCAAGCTGTCTTCAGATAATTTCTATACAGAAATTAAATTCATATTAGTAAGAGGTTCAGACATTCCTCATTCTCAAGGGAAAGCCCTAAAGGACGGGTGGCAGGCCCACGCAACGCCTGGGTGACCCAGCATGGTGGGGGACAGGCTCTTCTCCAACAGCAGCTCCCTGCTTGGTACCAGCCTGCTCCCACCAAGAGCCCAGAGGTGGCACTGCCACGGTGCCACCCATCACAAGGCCACCTGAGACCCATGTCTGAAGGGTGGCAGCTCAGCAGGACTTACCCAACCACCCTCGACAGGGATTTTAAGCGTGGGCAGGGGGATTCCTGGAGCTGCACCCTCTGTGGGAGCCGGGAGCAGGAGCAATGGAGAGGGGGAGAGATGCAGAGCTGCTCCCAACACCCCGCAGCCCTGGCCCTGACAGAGCGGGCACCTCCAGGCCAGCAAAACCGACACTGACCACCGCACTGCAGCCATGAGGCCTTCATCGTGTCTTCATCACATCATGGCACCGAGAAGAAAGTCCTGCTTGGGTTTCCTTGGAGCCCTGTGCCGCAGCTCACAGGGAAGCATGGGGAACACCTTTGCCTCCTGCTTTCCCTACTCATTCCTGTCTCAGCTTTACTTTCTCATTACCTGCCGGGCAATGCTTTTATAGCAGCATCTATCACCACAGCATCTGAGTCTCCACAGGACGACAGAAAGCCCCCAGAGGCCTAATTTTCCTCCCAACTTTGTCATTTTGCTTTTGCATTTCAATAATTTTCATGACAACAGGCTGTGAAGCTATGAAGATGGTTACAGCAGGCAGTGAGTGAGGGAGAGAGCTGTTGTCAGGAGCATATGCTTTTCTCTAATGGCAGCTTGGAAAAGTACTGAATCACATTTCTTGTCCAAATGTGCTCTGCTCCGCAGTCTGCCATTAAGCGGTGAGTAAATAGTTTCCCATAAAAGCCCAAGGGCCTGTGAAAGAGCCCAACAGAATCTTATTCCCTCTTTAACTTCCAAAAACCATTAACTTCTCTGTCTTTAGAACTGCCCCAACTGGTAGGGATTTTTGGACACAAACCTCTTCAGCAGAGGAGCCGGAGCTGGGAGACTGGAGGCGGCTGGGGCTGGAGCCAGGAGATGTGGAATCTGCCTGGCAGTGTCCCTGTGCTCATCTGTCCCTGTGCCCATCTGTCCCTAAGTCCAGCAGCATCCCTGTACCCAGCAGTGTCCCTGTGCCTGGCATTGTCCCTGTGCCTGGCAATGTCCCTGTGCCTGGCATGGGGCTCAGCACTGCAGCAGGTTCCAGGGCTGTGCCGTGGGCAGGGGGACACAGCCCCAAAGTGGCAGTTTTTCTGCAGCTCCAGGGAGTTTCCTGGAAGAGCAGCACGGCGAGCCCAGTCCTGGATGGCACCTCGCTGCAGGACTCCCTCTCCTTCGTTGCAATTTCTCCATCTCGACAGCAAGTTCAGAAAATAACGTAATGAAAACAGTCTTTTTTTTTTATTTTTTTTTCTTTTTGCTTCTTTTTTTTTCCATTGCTCATTTTATTTTACTGAGCTACTGCATACGGAGCCGAATCTTTATTTTGGCTCATGTCCTCTTGCAATATCATTACCCGCGCGCAAAGGAAAAGCCCTCTGGAGATTTCCAATCCAAACAGGCCCTTGTTTTATCTACAACTATTTGAGTACATGACCTCAGATAACCCCGGGGCCAACTGTGTGCCAAATTCAAAACTGCAGCCATGGGAACTTTAAATACTGAGACGATTTTCCAGCTTCCCTCCAAAGGGAAGACGTCGAGTTTCTTGCTCTCTTTGGTCTGATGGAGCCAGGCTGCGCCCACAGGAGCATGGCCCCAGAGCCGTGGAGCCACTGCGGTGCCACCAAGGTCCCCTGCGCCACAGGGAGCTGCTGGGTGACCTCCCCTCCGTCCAACCAGCCACTGTCCCCTCCGCTTCTCGGGGCTCTGCTCCGGCCCCAGATGATTACTGAAAAGACAAACAGCTGCACTTGGGCCAGCAGCCTCGCATGTGAGCCTGTGTTTGGATTTCTCTGGACAGGGGAGGTTTTTCATCTTCATTAGCCTGCTGTTCACAGCCGTAGCTGCACCTTCTCACCGGGTCAGAGCCTCCTGCTCTCTACTGCTGTTTATGAATCTAAAGAAACCCATTAAGCCAATATTTTGAATGAAACTTGGGAGACTTTGGCAGCTGGTGTTTCACAGACGTTCAGTGCTTGTGGGTATCTCACTCTGCAAGCCCATGGAAAACACCAGCCCAGGCAATCCAGGAGCCAGAATTGGGGATAAGTATTTTCCAAAGCAGTGATCACTTGCTTTTTCTCCCCAGATCAGTTCTTCATGTTACCACAAGGGCATGGATACAAAAGAGGAGAATGAATGCTAGAACCGAACGCAGGCACGGAGGAAAAAATCTCAAGCTCTAGAAACAGCACAGGAATTCAGTCTTGACAGTGTCCGGATCAGTTTCTGACACTGTCACACTGAACACGTGCCGTATTGCTTCACGCCGGGAGCCAACCTCAGCGAGAAGGGCACAGCCCAGGACCCCGCCAGAGCTGCTGCTTCTCCTCACTGGGATTTCCCTGGCTGAGCACCGGGGCACTCGCCCCAGCCGGGTTCGCATCCCGGGGCACGCCAGGCTGCCCGGGACCTGGTGCAGAAGCACAGAGCTGAAAAGAAGCCTTTCAGCAGGGGCAGCTGGGAGGCAGGGAGGGCCGGAGGGCAGCACTCAGACACCAGGGGCTGCTTTTGCACCTCGGGCACCCTGGTGCCCTGCTTTGGGTTGCAGCTCCTGGAGCAAGACTGGGTCCAGTATCCAGCTGTTGGTGAGGCTGGTCACACAACCCCGGGGCAGTTTTCAGCTGGATGCAACCACACATTCATATGGATCATCTAGAGACCTTTGCATTTCAAGGCTGTTGTCATTTTGATCTTTACAACCCCTGGAAAAAATGAGTTCAATTAAGTCTCATCATTAGGAATTTACATAAGGTCACTTCAAGGCTTCGTGCGTTTCCTCTGGTTCAGATCTCAGTGCTCTTGGTGTTTCCCCTCCTCATTTATAACCCCGTTGCTGTAGGGCATTCCAAGTAAATCATCCACCACCAGTTTCCTCTCTTCAGCAACATGCGTCAAGGTTTTCATTCAGACTAAATGAAGCTTCAACTTCTCTGTACAACAGGAGCCCTGTTAAAGGCACCGCATCACTTTGAGAGGTGCCGGTTTTCCCCTCAATGAAAAAAATATATAATTTAATACAGAAGAGAATGTATTAATTTTGATGATTCCTTCAGCAGGAGGAAACGTTTCCTTGCATTTGGTAGCACAATCACAAGCAATTGAATCAATTCCTACATATTCTCTGGGAAATTCTTTTGCTTATCCCTGAGAAGAGCCCTTTTCTCTATGAATAAACTGAGCAACACACTCCAAAGCTGTGAACTGCCTTCAGCCACAACGCAGAACTGCAGCGGGTGCACATCAGCTACAGGCTGATCAAAACAGTACAGTTTCTGCTTACATGGGAATAAGCACCCACCTGATTGTGGGCTTCAGTTACAAAGCTGAAGATCAAGTTTGAGCCAAATCAGATTTTGAACTGTCAGAGGGTCCAAAAGTAATGGATAATAAGAAGGTAGGGCTGAGACAGCCTGTGGCTTCATCTCCTGAGCTGAGACTGGACAGCCACAGAGGACTCCATGCTCCAGTAATTAAAGGGTAGCTACAAAGGAGATGGAGACTCTCTATTTACAAGGAGTCACATGGAAAAGACGAGGGGTGATGGGTACAAGTTACTCCTGGGGAGATTCTGACTGGATGCAAGAGGAAAATTTTTCACAAGGAGAACAATCAGCCATCGGAACAATCTCTCCAGGGCAGTGGTGGATTCCCCATCACTGGACACATTTTAGATCCAGCTGGACCATTGTCCAGAACACACTTTTGCCAAGAAAGGTTGGATCAGACGACCTTTGAGGTTCCTTCCAACCTGGGATTCTACGATTCTACGATCTGGAGGGGACAGTGGCACAAGAAAGCTGGTTGGTGTTCAAGGATCACCTCCTACAAGCTCAGGAGAGGTGCATCCCAAAAAAGAAGTCAGGCAAAATAGCCAGAAGGCCTGTGTGGATGAACAAGGAAGATCAGACCCAAAAAGGAGGCCTACAGAGGGTTGGAGGCAAGGATAGGTGGACTGGCGGAATATACAGAAACTGTCTGAGTGGCCAGGAACCACATCAGGCAAGCGAAAGTCCAGACAGAACTAAATCTAGCCAGGGACGTCAAAGACAATAAGAAAAACTTCTACAGATGTGTCAGGGATAAAGGCAAGACTAAGGAAGCTGTGAGCACTCTCTGGAAGGAAATGGGAGACCTGGTCACCCAGGATATGGATAAGGCTGAGGTACTGAATGACTTCTTTGCCTCAGTCTTCACTGGCAAGGGCTCTAACTGCACTGCCCAAGTCACAGAAGGCAAAACCAGGGGCTCTGAGAATGAAGAACTGCCCACAATAGGAGAAGATCAGGCTCGAGACCACCTGA
>VXBW01001777.1:350640-394870 GCA_013400375.1 Thinocorus orbignyianus
TGGTGGGAGGTGTCCCTGCCCAGGGCAGGGGTTTGGAACTGGATGATCTTGAAGGTCCCTTCCAACTCTAGCCATTCTATGATTCTACAATTCTGTGATCCTGTGACAGGCCACCCACCCCCGTGAGCACCTCCTTGGCACACTGCACAGCACCAACCAAATTTGCTTGGCTAGGACGGAACAGCCAAGGGTGGTGGAAGTGCTGGCCTGAGCTCTTTCAGCTGTGGGCTTGCAGGGCTTTGGCCAGCGTAAGCCTGTGCTGGCCCAGGATAAGCTCCTGCCCCCCTCTCCCACCCAGATGCACATCTGGGCAGCTGCAGAGTGGACCAGACTTGGGAACTGAGCTGGGATAAAATTAACCATCTGGCTTTGACAGGTTCGTTTTAACTGGGATCAGTTCCCTGATCCAGCGACCCCGCAGTTAAACAAATGCTTGTGCTGGGCCATGGGGGGCTCAGAAGGAGAGAGGGGAGCCAGAGCTGCATCTGCAGCAGCGTCCCCCTGCACTGAAATCACAGCAGAAATGTCCCAGTCCCGTTTCCAACAGACCCTCAGTGATCCTCAAGTGCTTTTCTGCCTCTCCCCTGAAAAAGGAGCCCAGCTCATTTAGACATCGTTCACGTTCCTGTTCGTATCCCAGAAATATCACTGTACTGTCACCACACGCTGCACGAGAATGAATCCCGTCAGACCTCTGACCCAGACCCTGGCTTAACTTTCCAAAGTTTTCTGTATTTTTCTATGGCTTGCAAAATGATATTTTCCATGTTACAATGCACCAGTCCCTCAAACTAGCGGCGATACTTTCCACCTAACCTTTTTCCCTCTATTTGTTCCTTGTCCTCTCCTGACACAGCTATCTCTCCTCTGCTAAGCAACCGGCTATATACGCATGGATGAGCCTTTGCAACTGAAAAAATAAGCAGGCTGATGCAGCTTAGGTAGGAGAATCTGACTGTGTGCATTCCTCCTGCGGCTGGCCCCAAGAAAAGGACACCCTGCCACTTTCAAACCTGGGAGGTCTTTGAGAGTTTGGCAGAAATCCCCTGGGAGGCCCGTCATTAGCCATTTAAAACTGTCTACAGTGTGGGGCTGAATTGAAGGGTCGGACAAAGCCCCCGCAGAGCTATCTGTCAGGAAAGGCTCCCGATACTGGCAGGGGCTGTTAACAGTAACAATGATGACAATACAGCGGGGATTTTCAGGGGTGGGGACTTCAAAGAAACCCTAAAGAGGTATTTTTCATTAAGAAGTAGGAAAGCAGCTGAGTATTGTTTTTGGCACTAAAGCCGAATATGAATGATAGCGGGGTAAGGCACAGATCAGTGACGGCATACATTGACACTGATTTAAATATACATGTGCTGCTTTTCCATCCCACTCCTGTAGCACGGGCTCTGCGTTACCTGGCCAAGGCAGCAGCCCCTGGGATCCTCCAGTGAACACCAGTGAGCAGCCAGTAACCCCCTTAGGATGGCCATCACATGCCATCGCTGAGATCTTACAGGTCTAGACCCGCACTGGTGGGTCAGTTCAGGGTCTCAGCTCGGCCCCTTCCATCACCCACAGCCCCCCCACTGGCCAACACATCAGCTCAAACTGGGAGCGAGCTCATGTCTGTGTGCAGGAATGACACAGAAACCGTGGCCCGCAGGAAGGGTCAGGAGGGGCTGCTGGTCCACAGGGACCTTTCTGCATTGAAATTCCGAACCTGTGGATCTATCAGGGAGAAAAGGGAGACAAACATGAATAAAGTGTAAGATGGACACCAAGAAATACTTCTGCTACAGCAAGTCCTTCTCCCAACAATGAGAATTTACCAATCACCTTGTCTGTTAGTGTACGGATCATGATGATGAGTCTGTGAAGAGCAGTGCACCGACAAAACCATGAACAAGAATGTCCAGGTGGAAGCCATGACCTGCCCTCACTGGCCTTCTCTGGCTGAAATGACTGAAGGGTTCTGAAACCCCAGCAAGACCCACACCTCACACCCTCCTCTCAAGTGACCCATTTGCTCTTCCAGGCCGGGTTTCAGAGCGCTGTGGTGGTCACCAGCCCCATCTCGTTGTCACCACCGGGGGTTTGTGTCCCTTTGAACCAAACCCAGGGCCAGCGCTTCCCCGCCAGCCAAACCCCGAAGGTATCATATCAAATCAGCGCAGAGGAAGTGCCCTCAGGGTTTGCGGAGCAGATTGACTTTCACACCTCACTGGCCACACAGAAGAAACCCAATCTAAACAGCGTAACTTTGCATAACCGATTATTTTCACTGGGGTAATCTGAGCCCTCCAGTAAATGCCACTAAATGCCGCTGATCCCGGGAAGGCTCCGCTCGGGGGAGGAATGGCAGAAGGCAGCCAGATCCAAGGCTGGCCAGGGCCAGGATGGGTTTATCGGCCATGGTCTGGCTGGTCCCTGCTGCAGGAGGGGTTTAGTCCTGGGAGCAAAGGCTCAACCCTGTGGCTCAGGCCGATGCCTGCATAGAAGGAAGCATGAACAACTTTTTAGTACTCAACTCATGGATGTATTCAGAACCCGGGTAATGCAAAAGCAAAGCCAGGGAAGCGCACTGGCCAGAGCTGCGAGGCAGGTTGGTGTGCAAGAAGCTGCCTGGCTTCGCTTGATGGCTTTTTAACTTTCTTTTCCACAGTGTCCCACACATTTTGAGAGGCTTCAGCTTTCAGGCTGACTCCCCAGCGACCTATTATCTTTGCTCATCAATCACTCCATCCTGTCACCAAACAGCCATTCACATGACTTTGTTTGTACTGTTCCTCCTCTGACTCCTCTGTCACCAACTTCCTTCTCTCCAACCACCAGCTCATTTCCTCCTGCAGCACCCAGCTCAGTGATCTCCCTTTCTTTAAACTCCACAAAATCACACGGTCAAATGAAAACCCTGCTGCAGAGCTCAGAGCTCTGCCCACACCTCTGCAGGGCACCCGGACTCCCTGCTCCATGCAGAGCCACTGTCCTGGGACCAGGTTGCCGGAGGTGGAGTGGTCCATACCATCAGATGTAACTTGCTCCTGTGGTCTCTTTTGAGCACAAAGAGCTGATCCAACTGCAAATGGGAACTGCAATGGGAACTTCAGCCTGATCCGTCCCAACATCTCCATATGCCACCTTCCCCAAGCAGAGGCTGCAAACATAAGGGAGGGAAAAGTGACCAGGGGACAAAGGGTGTTGGGCCACCCTCCTGGCTGCAAGACACCTGAATGGAACCACAGTCGTTTTAAGGGGCAGTTAGAAAATATATTAGAAAATAAACCTGGCTGTGCTCACCTTAAACATAGGATATTCTCCTATGTCACTAAAATGTCTCAGTAGAAGTAGCTCCCCAGAAACCACTGAGAGAAAAATTGAGGTTTTTCTCAGGAATGGAGAAGGTCCTAGGGATGAGAGAACAGGCTTCCACCTGCATCCTCCCCCAGCACTTCCCTGAACAAAAGGATGATTGACTCAGTCTGTGTGTCTTGAACTCAGACAGGTAAGTCATTTAAATCCACTTGTCCAGAGAAAACACAATGACTCACAAGAAGCACACTGGAATGCTACGTTTTCCACTTTTGCCAGAACTCCTGTATTGTCATTCTCCTGGTGTCACGAAAGCAGAGGGTTCTGGGCTGCCCTCTGGAAGAGAAAAGCTTGTGCCACCAGGAGACTGTTCCAGATTAGCACACTCTCAAATAAGATCACTATAAAAAACTTCTAATCACCTAGGGATTTCTATTGCTTTCTTGGGGGATGACAGAGAAAAATTTATCCTGAGCCTCTTCTAAACGACTGATTCAATGACAGCATCAGCAAAATACTCCCTTGGGCTCACAGCACACAAAATAGATGTATTTCATCAAGATAACTACAAAATATCTTCTTCAAGAAATAAGAAACTCACTTAGAAGCTTTCTGTTTCTCTTCTCATCAAGATATTCCTTTACCTGCCTCTGTTTCTGAAACACTGTATGATTTTGGGGTCCTTGGGCTTACACAAACACAAAATGGTCTCTTCTTACCCCAAACCAGTCATTTAGACCACACGCTCCTTATGGGGCCAAGGCCTTCTTGAAAAGCCCAAATCCTTCATATGTTCCTTACCATCTTCATCATTAGCTGGAAATGTCTTCACAGCAGTAGATGAAGAGGGAAGTCAGGTACCGGATCCCACAGGGGTCCACAGAGGTACGGTTTCAGTGTAGGGTGTCATCTACAATTAATAGTAGGAATAACAGATACAGTTCATTTGATGCCAATAGGAATTTGCGCAGTTTAATGCTGAAAGGTTTGCAGATAAATGCTGTCGAGCAATTACAGACCTGGTAAATTCTGCACGTGGAGCCCCGTGTGTGACACTGACTGTGGTGGAAGCTTCAAAACTGCCCTGAGATCCCGTGTGCTTCCAACAGAACAAAGTTCTGCCGCTGGCATTAACAACTGTCCAGAACACGACAAGTCTTGGGTGATGGCAAAACTGTTCATTCCCCACAAAGCAGGGAGCAGGAATTAATTGTATTTGCAACAACAGGACAAGGGTTTGGTGGAGGATTCTTCCCAGGATTTGGGAAACATTCTGTGATACTACCTGTGCTACCCTGTTTAGAAGAAAGGCTCCTTTTAAACACTAATCTTCTTGATCTATGAAGGGTAACCGAAGGCCTGGAGGCCTTCAGGATGGGTTGAAATCAATGCACTTCACCTGATCTACTAATGAAGCTGGTCACTCCACTATGAAAACAGGAACTCTGACATTATTTAACTTCTAACGTACAAGGTCTCTCAAATAACGAGACGCACTGACTGTATGGTTGGTTTATCTGCAGGATTACCATCTTGAGAACCAACCAGTATAAATATACAGCCATTCAAACACCGGGAGCTGCACATCCCATCCTTACCATGACATACAAACAAAGAGCATTATAAGGGCACCAATGTCAAAAAGGAGGAGAAACTCCACAGTGTATAAAACATGGGAATTTTGACTTCTTGACACAGTCAATACACTGAACTCTGACCTCAGCAGGCACAGGGGACTGGAAACCAACAGAACTTAAGTTGGCTACAAATCTCTTGTTTTCTCATGACATTTGAGAGAAAACATGGGGACGGTTTCTCTGGGACACATGGGAGTTATAGCTGTGTCACTGCCTTCTCCAGAGAGTTCTTCGCTCTCCTTACAGTCACTCCATCACTGTCACCCGCTGACCTTTCAGTACTTTCTCCCAGTGCCCGTGCATCGCTGCTGACCGATACACTTCACGATCCCTCCAAACCCACCAGAGGAAGAAAAAGCCTTGTACAGAACTGTATACAAGGACATTTACCCTGCACTGCATTGTGTCTTCTTTTCTGTGCCCCTCTAAATACAAGTGCTGTTTTCCCTGTTTGCTTGTGCCATTTCCACTGGCTAAAACCAGCATTTTTCCAGCTAGTGTTGCCCTCCAGGAAAAAACACACATTCATACCTCTCTTGCATTTAGCCCAGGAGAACAAAACTGGTTCCCAGGAATAAGGATGACTTCCTCAAAAGAAAACATTTGCTGTCAGCAGAGGTTTGACCTCTAATGGCTAATTTGGCATCATCATTTTGAGCGCTGTAATACATAACACCATGAAAAATTAACAGTTTCCCACCCCTCCGCCCCCCTCTGAAGTTTAATATCTGCCTGCAGTTTTGCAAGTGAAAATGAGAGAAAGGAAATAAATACACAAACTGAAACCTCGGGTACAGTCTCTCACATACGTCCACAAAGAGAACCTAAAGACAAAGATCTGTAAAGGAAATTTCGCTGGAAATCAAGCTTTTGCAGACACTGAGAAAGAAAGTCTGCAACATGAGACCGTCTTCCTTGAAGAAACACAGCTGATCTGCCGCATTCCCATATCTGACTTCCACTGGTCTGTGTAAAACATAAACTTCACGCTAACCCTATGAAAACAGTCAACATGCGAGAGAGACAACAGTCTGCTCGGAGCTGGTGAAAGGGGAAAAAAAAAGTCTCAGGCTGTCATTCTTCCCTCGCTGTGACCTTCATGCTCCACTGAATTTCTGAAGATACTGAAATCTTGGCAGGGAAGTGTACAGTCTGTGGGAACCAGGCAGCGCGCTCTGGGCTCACTGCTGAGAATTAGGCCCGGCCGAGCCCTTGTTCTGGGGGGCTCTGGGAGGCAGCAGCACAGGGCTGGGCAGGTCCCGGGCTGGGAGCTCTACAGGATGGGTGCTGTGCCCACCCTCGCACTGGTGAGGCTCTTGGGAGCCGGGTGGTAGAGTGGGTATGGCTGGTGTGCTGCCCACCCCCCTACCTCGCACCCACAAACCAGGACTCACAGCTCCCACCAGGATCCCCACTGGACGGGGCTTCGGTGTGTCCCCGTGTCCCTGTGGCGACCGCTCGCCAGGAGGTCTCTCTGCAGTTTATGAAGCCTCAGGGGCCGGCAAGTCAAAAATCTCAACTGGAGACTTGAAGGGAGCACAAGTTGCCAGGATAAATTATCCCAAACCTTGATGTGCTTTTATGACCATCTCATCATGTTGAGCCACTCCAGAGCCAAGGAGCTGCCTCCCCGTGAGCGAGCTGCTGCGACGGGGAGGAGGTGCACTGAGGAGCGAACGCTTGCATTCACACAGTCCCGGGACAAGCACCTTCTGAGGTCAATTCACTCCCTCAGCAATGTCTGCAGAGGCAGAATAATACCAGCTGTGCTTCCTGGCCAGAGCTTCAGCAGCACCAGTTGCAGATTACATCTAAATTGCCAAGCCCAGGATAAACAAAAAGCTTAAGAGGGCCTTACCCTTTGTATTGAACAATCGCACTCTGAAGCAAGAAATCACAGCCTACGGAGTGGGTAAGCCCAGGGCCGAGTTTTAGGTTTGGGTGAAGGGCTGGTGAGCAGCTCACTTCCAGCTGGGGAAACCACAGATGCTCTTAATCACAGGTTTTCCTGACCTGTAGGTGCTGACAAATTGCATCCTATGGATGAACCTTTTATTAAACCACAGAGGGTTTCAAAAATTATATTCTCTTTCCCAGGATTCCCAAGTCGACAAAAATCCAGCGCACGTGACCCTTCTTAATTCTTCATTTAGACGGTGACATGGGCCTTTCCAAAGAGATTTCAGGGCTGAAAGAAAGCAAATGGGGACACGATGCTACATCAGTGGAAGGCAGCGCAAAAGCTGAAATGTGGGCTCCAAGAACTGACATTTGCAAAATTCTTTGAGGATCACCTCAGCCCCAGTTCAGCCGCAGATGCTTTTTGTCCTAAGCAACTCCCGAGAGAAATCCCTCACTGTCTGAAAAGTTAGGAAATACCTAGCCTTTACGTTCTACTAGTTTCTCGCGGTGCATAGGGAAGGATAACTGGGACATTTAAAAGAATAAAATGACTGTTGCTCAGGCCAGGAAAGGTGACCGCAAAGCAAAACTGCCCTGGTCCCACTTCCAAGCCACGGCAGAGCAGGAAGATAGCTGCTCGGCTCACAAGTTAGTGAGAAAGATGATGTCTGGCAGTTCTCATCATCATCTGGACCGACAGAGCAAGCCACATAAAAGGAACAAAAAAGCCTGCTGATCAGATTGGTGTGACAGAGGCTCATGAGAGACATGCACATTTTCAACCTAGACGACAGCTTGAGGGATCTATATTACTAATTATCGACTAATATTGCCAGAGTTCCCAGGCTGGCTTCAAAGGTTCTCGCAAAGTGCCCCAAGCACAGGGTTTTTCATCTAATCATAAGGTCTTTTTCTTTGTCCCTGCTAAATGGATTGCTCCATACTGGGTTCCCTCTGCGTAAATCAGCTTGCACATGATGAGCTTTGCAGCAATGAAATTCGTTACCTTAACCACAAGAAACCAGAAACATTTGCTGCAACTGTTAGAACACTTTTGCACCTAATTTCAAAAAAAAAAAAAAAAAGGTGGTTTCCTCTCTTCCTCCCCCCACTGCTCCCCGCCTACTCCTAATGCCATACTAACACCTTTCTAAAAGGCTGGGGTGAGCAGCTTTGAAACTGAAAGAGCAGGGAAAGGAGTGGGGGGATGGGACGGAAGATATCAGATCTCCAGACAATGAAATAAAGCAGCTATCTCTCACATCCTGCAGCGCACAGGCTGAGGTCATAAGTTAAACAGGACATCAGAATAGGTGATGTAATTTGCTTATTTAGGAGCAGAGAACTCAGTGAAGTGAAAGAGACAACCTATTTGAATTTGCCGATAATCCTATAATAAATGCAGGGCTGCTCAGTTGCAGAACCTGCAGCTGGAGCCTGGGATTTCTTTTTTTTTTTTTTTTTCATGCATGTTTATTTTTGCAGGGGATATAACTGCAATGCCTTTTCCTTGCAGGAAAGTCTCAAAAACTCACCTGGGACCAGCCCCCCATTGCGGTAGGTGCTGCTCAAACAGGGTCCCTGCCTGGGCAGCTAAAGGCTGGAGGGTCACCTCATAGGGAGGGTAGGAAAGGCAGGAGAAGCCCAAGGGAAGCAAGAGGGTGGCACGGCCACACGGTGGGACACAGGCCCCCAGCCCACTCCCTCCCTTGTACCAGAGCAAAGTTTCAGACTCAAAAACTGAGCTGAGCAGCAGTTACACCTTCAAATAAAGCACAACTTGGCTTTTCTGAGAATGGACAGACCTTCCTGGCTCCAAGTCTCTCTGCAGAGCCTCAACCAGCAGGGATTTTACAGCAGTTATAAACCTTTGATGACGAGGTTCTTCTATAACGAGTGATTTATCACGATCCCATGCAACACTGAACACACTGTTGTCCCTTCAAATCATTGTGACAAACATTTGCGATATAAAGATTTGAAGCTGACAACGTGCACTGTTTATCTCCTCAGTTTATCACCACTCAAACCGTAATTTCAGCCTGTGGGTCCTGCACAGAGCAATATTACTCACAACCGGGGGCTGCCAGCCCCTTTCCCGAATTTATCTTCTTCAGCACCAGTGGCTTTTCACTGACAAGAAGTCACTCAGGCAGGCACTGTGCCTCAGACAGAGGGGGCAAACCATCCCGGGCACCTGGGGCTCACTGAGAGCGCAGCCAGTGAAGAGGCATCGCTGTGCACATGTGGCTACACCGCTCCAGAGGGGTCTTCAGTCAGAGGGCACAGAAAAGTGGGATGGAGAGGGCCAAGCCAGTCATCCAGGTAACATCTGACAAATCACGGCCATATCCAAGTGTTTCTTTCAGAGGCTGGAATGGAGTTTGTGTCCTCCTGCCAGGTCACATGCGAGTGTCAAAGCAAGCAGACATGTCCCGTGCATGGACACCACGTCTGAGCAAGGGGTGGGGGACAACCCTCCACCCTCAACCCTCTTGAATGGACAATCCTCCACCTTGAATGGACAGACCTGTGAGAGAAGCCATATTTCAAGCCCCTATAAAAGAAGAACATGGCTGTCAGATGTTTCTATCCATAACAGTAGCCATCCCGTAGGTCACCTTCTTCAGCAGGTTTTGCTTTTCTCTTTCTTAAATGCAAGTTCTTCCCCCAAGATGTCATGAGCAGTGGATCACCGACCCTCCAGAGATCCCTGAACCCTCTCCCACTCAAACCAATTTGGCAGCTGACCCTAAGGTTGCTCACAACAGCCCCTGACAACTCCAGAGAGATCTTTCTGACTATTGTAAGGGACCGATGTCCTGAATTTATCACGTAAGAGCACCCTTCAGCATGCGTTTCACCTGAGACACCTGAGAGACATATCAATCAGAAGACCACACTTGGTCACCACTGATGTGGCCAGCAACAGTCTGTTTCTGGAGCCTTTCAGCAGATCAATTAAGCCAAAGCCCAGTACAACCGCAAGAAGAAATGCCAAGAAGCCCGTGGGTGAAATGCTCTGTGCACTTGCTGCTCAGAGAGATGGAAATAACTGGTACTTGCCATTGCTTTATGAGAAAAAGGCAGTATTTTGGCAGGGTTACAAAGCAAACCCATTCTTCACATCTGCAAAAGAGAGACCGTCCATCCCTGCTGAGGGAGCTGACAGGGGAAACATATTTTATAGCAATCTGGGGTACAACATTGAATTGGGACCTATTTTTACTGTGTGCTCTGCACTACACACATTAATTGTTACAGCAACAATATTTGCTAACATATTGACTCAAATCATGTATGGAGGAGAAGCCCAGGAGACAAAACAAGCCCTGGCTGCACCAGACAGCGAGATGCAGGCAGGATGCCACACTGTTTCCTGTGACACTCACAAAACGCTTATCTGCAGCGGCTGATGGAGCCGATACCATCACCAGCATGGCACGGCCGTCCTCCACCGCTGGGCCCGCTGCGCGACACTGGACACTGGAGCTCCACAACAGGGAGGAAGGAGGGTGGTCCTAGTTACAAGTAGGTATTGTCCATCCTCCTCCTCCTGCCCAGCTCTTGGGTACTCTGGAGGCCCCATCTCTCCTGACAGCACCGGTCCCCAGCGCAGGGACAGCCAAACGCTCCTTGCCCACCAGCGACACACATTTCTGCAAGGACGTGACAAGACAAAGGACAAGGAGGTGACAAAGCTAAGTCCCAGTGACAGGACAAGGGCCAATGGGCACAAGCGGAAACGCGGGACATTCCATTCAGAGATGAGGAGAAAGTTCTTTGAGGTGAGGGTGGCAGAGCCCTGGCAGAAGCTGCCCAGGGGGGGTGTGAAGTCCCCTTCTCTGGAGACCTTCAAGCTCCACCTGGATGCAGCCCTGAGGGATGTGGTCTGGGCAATCCTGCTTCAGCAGAGGAGTGCGTGGATGGTCTCTAGAGGTCCCTTCCAACCCTGATGACTCCCTGATTCCATGAGGTAGCAGAGCTCAGAGGCTCTGCAGGCCCTGAGGTCTGTAACCTAGCGAAAACTCAGAGCAGGCAGCCTGGGAGGCACAGATCAGCAGTTCAAGGATCTAGCCTCCATCCTAATTAAGCCCAATTAGGTTTGCAGAGAATTAGGATGTGTTGGAAGGAACTAGCACGTGAAGCACCGAAATCTCTCACAGCTGCAGTGGTCCCAGACCACCTTTGTAAATGCAGAAATTTGTCATTTTTTTCCATGGGCATTGAATAGTCCCGGAGCGGCCGGGACACACTCCATCCCAACACTCTCCCCGCCACACACCCGGGCAACCGCCTGGAGACGGCGCTGGAAACGCTGAAATTCTCCTCGAGAGCAACAGCAACCTATTAGGGAAGCTTGTACAGTCTGCAGAGGACAGCTGAACAAAATCAGCTCCGAAACGCCAAAGCCTTAACTGTAGGTAAATACATGATTCAGAACACAAAGCAGTTTGACAAATAATCGCATCTTCCCATGCCGAGCGGTATAAAAGATGCAGCTGTTCTACCACCACAATTTACAGGGAAGACATTTCTCCTGGAAGTAAGAGAACACTTAGTATATATTCTTAGCCAGATTGATTACCCCTATTTATATTGTAAACTAAGACAGCACGTACTAAAAAGCCATATAGTTAAACAGTTCCAGACTCCAGATCGCGGGCACGGGGTCAGTTTTACATCATATGCTGCACAGGCTGCTGCATTTCTTACAGATATCAGGGGGTTTTCTGCAGCGTGGCTTTTTGTGTACGCTTAGTCTTGTGGTATTTCAACAACCATCAGGAAGAACGCTGCTATTTTATGGGATCTCTGGGAATAAAAGAATCCACAAGGTTTTTTAAAGGGTGGGTTGTTTCTTTTTCTATAGCAAAGAAGCCAGCGTGTCACTCTGTAACAACTGCAACCTGTTGTCGCAACAATAAAACCACAAGACTGAAGACAGTATCTTATATCTGAATATATACATCTATTTTGAAGTAGGATCAGCCCGTATTGTGCTGATCCAGTCTGCAGGGTGTTAGGTCAGTCTCCTCCACAGACAACCTGCACAGGGGGACACCCCTCATTTTCTCGATAAGTTACAGATAAGAGTTTCACTGACCAACACCAGCTCTAAGCAGAGGTCTTGAAAACGCTCTCTGGAGCGTTCTCTAAGGAGTCACTGCTCTCCCTTCACCGCTTGTGCAGTTCCACCTGGCCAGGAGACTCCACCAGCTCAACCAAAAGGCACTGAGCCAGGTTCCACTGCAGCGTTCAGCTGCCTTTATTCCTAAGAGAAAGCTTCTTCTCTAGCCAGATATGCAGTTTCTTCTTTTTCTCTCTTTAAACACTGATAAAATGAGAGATGTTGAAGCCGCAGCTTGGTTTACATTACAGTTTTTGAAGGGATCGGTTTCAGCGTGTTACTGTAACAGATACAACAGTGAAATTGGAAGAGATGGAGATTTGAGCTAACACAATTAAAATTTTTTCTTAAAAACAATCCACAGACATCCAGTGCCAAACGCAATCTGGAGTCATCAACTAGCATGGACATGAATTAACCTAATAGCTTCTGAAAAAAATTCAGCCCTAAAAAAAAAAAAAATCCTCCTATTAAAGTAATTAAGTGTTATCAGAATCGCAGAGCCATAATTAAACATGGTTTATAATTAAACCAGCATGTGTCCTAGATGGAGACGCAGCAACAAAGAGAGCACAACCACGATAGTCAATGCCAAAACACACGCCAAGTACCAAAAATCAGAGAAGCAGCTAAGTTGCGCTGCAGATGCGGGGCCTCTGCTACTCCGGCTCAGCCAGCAGCTCCTCTGGTGGGTGTGAGCACTCTCACAGCTCCTCTGGCTTTGCCAGGCGCTGCCAAAGCTCAGGCAGGAACCTCAGCAACCAAGTACGAGACACCAAGTGCAAGGCCTAACAAGCCGCGGCGGTGCCTGCTGGGCCGGCAGGAGCCTGAGCTCCAGCAAGCCTTGTCCTACCTGGCAGCGGCTGAAGATGTCGGCCAGGGACACTTGAACGTTGAAGTGTTTCAGAACCTGCAGGGCCTGTTCTCTTGCCTTTTCAGAGCAGTTCACAGAGAAACACCTTCCTTCTGCTACCTGGGACTGGAGCTTCAAAAGATAAGCCGTAAAAGACAATAAATGAGGCACTCCATGCATCATGATCTGTGGGGTTTTTCATAATATACCTTTTAATTGCAAATAATATTTGGAGATATTGTTTAGAGTCTAAATTTTGATCTAACAAGCATAACTGTCAATGTACTCAGCCGCTGCTGCAATAGCTCTGAGATTACTGAAGCACAAAAGCATTATATATACATCAAAAGCATTATATATACATACATTTACATATATATGAAACCCTTCAACTTCTGGGTTGGTGGTATGGTACTGACAGGGGTAGCAAGAGAAAACTGAAATGAATTACAGCCTTCACATGACAGCTTGCCAGATCACACACAGTCTGCCAAAGCACAATGACAGAGATGATGCCGCTGACAACTTTACCCTTCATGTCCATACACCACTTCACCTGGAGTTCACTCCTGGCCAATGAATTTGGAGTGGCTGATGAGGACAGTCCCTTGATGTTTGTTCCACATTTATCAGAGAAATCTGTACACGGGAACCAGCACTGGGAAGTTCTCCACACATTTTCATGAACACATTCGATTTCTCACAGCGAGGTGGGATCAGCTGCGTGGCAGTGAAGGCTCTGAGCAGAGCCCTTGCGTGGGGGCAGAGGACGAAAGGGAACCAGACATTTCCCTGGACAGTATCATACACTGGGAAGCAGTGATTTTCCTTTTGCAATTCCTACATAGCACTTTGAAGTTAAAGCTTTGCCAAATAAGATTATGCTGGATGCTGAAATACCCATTACATCAACCACAGTCTGGGTGAGGAACCTGCCACGTGGCATGGCTGCTCCAGCCTCACCGTGTCTTGCCACGGGGAAAGCGTTCCTCAGCGCTTGGCTATTACAAAGAAATCAGCAACCCACATTCTGCTAGTGCACCAACTATCTACTCAGCTTGTTTTTGTATTCAGTTTGGACCAAAGAAGCCCTGCATCTGGCCCATATGTGTCATCCAGAACAGTTTTCACTCTTCCAGATGAGCTTCTGGGCAATATCAGAGGGCGAAGGCCCTGCAGCAGCCACCGTAACATCGCAACCGCTGACTCGACAGGTTCCGCGCTTTCCCACCAACACTCCATTTCGAAGTGTGCCTCATGAAGGGCCATCAACATCTGGTGCTGAGGGTAACGTTGGGTTTTGCTTTGGTTTTTTCTGTGTATCTACCGGAACATGAAACCTCTGCAGCTTCCACTGGGACCCATGCTTGATGGCTCCCATTCTCTGCCTTCCAAGCCTGAAGGAACGTCTTGAAGTGTTGAAACTATGTCAGTGTGGAGCCAGTCAGTAAACAAGAATCTTTGTGATAAAAAGCATGGGAATTGAGCTGCCTTTCACCTGCCAGCGAGGCCAAACAGAAACACTTTGTTCTGGATTGCTTGGCTTGATTTCCACCCCCGCCCCCAAAGGAGAGTCGCTCTCCCCACTGATGCACTCCTGGGCGTAAAGCAAATCTTACCCCGAGCTTTGGTCATTCAAAACAGCAAACCTCTCAAGACCCTTAATGTAGTTTTTAGTGCAGAAAACATGACAAAGCCAAGCCAGCTGTTGCATTCACATCTGACTTTTCCTCTTTGCTGCACTGCACATCCCAGACCACGCAATGATACAATGCCAGAAAAATGCCAGAATCTTTGAACACTTACAGTCTGATATGGGAGTCCAGAGGTTAAAATGACTCTTCCTTCCTGTCGGGCAATCTGGAAAAAACAGTAAAAATCATAATGAACATGGGCTGAAGTTACACTGGATTCAAGCTTTCCCTCAAAGCAGAGAGACCACAAACTGGTCCTATCGAGCCTTCCTGGTGTCAACACACACTGGGCCAAGAGTATCTGGGTCTGGTTCAACAGCAGCTCAAGGTATCGCTCACTCACTGCCTGTCCCCTCCCCGCCAACACTCGTCTTGCCTCGCGTGTGCTGGAACAAGCTACTCCTGCATCTGCACTGCAGATGGCCCAGGAAACTGATCTACCTTGAAATAACCCTATCAAAATCCTTTCTATCTTTTTTTCTTTTTTCTTCTTAACCCAGACAATTTCTGCTTTCCCAGTCTGGTTCACTAAGCAGCAAGCAGTTCTGTTCGCACAGCAACGCACAAGGGAGAAAGGAAAAAAATAACCTAAGCAGGTAATTCCAGAAAAAAAAAAAAAAAAAGCACCATTAAATGTGTCTGCAAACTTCATAGACATCAACAGAACCACGCTCACTCCGCTCCTTAAAGATAAGACAGCGTTACTCTCCCAGCAGCCCAAGAGCAGACATACAGAAATTATGCACCTTTCTGGGCTGCAAAGAACATCTCCATTAGAGTTTATCACCTCCTGAGTCCTTTTATCAGACGTCTTGTCCTTCAAGGGAAAGGTCTGTGCTGCGTTATCAGGGGACTCGTTACCCGCACTCCTGACCTTTGCAAGGGCGTAAGAGACACTTTCAAATGGTTTGGTGCCAAGAGCAGAAACTAAATCCAGGACTGCAATTCTTCACAAGGATGAAAGTGTGACTGATCTTTGTATGATTAAGTGACATCGCTCCCTCCCAGCCCCTCACCCCCTCCTGCAGAAGGGAAACAGTTTCATGGCCATAGCAATGGGAGGATTCCCATGTGAACCAGCGCTTCAGCTCTGCTGGTGCTGACAAGAGATTGGCACTTCGAGGTAGGCATGAGGTTATTTCTCTTCTCTGGCTTGGATTCTGCTGGAAGCCCTTGTATTTTTCAGTGTTTCCAGATGTGTGTCACAGAGGTCTCTCTTCTGGATCAGAGTTTCAGAAGCTCTCTCTGGATCACTCTTTAGCCCTGGCAGGAGGACACATTTGGGATCAGAGTCCTACTGCACTTCCCAGACATTCTGACACCACCCAGCACAGCCAGGAACACTGAAAATAAAACAAACCAGGAGTTTTAAACTCTGGCTCGGATACCTGTTCTCCTGAGACCCACTGGACCAAAGACTCTGAAGCCACTAACTCCCCATGAAGTCAACTAAGCAACCCTTTTTTCCCTGTCTTGACCTTCCAGGTAGCTGCATTCCTCCCTTTTTTGTGAAGTCACTCTTTGGCTGCCAGCTCTGCGTTGAGAAAACAATTGGCAACAACTTCTAAAGCATCTTCCTACATGCAAAATTTCCGGGTTTTTTTCCAAAATTAACCCCCCCTATCAATAAAGGAAAGAACCTCCAAGAACAGGAACCTTGAGGTGGTGGCAGAGATACCCTGTGCTACACGCAACCCTGTTACTCGCCGTTGGGGTGACTGAAGAGCCCTGCTAAAAAACCCACCCTCAGGGCACACTGGCGACAGAAGCCCAGTAAGGCAACAGCAAAAGTTCACCACAGTGATTTGCCGTCAAGGGAAAAGAGATGTGAAATTCCTTCAGACCCATGTGTGCTTCAGGGTAAGTCGGAGGATTTTACAGCTGGAACACTCCATTCTGACTTCCTGCATCCAGGGTTAATTAGTTCAAGCTTGATAAATCCCCTTATCTAAATGGCTCTGCAGAGACAGGCAAAGAACATCAAATAAAAAGGAGAAAAGCAATAACTCTTCCAGCATGTTTTTCCGCCTCTGGAACAAGGACTGGGAGAAGTACACAGCACCAGGAAAGCCATGCGATAGCACACATCTGACCGAAACCACCGAGGATACGTGCTGGAGAAAAGGGCACAACTCCTTCTTTTTTTGTCTGAAAGAACTTGCAGACGGGGAAGAGCTGGGACCAGGCGGGAGACGTGCTCAGAGACGCAAATCAAAGGAGAAACGAGCAGGGCAGCACACTGGGGAGGGTGTCAGGGACCTGTGCTCCATCCCAAGTGCTGCCGAGAGGGCACTGGCCTCAAGTTTCACAATCTATTAAAAAGATAATATCAACTTCCTCTGGAAAAGGCTCAGGCCTTCCTCATAACTGGGTATGATTATTCAGCCCTTAACGTGCCTGTCTGTTCAGCCAGCTTTCGTCCTGCAAAGGTGAACGAACTCAAATGAATTACTGCAGGAGAGACCTGGAAGAGCAACGACTGAGGAGGGAGGGCAGACAGAGCCCCCACGTTTCAAAGCCAGCACCAGCAGCAGAATAATTCGTGACAACCTAAAGCGTCCTGAATTAAGGCCAAAAAAAGGTTTCAAGAAACATCAGCACAAGGTTTTAGGTTTTTAATTTTAAATTTGACCAAGACCATGCAGGACGCACCTACGCGTCCTTGAAGAGGTGAGTTGCAGTGCTCCTTCTGGAAGTCAGTGGTCCAGGCAAAGCTGTGACCCCCCCTGCAGTGGCACAGGAGAACTGGTGATCCCGAGCCAAGGCCAGCTAGGTCCCAGTCAGACAGAAAGAGAATGGACAGAAAGCATCTGCTCTGGGATGTGCTGGAAAAACACCCAGACAAGGAGCTACTAGAGAAGTGGCTCACAAACCTCAATCCAACCCTGAACCCCCTACCTGCTATCTCAGACTCTCTTAAAACAGACAGTAAACCAAAAGCTTAACAGCTCTGAACACACTCAGTCCTGCAGTGCACTTGTTCTGAGAGCCATAAATTGCACAGAATTATTGCATGATTTCATAAAGTGGCCTTAAGTACAAGGCCAAAACCATTGATCCAATTTTCTTTCTTAGTGTAGACCCATTTGTATCAAGGTGTTCAATGAAAGATGTTCTCCTCCTGCTGACTAAATATCAAAAGCAAAGTCTTGATCTTAAAGGCAGAAAAGCTCTTCATCTGTCCTCTATGAATTTACTCTGCAGACCGGTGGGGAGGTACAGAGACTAGCAAAGTTGAAGATTGTGATTTACATGAAGAATATGGAAAAAGAGATTCAAAGCTGAGACGAGATAAGAGATTAGATTCCCCCATCACATGAAGCTCTGCTCACTGCAGTAGAAGTCTCCTTTGTGTCCCATGGCTCCAAACCAGTCCAGCACAATTTAGATCCAGGTGCATATTGCTCCAACTGGCTCCTGAGATCCATCCGAGCCTGGCCCTCCTCTTCGACTTGCTGCTTCACCTGGATTTCATGGAGTAGGTGTAACCTTCTGAGGAACCTTCTATACCATGGCAGCTGCGGGAAGCCAGTTCTACCAGCCTTCTGGTTATTATCACACTTCAAAAGGTAACAAGTTTGCCTTCGTGTGCAAATTTCTTCTTAAAGATGAGGATTATTTTGATGACGATGAGCACAGTCCATTAAAAAACCAGAACACACTAACCCACAACTAAACTGAAGGGGCTTTCCACCAAACCTCTTCTTAAAAATTAGTGACCTACAAAACTGCTAACATTGTCTTATAAGCTTCTGTTTCACTCCTGAAGTTCAACACGGCAGCATCTACTGTAGTTACCTCAGGCTGGTGGGTTAGCTTTAAGGTTAGCAAGAGAAGCCCCTAATACTCTACCTGACCCTGTAAACTTTCAGAGAAAAGAGAAACACTCATCGTAACTTTCCCATCTCCTTCCAATTCTCCATCTAGAAGGCCCAAAAGACAGTTTTAAGATTCTCTACAGAGAAGTTTGCAAGAAGAGAAGGTGGAAGACCTAGCTAGAAACACAACAGGCATAGGATGGGATTTAAATAAAGAAAAGTATATTAATTGGAAGTAACATGTCGCTTATAGGAATGAGCGGCAGCTGCACACGCAGAAGGATGCTGGTGAGAGAGACTGAATCTCCACATTTTTTACCAGATGGAGTCATTCTTCACCCTGGGATGGAGTCAGAAGCTCTCAGTGATCCCTATGGCCCTTCTCAAGGTCGACCTCTCTGTTCTGCCACATGGTGAGGAGCCTGGCTTGGGCCAGAGCCCTCCAGAAGCGTCTCCTCCCCACAGAGCGGGACCACAGTGGTCCTACCAAGCAGAGAGATGTGTCAGGGACAGCACACGTGGATCCCCTGGCTGTTGCACTCAGGTAAAGAGCTCGTCCAGCACAGCTGGTGCAAATCTCAGCCCCCAGATGCAAGCCTGCTTTGCCACACACCTGTGTACACCGCACCCCAGCAGCTTGGATACAAACCCAACACGACGGTGACCCAATGTCACTGCTACCCCACCAAAACAGGCTTGGAAAAGAGCTTCCAAAAGAGGCCCATGAACAGAGGCTAAAATGATTTTGTAAGGATGGACTGTGAGCTCTTTCCCTTCAACACAGAGGTGGATTTAACCAGAGAAATTTTCAGTGCAAATTTCTACCATTTTTCCATTTCTAAAGATTTTCTGTGTCTGCGCTTATGACAGGTAACTTCTATTCAGTTACTTCTCCAGTCAACTCCTAATTAAATGGCACCATTATATTCCCAGAATGCAAACTGGTGTCATCTCCCAGAAGCTAAACATAGGCAAACAGGGAATGCACAGGCTCATGGTGTCAGAGGTCCTGCTCTCACGGGCCGGCAGATCTGAGATGGCAGATCTGGCATGATAAACTTGCCATGACAACAGTTGTCCAAGATAAAACATTTGGTCAATAAGAACAGCACAACACGAAGTAGGACACAGGACACAGACTTCAAGTTTAGCCCGGGAATGGGGTTCCTCAAACCTATTACTGCCACACACATTAGTCTGAAAGAAAAAATAATAATAAAAAAAATCCATAGCTGCCCAAGCACAGCCTTCAAAGCTCTCAGGCTTTTAAGTTTGATCTCAAATAACAGAGGGTGAAGGTCAAGACTCATCAGCCTACCTGTACCCAAAGTCACTTTAAAAAGTAAAAGGAATGAGAACATTAAGGAGCAAATGCCTGGTGATTCAGGAGTTCTTGACATGTGGAGATGTGTAATACGGCTGATATATTCATCTTACTGAAATGGTTTTAATGAAGAACAAACACTAACTCCTAGGTGTTCCTGGAGTCACTACTTGGAGACCATGGCGGGACAACACCTAAACTCTCTGTCTTGTATTCAGTGACACCAGGATCCAAATCTTTCTCCTGGCCTTTGCAAGGAGGCCTTTTTGGGCGTAGGGTGGTCACCACTCAATTTTTCTTAAATCAGGACTAGCCAGATACAAGGCAGGGTGGGAGGAGTCTATTTTTATCTTTGGTTATCCAAGTACAGATCAAAGGCTCTGCAATACAGTAACACTCCAAGGGCTTCTGATAGTGAAAGGATGTTTGTCCGGTCACCATAGAGAAAGCAATGTCAAACATCCTGTCCTTAGCACGATAAGGTATCAGGACGAGAAGCGGAGACGGAGCTCCGGGGGGGAGGCAGTGAGAACGAGTTTGTTTAAATGACTTGTGCAAGTTTGGCAGAAACAAAATATTAATTATTTCTGCAGAAGTTAGAGCCTGCCCAGGATTCAGGCCAAGCAGACATCTGAAGAGGAAACATCCTGTTCACCAGGCCGAGTGATCAGTGCACATTCGATAGCAGCTCACTGTGTGGGCTGGATATCTCCAGCTCTGGCCTAGGAGAAATATGTCCGAAATGAGGAAGCGTGTGGCTCTCCTCTGCAAGGCAGAGGGTCAAAGCTGTTATGGGAGCCCAGATCCATGTTCATTGTCCCAACGCGTGTTAGAGACTCTTCCTTTCCCAGACGTTTCACTGCAAGTTGTGGCTGATCACCTTTGAGTCACCTCACAGGACAGCAGCCAGCCAGGACATCGTATGGCAAGTTATGATGGAAATTTCACCTTTCATGTTGAACAGCCATCTTTTGATGAGGGGTTTGCTGGACTGACCCAGGCACAAGGCAAGCAAATACCTTCCCTGGAAGCCCAAACTGGAGTCTATTAGGAACCAAAGTGAATGTGGGGTTCCTTTCTCTGAGTTTTGTCTTCTTACCACCACCTCCCCCACCAATGACACTTGAGATCGCAGGTCACATTGTTAGGCTCTGCTTGTGTTCTTCTAATAATGTGAACATCCCAGCTCTCAATGACACAAACACACAGACACCAGTAAGGTTTGAGATCCTGGTGCTCTCTGTTCATCTCCCATCTCTGGGAAACAGAGACCCAAGCTCACACCCTGCTGTAAGCACCATATAACCCCAGCTGCTACGTGGCACAGCTTCTTGGGCCAGACCAGAGAACTGGGCTCAGCATGGACAGGGGCAGCCCCTGACACCCCACTGTCTGCTCAGTGCGAGGGATGAACCAGTGCAGGTTCTCCCTAAGCAGCAAGTCTTCTCCAAGAAGTGCAGGTGGGAGCCATAAACACACAGAGAGTTTCCCCCAGGACTCACCTCAGCAGCTTTCCTGTGCTCATCCTCGTTCTCCAGCATCCGGACATCCACCCCAAGGCAGCGGAGGTAGCGCCCCAGGCCTTGCAGCATGTTATCACAAACCACGCTGAACTCCTTCGGGGAGATGGGAGCAGGGGGACGTGGGACCTCCTTGCCAGCCCCCTCGCACTGCTATGGAAAGGAGAGAGATCCGTAAGCTGATTTCCAGCACATTTGTGTTTTGCCTCCCTCCATTCACCCGCCATGACAAACCTAACTGTCCCCTGCCACCCGTGTGACAGCTTCCCACACACTCCGCCACACCTCCAGTGACTCCTTTGTGCCTTTCTACCTTGCCCACCTCCCACCTGGGCAGAAGGCAGCATGTGATGGGGCCAATTCTGCATTAGCCATTCACCCACTGGCCAGCTGGCCACCCAGCCTGGGATCCGCCGCCTTTCCCTGGAGGAATGCCAGCCTGACCGCCCACGCTCTGCAGACATCGATTTTCATGCAGTCACTGCTATTCTGCTATGGAATTAGATGCAACTGATATACGTGTGCGGGTTACGATTTGGGAAGGGGATCTCTCAGAGAAAGGGAGACACAGGTAGATAGAGCAACCACGTCAGCTTTGTTGTCTTTGGAAGTTTAAAAGTAGGCAGTGCCCGAATTCTATTTATTTTATTTCCAATGTCTGCTGCTGGGGGAGTTCCTGCAGTTGGAGATTTTGTCATTGGGAGGCTCCCAGAAGTACAATATCTGAATTCATGGAGAAAGGAAGTTACTAAGGAACTTCCAACTTTCAGCTTTGCCTCCAGGAACTTGCATCAGGTGGGACGAGTGACGGGCATGGGCACCACCTCTGGAGGGTGACACTGTCTCTGGAACCAGAGTTCCTGCAACTTTGCAATGAGTTCTGCTGGGAACACCCTGCAGATACACCTGGACTGACTGAGGGAACAGGCTCAGCTCTGAGCTCAAGGCCCTGTGACACTGCACCTCCCCGAAGCTGGAACATGCACTCAAAACTCTGTGGCACTGGGCAGACTGGACTGCCCTGGGCTCCCACAAGGACCTTGGTGGATGCAGCAGAGTGCTGTGATAATGGGTCAAACTGAGCCTTCGATGCTGAGGGAGCTGGAAGACGCTAACCCTGTGCTGCTGCTGCTCGAACAGATGTAGAGGAGCAGCAGCTGGCCCTTAGCTAGTGTTTATTCAATGGCCAGCAATGTCATATGTAGCTTTTTTCTCACGTTTCATGCCAGAGGAGAGCAAAACGCTTATAAAGGAGAACAGTGTCATTAGCCCCACTTCAGATAGCAGACCAGGAAATGCTGGGAAAGAGCTTGGAGTCATTCAGGATGCAGAGTCAGGAGAAGTTTGCCTTTTTGAGTCCCAGTCCAGGTTTTACCAATTACCTCTCAGTTAATGACTCTGACTGTACGGAATACAAAGATGACCCATGAATTCACAAGGTAATTCAAGCCTGAAGTACTTACTTTTCCCCTCTCTGCAGCAGCCCGTGCAATTTGCTGTAACACACACTATTCCCAGGCACACAGAGTGCTCAGGGAATGACCCAGAAGCTTTGAGTTCCACTGCCTGGCTGAGACTAACGGGATACTGTCCACTTACACACACTTGATAAAGAGGATCCTGAAAAGGTGGCTATAATCAATAGCATCTCAGTCCAACCATGGAAGGCAGTATTGGCTTCAGGAGCCAAATGCACATTTGGGACTGCTCAGAAGGATACACAGCCAGAGCATATCCACATAGCCACGTGGCCAAACCACTTTCCATAATGTTTGAGAAGTCATGGCCATCCAGTGAAGTTCCCGCTGACTGGAAAAGGGGAATGATAACCTCATTTTCAAAAACGGAGAAAAAGAAGACACAGATAAATACAGGATGGTCAGTCTCACCCCTGTGCCCAGGAAGATCACGGAACAGATCCTCCTGGAATTGATATTAAGGTACATGGGAAAAACGGAGGAGACTTGTGACAGCCAACATGGCTTCACCAAGGGCAAGTCATCCTGACACACTTGGTGGCCTTCTACAATGGCATTTGACACTATCTCACGTGACATCCTGGTCTGTAAAATGGAAAGGCATGGATGTGATAGACCACTGGTGGATCAGGAACTGGCTGGATGGCTGCATTCAAAGGGTAGTGGTCAATGGCTCAAAGTCCAAGTGGAAACCAGTGATGACTGGTGCTCCTCAGGGGTTGGTACTGGGAGCAGTGCTGTTCAAAATCTTTCTTGGAGACATAGACAGTGGGGTTGAGGGCTCCCTAAGCAAATCTGCCAATGACACCAAGCTGTGTGGCACAGCCAACACGTTGGAGGGTGAGGATGCCATCCAGAGGGACCTGGACAGGCTGGAGAGGTGGGCTCATGCAAACCTCATGAAGTTCAGCCAGGCCAAGTGCAAGTTCCTTGAGTCACAGCAATCCAAAGTACAAATCCAGAGTGGGTGGAGAATGGCTGGAGAGCAGCCCTGAAAAGGACTTGGGGGTGTTGGTGGATGAGAAGCTCAATATGAGTCAACAACATGCACTGGCAAAAGCCAACTCCATCCTGGGCTGCATCAAAAGAAGCATGACCAGCAGGGCGAGGGGGGCATTCTGCCGCTCTGCTCTGTTCTCATGAGACTCCACCTGGAGTACTGTGTCCACCTTTGGAGTCCTCAGCACAGGAACGACATGGACCCTGTTGGAGCAGGGTCAGAGGAGGCCATGAAGATGCTTGTATGAGATCCTAGGAATAAATTCTTTGCTGTGAGGGTGGTGAGACCCTGGCCCAGGTTGCCCAGAGAAGCTGTGGCTGCCCCATCCCCCATGGAGGGGTTCAAGGCCAGGCTGGATGAGGCTTGGAGCAATCTGGTGTGGTGGGAGGTGTCCCTGCTCAGGGCAGGGGTTGGCACTGGATGATCTTTAAGGTCCCAACATGAACCATTGTATGATTCTATGATAGTGAGTCTTCTCAATTAATAAAAAACTCCTGTTTTTCTGCTAACGGATTCATAGGTGCAGAAAAAAAACAGATGTTTGCATCTTAAAAGTAAAAAATGTATTACTGAGAGAACAGTCACGTTCCAAGATATTTTAGCAGAGAAACACAGCTCCAAGTTATGGCCGGCGGAGTTTTAAGGCTCTGCCATGGCACACACTGCAGGGGAGTCCATGGAGAAGGTGGTGGTGGTAGGGAGAGAGAGACATGCCATCAGCAGAAAGACTTTTTTGATTGACTTTGTAGACTTCTCTGGAGACTATAAGGGAGACATTCCCAATGTGGACCCAAAGTGTAGAAGCACATTTAAAAGCAAAAGTAAGGAAATCAGGGTTCTGAAGCCTCATTGATGCAACACCCAGGCCCCAGGAGTGAAACCCACATGACTGAGGAAATGCGTAAGGAACGCAGCAAGGCAAGCTGGGTTCTGCCCCACAGATCTGCACCAACACCTTGCAAAGACAAATGAACCTAAAATTGTAGGGAAAGCAGAAGAAAAGCACAGAAAGGAGAAAGCACATCTTAGCAGTAAAGGGGTGGAGCGAAGAAGATGTTTCTGCAATAGTCCTGAGAACAGGCTGCAAACAGGCATGCCACGCATAGCTAATGGTATGACTGAGAGACAGGGCAACATATGATTTGCAGGGGTCTTGAGCAACATGCAGCTCTTTGAAGATGTTTACAAACCTGTCCAGAAGGTGACGGTACTTCTTGTTTATTCAGCTGCTTCTTTGGCCTGGGTTTTAGGCCTGTTTTTCCCACCAGACTCTCCATCAGGTCTGAGCTCAGACCAAAGCTTTCTGGATCCTTACAGAGCTTCTCGTAGATCTCCAGCAAACAGTACGCATCTGAAGCTGAAAAAAATGGAATAAGAGCCTCAGCTGGTTTTATTCAAAAGTAAAATTGAGGCTTTCTTGATACAAGGAAGAGCCTCACCTTTGTAAGTGCCACTGAACAAAAACAACCCGTGAAGCTCCAGCTCACTAATGTCCTTGCCTGCACTTGTACTGCTTCAGTATGCCATAACCCCGCACACTACCACGGGTCATGGCAGAGGAGCTCAAAAAGCAACTATCCCTCTGCTGCTTGTGACTAATGTAATGCAAATTATAGTGTGTCTGTTCAAACCACCATGGACGATAGCTTCAGCCAACCCATTTTACACTCCATTGTTACTGAGCAGCGGCTTGCCCACGGTTTATTACCGTATCTCAGCTATGGGAAGGTAACTTCCCCATTAGATGTAGTATCTTAAAAAGTAACAACCAAGATGTTTGCAATCACCTGCCCACATGCACTGCCATGTGGCTTCTGCTCCTTGCAACGGGAATTGTCTAAGTCTCCAAGCCAGTTTTGCAAGTCCTAGTGATTAACTTTTGTGGGAACTGTGTCAGCTTCAAGGATAGCTGAATATAACAAAGGGCTGGTTCGCTTCAGTAAACTGTCCTTTGATGCCCCAGGAAAAGATTTAGACCCAGACTTCTGACTCTGGGGTAATCAGCAACAGACTCCTCTGGTCCCTCCGCAGCACCATTTCTGTGCCACAGTCTCTGACACCGTGTCCACCCATTTCTAACCCTGATCTAACAAGCACTTCACTATGACAAATGAACATGGTCTTTGTTTCCCAGAAAGGCTGTGAAATGAGGCAGAAGGAAGTGGACTTTCTTCCTTCCAGTTACCAATAGGAGTTTCCACTGAGGTGATGTTTCATCAGCCAAAATCTGCAAAGCACAGGAATTCTTTCTTTCATAAGGGAAATAATGAATCACTGGACAGTTTAAACTTCAACCATTAAAGCCACGTCCACCAAAGGACAAACATGACATGGGCTGGTTTCTCTGAACAGGAACTAATCTGCAAAGCCATCTTCTTTGTTTGCTACTTAACAATTTTTCTGGTGACAAATGACAGACAAACACGGCCTGCAATGGGCAACCTGCAGCACCGTGCCACAGACCAGACCTGCATAGAGGATCTGCTCCTCCCGGAGAGGCCGTTTCTCCCAGTTAGAGAGTTGCTCTGTTTTATCCAGAGGTTTCCCCAGCACGTGTTGCACCAAGAGGCTGAGTCCTTTCTCTGGCTGCCTGAACCCTCTGTCCTCATAGCTCTGCTCTGGGGACAGGACATCGACCTTCTGGCCACCCTTCTTCCAGTCAACGGAGCTCTTCTGCAGCTGATGGAAAGGAAAAGATATAAAACACACAGTTACAAAAGAACTTCTACAACACCTCCTGTTCCAGCGGGTGGGGCCACACAGCAACCCTATCGTTTTTATCTCTTGCCTGGCATATTGAATCCCGTTGTCTCAGACAAGGGCTGGGATGGCACTAGATCTATATGGCGTCTGGGTATTTGTTTAACAAACACACTTGCTGGAAAGAAATCTGTTTCATAGCCAGGGAAAGAAAAAAACGTGCACTATGGTACAGCACTGCGTGAGAGTGCTGGGGCTGTGACTGACTTTGCAGAGGTTTGCAGGGGGTGCTCAGCCATGAGGCTGTTGGTCACCAACTCCAGAAAAGAAGAGCAGCGATAGTTCAGCACCTCTCTCCTGGCTCCAGTGAGAAAAGGTGTTCCCACCACAAAGCAGGCAACAGCTTTTCTGCAGTTGCCATTTCTCAACGGCTGTTGGCAGGTACTTCAGACCCTGCAGCAGTTAAGCTAGTATCAGTCCCAAAGACCTGGGTTCACCCCAACCCACAGCCTTAAACACACTCTGCAAATTTTACCCATTAAAATTTCTGTTGAAAACTACTGTGTGCTCACCCAGAGAAAGGCTGTACTTCGGCTGAACAGAAACTCCTTTGCCGAACCCACCAGCAGCCCTCCTGAGACATTACGAGTTCTCTACAAATCCTTCACTCTTTGATATCTGCTTCAATACGGCATTATCTTGGAATATCAAGTTTCTACAAGAATTTACTCTTACCAAGCCCAAGTATGACTTGTGCTCAGAAACACCATCCCAGCTGAACAAAGCTGTCTCCATTTCAACTGCTTTTTCACAGCTTTTATAAAGGCTATGAAGGTGTTATTAGTATATCAAGCTCAAACCTTTCAGTTGATGAAAGCTAAATGCTTCTGTCTTTCTTTGCAGAATCATGCTCCCTTGACACCACAAGTGGAAAAGGTCTATGTCCTCATTTAGCTCATTTAGCCATCTCCCGGCCCATACAGGACACAAAAGACAACACTGTGAAGTCGTGGCAGTTATCTACTAGCACACGCAGGAGACACAATTTTCTGTATCTTCACATGTCCATCCTTACTTGTTTGTCTACTTTGAGAAGGTCCACCACACCTCGTGCTTGCTTATCTGTGTCTTGCAAAGCAGAGCACGTGGATGCAAGGCTGCTAAGGTCTCCAGACATCCCATAACCTGGAGGGAAAAGAAGCCCACATCACACAGGCAGGAAAGCTCAAATCATGGCTAATGCACTGCAGCTTTTCCTAGTTCAGAGTCAAGACGCTGACAGTGTATGTATAAACATTGGTGGAAAGTCTTCAGATAGGGAACAAGGCAGACTCCCATATCTCCCCAGGAGATAGTCTTGCAGGTCAGTACTGAGAGAGAAGACATGGATAATAAAAGCTGAGTTTAAGCTCAATTTACTTTTAGTCTGCTAAGGCAGTGAAAGGCAATTATGAATCTGAACTCCAGTTTTAACAGCTCCCACCAAAAGCCTCCGAAGAGAATGTAGCAGCAAGGAGGGCACACTGGAGAGCTCTGCTGCCCAGCACAGTGGCTCCGGGATGGGGGCAGCAAATCCAGGAAGCTCTGCCTGACAGACTTCCCATGAGCAGTCAAGGCTGGGTGCAAGCTGGGGTCTGGTATGGAACTAAGACAATGCCAGCTTGAGAGGAGAGGCTAAGTCAGAAATCTTGGGCCTGGCCTGAAATGGGGAGACATGTCCATCATTCCCAGTTACACTGGTCACCCTGCTTCCTGGCACGGCAGCATCTGAATACCCAGGACTACAAAAGCTGGTCCCATGTAAGTGGATTGAGAGAATGACAACCCAAGAGGACCTAGGAATTACACAAAAGAAGCAAGATGTGAGGCGTGGAGAAGAGAAGCACGTTACCTAGTTTAGTGATGGCTGCATCCGAGTAGAGCACCTGTATGAAACGGGGAAGCTTCTCCTTCTCACCCTCGGTCTCAGCTTGTGCCAGGAGCCGTGGCAAGTCAAGCAGGAACACCTCATCCTTCAGAGCAATCTGGAGGAGGGAGACCCGGGGTTTGCCCACCATGCCAAACGAAGGCTTCCACTCCATGTCAATGCCAACAACCCGACTAGGCTGCAACACAGACAAAAGACACCTTCACTTAAGAGAGTGCACTTGAACGCAGCCTGGACAGTCCTGTCCAGAACACAAGCTTTTCCCTTCCATCTTTTTCTACTGTGTAAAATAATACAGAGACAAGTGACTGTCACACCTGAGTTCCCCCGTGGGGACCTTTCCTGGCACAGCAATTCCCAACCAGACAAGCCTAAGGGAAGCTACTGCGCTGGACCGGGGAGGGAGACGTTTGATGGCAGGGACCCACACACAGCTCCATGTCCCAGCCTGCCACGAAGTCTCTGCTACTTGACCCTGCAAAGTAAACACCAGAGTAACACTCACCTGCAGCACCTTTTCCCAGCATGGCAGTGTCTCTTCCCACGTCTGCAGGAAGTGAATATTTGCCCGTGGAATAGGAAGTTGGTAATAATCCTTCTTCTTACTCTCCTCATAATTGTCTGCTTTCACAGCCTCTTCTACCCTGCACAGAACCAGACACAACAGCTTTAAGATAGGCAATGAGAGGAAATCCTGGGAGTCTTAAGCCCCTCATTTCACCCCGGCCCTCTATTTCCCGCTGCCACTCAACTCTTTCTCTCACCCTTCCTTTCCTCACTTTCCCTGTAATCTCAGCCTCTTTCATCTTGACTCACTTTGTCTTTCTACTCCTGTCACAGAAATGGCACCGCATCTGAGACCTCCCCACACACACACCCTGTGCCCAGCTCTGGAGAACACCAAACCAACCACTTGCCCAGGCCTGTCCCCAGGGCTCAGCTCTCTTTCCCAGAACTGATAGATCTCGGATGACAAAGCCGGGCAGCTCTTTCCACGTTCAGAGATAACACATTTTAGATTTAGTGCTTTTTGCCCTTAAGGCTTCTGCGGAAGTCTGCTAGCTCCCATGGTGTAATAGATGAGAGGAGTCAGCTCGGACCAGCACTGAGCCTAAACAGCCTAAACAGCCCCACAACAGAAACAGGCTCAGAGCAGGGCTCTCAGGCTGCTCCTCATCGAGATCACTCCAAGCTGGGAATGGGTGAATCTGCCTCATTGGTTTATATTGCGATGGCTTGGGAGGGCTTCAGGACCCTCCTTGTTGCCAACCAGCTTCTTCTCCTCCATCCCTTTTCCTGTACAACATCCATATAGGTTACACAAGAACATTTGACCTGTGTTGCACAGGGATGACATGAGAAAAGTTCAGAAATAAAGTTTCAAAATCTTCCATATTTAAGGGAAAGCAGCCAGCTGAAGCCACAGAGCGAGTGCCTTGCTGTGCTGCTCCCTCCATTCGGGTTTCAGTCAGCACCACACAGAGAAATTCAGTATCTGTGTATTAATACCCTGGGAATGTTGGGAGATGCCTGCAGAAATGAGCTAACTGATTTCCTACAACAGGATCTTACACAGCACATTTTCTCTTCAAAAGGCAGTGGAGTCTCTTGAAATGGCCTTGTAACTGGAAGGTCAGCACATTGCTACGGTTCCTCAGCCAGATGATGCAATCAGAGGAAAGAGACTAATAAAAAATATCAAGCTATTTTGGACATATCACAAATTTCTGGATAGTCTCTTTCCCATAGAGACTTGCAACGGTTTATTATTTGAGAAAATATTTACTAACCTTATGTTTAGGGGACTGTGTTACTAATTTTGTAGCACAGCAGCTTTCACTGTACAAACACTCTTTTCCGTGGGTTTGTGTGCATGGAGAAGTCAATATTTGTTTAAAATATTTAATGAAGGTGTGCAGTCTCAGGCCTCCAGGAATATTCTCACCTGCAGAGCTCAGGAGCCGCATGTGGTGTGAGCAGTGGCAGAGCTGATGTCATTTACACGCTGGTACCACCTTGTGTGAACACCATCTCTGGGAACCTGCTGCTTTATTAGCCCAATAAATACTGCAGACAGGCTCTTTTATTAGGTTCCATGGCTCCGCTGATTTTATAGCAGCTTCTGGAGCAGGTACCATGCCCAGATTAGTAACTTGAGGTACAAAGGGCTTTACTCATCTGTGGCATCTCCTCATGAATGGCAGAGTCATCGGCATGGCTCCACTCCACCTGTACGCGAGAGCCTTCCTGCAGCAGAGATGTGTCAACGGGGTTTAGCTTCCCAGAGGCAGAGTCTGTAAGTCACACTTCTGTAAACCACCCTTTTGTGTTTCGAGGTATTACACCTCATGCAGAAACCTTCTGGCTCCCGCCAGGTGGCTGATGCAGCTTGAGGGAGGAGGAAGAGGAGGGCAGCTCCAGTGAGGCACCAGAGCTAACTGAAGCATGTTGTGGAGAGACAATTTCCTGTACTCCAAGAAAGCCACGTAGCATCTGGAGAAGGGGGCTTTGCAGACAGTTTTTACAGGGTGATTACATCTGTGTCATATTTCCCATGGTTACATGGAGCTTGAACATGAACCTGAGCAGATCTGCACTAGGCAGAAGATCAGACCCATGAAGCTCAGCACACGAAGTGTCCAAGGCCATCCGTGAGAACCTCCCAAATTCACCAACATTAAAAAATAATAATACATCATGTTCTCATTCACCTTCTGAGAAATTCACATTAGTCCAATCTATGCTTCAAAAATATGAGTTTTAGTTATGGCAGCTGCAGGTTTTTCAGAAACACCTCTCCCAGGAGCTGAAAATTTGCTGTACCGTTGAAGGCAACAAACCCAATGATAAACCTGTTAGAGCAGGTAACCTCACTCGGTCTCAGCTTGGTCTTCTTAAAATGCTCTCCTTAAGCCAAGTGAGGGGTCAGCATTAACCTGGCAGCCAGAGACAGACCCTAACTGTGAGCTGAAGTTCCTAATTCTGACATACCATACCAGGAGGAAAGTCCTGCATGAAGAACATAGGGTAGAAGGAAGCACTAAGTCACTTGCATACATCTGCACGTTGTGCAGGAACAGAAGAAGCCCCGGACAGTGGGAAGCTGCTGATGAGCACGGACGTGCAGGCTTCTGCAACCACCGTGCCAAGAGGGACCCTGTCCCCGATCCCACACCCAGAGCACGGCGCTGAAAGCCTCCAACTGGCTCCCTGGGGAGCAGCGATCACTGACTTCCTGCTGGCTTTATTCCTCCCCAAACAGGCACCACATAATGTCATCAACAGCTCCTCCTGGACACACGCTCCATTTCAGATCCCAGACAGTCTTCCATGATATACACAGAGAATTCAGCTCCATGTAAGAAGTTGCTCCCTCGCCCTAAAGGCTTCAAGGACTGTGTTTGAAGGACACCAGAGACACGGGCTGTCAGCCTGCAGAAAGCTGGAAACAGTCACCTCTCAGGAATGCTCAAGATTTTGACCAGCAGGAGTTGATTCTCCCTCTCTACTCTGTGCTCGTGAGACCCCACCTGGGGTCCTGTGTCCAGCTCTGGAGTCCTCAACACAGAAAGGACATGGACCTGCTGGAATGGGTCCAGTGGAGGGCCACCAAGATGCTCAGAGGGCTGGAGCACCTCTGCTGTGAGGACAGGCTGAGAGAGCTGGGGCTGTTCAGCCTGGAGAAGAGAAGGCTCCGGGGAAACCTTGGAGCAGCCTTCCAGGATCTAAAGGGAGCTCCAGGAGAGCTGGAGAGGGACTCTCGGTCAGGAAGTGGAGTGACAGGACAAGGGGGAACAGTTTTAAATTGGAAGAGGGGAGATTTAGATTGGATATGAGGAAGAACTTCTTTGGTGTGAGGGTGCTGAGGCACTGGCCCAGGTTGCCCAGAGAAGCTGTGGCTGCCCTACCCCTGGAAGGGTTCAAAGCCAGGCTGGATGGGGCTTGGAGCAACGTGGTGTGGTGGGAGGTGTCCCTGCCCAGGGCAGGGGTGTTGGAACTGGATGATCTTTAAGGTCCCTTCCAACTCTAACCATTCTGTGATTCTGTGATTTTCCCATAAACTCTCCTCTGGCCTCACCTGGCTTCTGAACAAGAAACACCAATCTCCCTGTTAAGAAACCCCAACATTTCTCATCAGAGAGACATCAGGCAAGTGGCACAAAGTCCAGCCACGCACAGCACCCTGGAGCACGGTGACCGATGAGTACAGTAGCAGAGGAGTCCTAAGGGACCCAAAATTATCCCTGCTTCCTCTTTTCTGTTTTTGACAAAAGCTTTGACTCTAGCTGGAGACACGCGATGGCTCCTTGTGCACCAGCAAGGCTTTGAGCTCTGCCACCCTGAGCACTCAGGAGAAAGTTGTCTTCTGCGCACAGAGTCCAATTAGATGAATTCCTGCACATGAATGAGCAGAGAAAATGCTGGTCGACAGCAGCAGCCAGCAAGGGGAGTGTGTAATTACTCCAAACCCAGGCACTGTGGCAGCCTTGCAGGAGCTTGCCTCACCAACACGGGTGGGCACGGAGGCTACAGGGCTGGGTGGTGATGAGACAACCAGAGCTCACCCAGCCTGAGCTTCCCCGTCTCCTGTGCAGTCCTAGGTGAGACCCCAACAGGACCCTCACAGAGTATCTGCAAGCTCTGCAGTTCCTCAAGACTTGCAGTACCCTGCAGATGTGCAGGCTTTTCTGCAGGAACAAAAAAAATGGTTTAAAAAAGGGAAGGAAAGATGGCTACCTCTGAATAAGATGCTTAAACATCTCGTGGACAGAGTTGCTGAAGCATGGTAGATGCACCATCACTCACAAGAGTATAAAAGCGACTGGGGCTCAGCAAACCATTTGTATTGAGTCATTTTTTCAAACATAGCTTTTCTTCCCCCTGCTGCCTGGGATATTGGGCCATCTTCTCGAAGAGACAACAGCCAGAAGTAGAAGTACAAAGCCCCGGTGGTCCTCTGGATCTAGCTTGCTGTGGGGATGGGTTTAGGCAGCTGTATGTACCTTCCTATATTTTGAACCTCTTTTCAGCTTCTCACAGCTTTGTCCACACACAGCATGGAACCTGGTTGCCCTCTTCCCTCCACCTTCCCCCTGCTCCTCCCACACCAGCAGGTTCACAGAGATCCCTGGCTGGGGCTGTTTGCAGTTCTGCGCACTTGAAATCAAGGAGTTGTAAGAACCCTTCTTCATATAATTACGGATTTTGCAATTTTTTCTTTGTACCTCTACCTTTGTACCCTTGTTGCAGATCATGCAACAGGATGAAGCTCCCATGGCAGGAGGAACTGCAGCCACCACAGGCTGATCTGCTGCACAACAACGTGGGATCCCAAAGCAGGAGGGGAACCCCAGCACTGCGTTATTGGGATTGCATTAGAGACAGAAAGGGGGAAAGAAGGGGCTAAAGGCTTCTTAAGCTCACTTGGTAAATGTGTGCTGGAGAGTCTGGTTTTATCCCAAATACAATAATGCAACTCTTCTGGCATCTGACCCCAAATGTCAAAAATTCCCATTACTTCTCAAAGCTTTGGATGAGGCAAAAATTACAGACTGGGGCGAAAAATGGCTTATAAGGTGTCAAAGGAGGAAGAGAATAAATAGAATAAGAAAAAATTAAGGAACTTCAGAATTATTTTCTTGACCAGGATTCTCCTAAAAGGCATTAAACCAGATTAAAGTACAGTGGGGGATGTGGAGTATATGGAAAACTCTGATAGACAGGTAATCAGCTCAGTAAAACAGACGTGCATTCAGCTGCTGCCCACATCATTTGTGCTGTTGGTCTGGCAAAGGGAGCCTTACGACCCCTCCGCAGCGTGAAGCAGTATCTCACGCAGCTTCTGAGCATTCAGGAGTGAATTTTAAATGTACCTTTCACCACAGACATTTCCAGCCTTATGAAAAGCAAATGCAGCATGTGCGTAGCCCAGATGTGATCGGAGTAAATGGAGGAAGCTTTTGCAAAATTATTTCCCCAAGGAATCATTATAGCAGATTACTGTACGCAAATATGTAGTTGTTGTGTGATAAGTAATCTACACTGAAAAGGCATGAAACACAGCATTTACCTCTCTTGGATCTGAAGCTTTTGAAGCTCATCAGCCACTCCGCGAGGCAGCATCTCCTTGGGCATATTGCAGCGCTGTGCCCATCTGGCCGCTGTGTTCAAATCACAGTAACTCGTTAGCAAGCGTATCAGCTGCCCTTGAAGCCACCGGTTCTCTCCAACTGTGCTCTGCAAGGAACCCAGGGGAAAGGAAGACCATCAGTGCAGTCCCCACCACGGCTGTTCCTACCTCCCCTTGAAACAGCATCCTCCAGAGGGTCCTGGAGAAGGGCAGGAGGGGGTGAGAACTGCAGAACCATCCTGTGCTGTGCTCCGCTGCCAAGAGATGGGGAGCACATGCTTTAGCGCAGATCTTGTCCAGGTACTCAGGTGCCCTTGGCATCTCCATGGCTCTTTGTCCAGGGAACAGGCTCCACAGGTGCAGCACCCAGAAACAAGAGAGAAACAATGCCATTTGCAGCCCGTCTGATGACCGGCATACTAGTTACTCAGATACTGATTATATTAAGTAAAATCAGAATGAGTGACTGACCAGGCAGCAAAGGTCTTTTAGCTCATTAGGCAGCAAAGGTCTTTTAGCTCATTAGGCAGGTTAATTACAGAAGGCGTAAGAGTTTGGATTGGTTTAGTCCCATTTTGTGCCTGTCTAGAGCCCTGAAGTGATGCTGTGACTTGATGTCCTGGGAGTGGCAATAGAATGTCTCTGTCTCTCCAGGCAAGACAGTAGCATGAGGTCTCCTCCAGCTTTGGGGGCATCTGCAGAGGTGACCAGGATGGCCAGTCACATACGGGCTACAGGTAGGCACATCACTAGAGCTTTCCTGAGTGACAGAATCCAGTGTTTGGCAGGACAGCCCACCTCACCAGCCTGCAGCCCACCTGTACACCCCACTATGAACAGAGGCACCACGTCCCTCCTTCAGCAGCACCAATAGCAGAGCATGGGGACAGATGTCCCCTGCAGACAGCACGGACCAGTCAGTACCACAGACATGGTCCAGGGTGGGAGGGGAGCCACAGCGGCCAGAGGCCGGCACGCTGCCCCCGGCATGAGGAAGCAGCACTGGCAAGGGCAGGGCAACCAAACAGGACAGTCTCCACCACCACAACTGGAGCCACCAAAGCCCTTTCATCTTGTTCTCCCTCTTGGCTGATGCTCTCTAAGGAACTGTGGCACAGCAACTGTAAGAGAGATATGGACACGGTGACACTGAAACTGTCACACCAGCCTCATGGGGGTGGGAATGACCCTCCCCTCCTGCCTGGTCAATGTTCCTGTGCTTCCAGCCACCTTGGTGCCACGGCAGCTGGATCAGTAGCTCACTGCTCTTGCCAGATGGATTTCCTCATGGATCTGCCTTAGAAGTCAACGTCGTCAAGAAAAATTAATTGCTAAACCAAGCTGAAACTCTATGTGGTGGCTGTATGGCTATTGCTGCTGGCTCTGCCAACAACCATTTTTCTGAGTATTGAAATGCTCAGATACACACTTCAGGTCCCTTCTCGCCCTCCACCTCTCCTTCGCTGCCCACCAAGTGACAGCCCCCGCTCCTGGGCCGGCGCTGCGTGTCCAGACCCAGCCCGGCAGGCGGGAACCCCGGGCACGGGGCCTCATTCCTCACATTCTTGCAGTAACTAAAAGGTAAGAAGTTGTCTTCAAAGCAGACACCCTGCACGGAGACCAGGAAACAAACCTGTTGGTGGCCCCAGGGTAAAAGGGAAGGGGAAAAAAAAGCAAGCCAAAAAATAAAAAAGGAAAAGAAAAAAAAAAACCACCAAAAGACTGACCCACCCCACGGAGGTGCGGGAGGGGGTACAGACTTGGCAGAAAACCCACAGAGAAATCCGGCATCCCTGGTGGCGCAGAGAAGCCAGCCTGCTCACAACTGCTGCCGCAGCACGCAGCCCGCACCCTCCGGCTCTGCCAGTGCCAGACCACGCTTCCTCTCACGGACACGTGGAAGAGTTTTTGTCCTGCTGCTCCCAAGAGGCTGGTGGCCCAGTGCCAGGGAATGGGGGTCCAGCAGCCAACTGGGGGCTCAGCTAATGAGCGAGAAGTGGGAGAGGGAACCCAAGGAAGGGGCAGAGCAGGGGCAGAAAAACTACCACCACAAGGTTTCTTGCCCTCTGCATTTCCTCCTGAATCCTTCCTCCCGGCTGTGCCAGCCTTTGTGCATCTCCCACATCCCTGCCTCATGCAACCAGGCTCACCCAAGCACCTAACACACACATGTGTGTGTGTCTGTTCGAATAACTCCTCCTGCAGCATTTGCCAAGACGATTCTCAGAGTCCTTCCCAAAAAGAACATATTTTCTTATTAACATCACAGAGCAATTCCCTCTTCCAGCTTCCCCTGTGTCCTTCCTATTGTCTTTCTGCCTTTTTTTACAGAACATAAAGTCTTTGGGGTTGGATCTCTCTTCAGTTCACCCAAAGTAAATTCTTAATAAATCTCATTATGTCAGCTTTATTTCTGGAAATAATGAGGTGCAGATTTTTATTTTCTTTATTTTAATGATAACAGATTTATTCCTTCAGCCACAAAAACAACTCTGAAAAGAAGGTTAATCTCTCCAGAGATATTACATCTTGCATTCTGAAATGGAAAATAGCTTTGTTTGTGTTTTACTGAAAAAAAACCACCAACATTGCTACAAAGTGGAAAGGCTTCCACCGCAACAGCTTTGCGAGAAGCAAGAATGTGGAAATTTTGGCCCCAGAAGATGTGGGCACAGGCACAGAGGCAAATGTTTCACCAGGGATGACATTTCTTGTATTTTGTTTTCAGTAAAGGAGCACTTTCCAAGAGGAAACTGGCACCGTCGTTCTGACCAACACCAACGGCACCTCCGAGCAGGAGATGATACATACCACGAGGCTGGCTTACATCCCGCTCGGAATCCTAGACATATCATACGTTCTTTAATACACAGGCACAGAGGAAAACTCCTGACAGCACCAACAGCCCATGATTAAAGCTTTCCAAAATGACTGCTGCAGATTTCCCTACCCGTAAATCCTGTTCTCCCCCAGCCCTGTGCCTTCCAGAGCTCACAGCAGCCAGCGCGAAGCGAGCTCAGGATGTCCTGGGTTAAACCCACAGCATCAGCAGTTCCTCCATTGCTATCAATAATTTGGGATCCAAATAGGCAGTATCTCTCTGGAGGTCGCCCTAGCCAACCCTCCACGACTTCTGTCTGGGTGTGCTAAGTTGCATTTCTGTCAGAAACGATTCTTCACTTTCCCTCAGCATCTTTTCCCGAAGAGTGAAGTTATTCACACCAGTGACACTGGCTATTTGCAGAGTCAGATTTTAATTTAACTTTTGAATGTCTTGGCCAATTTCCCCTGTTCTCAAGTGCTTCCAGAAACAACAACAAAAAAAATCGTGTTAGTGCAGAGAAAATGTCAAGTAGAATATGTTAGAGCCAGCAACTTTGAAAGGGGAAAACCACCCCCGGGTTTTGGAAGGACAAACCCACTGCAGGCAGCAGAGGACTCCAGAAGCATTGCTAGATTCCCTGCAGCACTGCAGGTCTCCTGTGCAGATCCCTTTTTCTACGGATCCCCTGGAACATCCTACTGTGCTAATTGGTTTTTCATTTGTGCTGGTGATGTCTGGTTTGAAGTTAGCACCATTTGTACTGTCTGGAGAAAAGGTGCAGTCTTGTGTCATGGAAGGCACGTCCTTGTTGTATGAGATCGGAGCTGGGACCCCCAGTGCTTGCTCAGCCCAGGGTCACAGTCTGGTCCATGAGACAAGGGGGATCCTGACTCAGGGATTTCCCAGAGAAGGAACTTGGATGAAAGATGCCAACTTCACCCACATTCACTTGTGACAAGGGTTTCTTGTGACAGCAGCAGGGCACTCACTCATCCATGGCTGCTGCACAAAGCCAGAAGCATGAGAAAGCCCCACGTTCTCACCACTTGAGCTGTTCTGTCCTCACAGGCTACTCGGATGCACTAATTTATGAACTGAAGAAGAACAAAATAGCCTCCATTCATATCCCAGAAGACTGACTTTCAGATAGCAATCAGTGCGTCACTGAGAGAGCCACACTCCACTGTTCTGGAGGCCATTACCACATCAATGCCGGGGAAGTGGTCTTTCTTCTCTCTTTCAATAAAGCTCTAGCAGCGGCTCCCTGGGGCATGTTTGCTCTACCCACCTCCAGCGTTGTGAATCAGGAGACTCCCCAGTTAAGGCAGTTTCAAGGAGTCTAACTTCGGTATGGCTTGAACAACAAGGCAAAGGCAACTCTTAAAGCCAATCTGTAGCTGTACTGGAGGTCCTCAGGAGGAGCTGATCACTCCTGGGCAACCTGAATGATGTGATGAGTAGCCAGGACAATACTGTGTGACAAGACACATCTGGCTCCACTTTTCTCTCTGCAGCTCACACTATCCTGCCAACACAAGTTCTTGTTCAGAAGTCCAGACCCCAGTACCAAACAGCAGCCAGAAGAAGAATGGTGGGTTCTGGTAAAATCGACCTGTCTGCCTTCCCAGCCAGCTGTGGTTGAGCTGGCAGGCCAAGGGTAGGGATTCCCTCCCCTCTGTGAGACCACACCTGGACATGGCATCTGCATTTGGCACCCCAGTGTGAAAGAGATGCTGACAGGAGAGAAGGAGTTCAGTAAAGAGCCACTAAGAGGGTGAGTGAGTTGGGGGACATGATGGAGAGAAGAGGCTGAGGGAGCAGGGCTTGTTCAGCCTGCGGAAGGCTGAGTTGGGGGATATGGGAATATACAGTCACCCTCCAGAGAGATTCCAACCAGGCCTAAAGGAAAAAAAAAGCAGTGAGAGTGGTTGAACACTGCAATGGGCCCAGAGGGTTGTGGAGTGAGGCAGGGCCCTGCAACACCTTCTCGGCCCTGCTTTGAGCAGGAGGGCAGAGAAGATACCTCCACAGGTTCCTTGAGCCTGAAACGAGCCTCTGAGCTGAGCACTGCTGTGCATTCCCCAGCACCCAGCCCTGTCTGCACACAGACAGGCGGCTTCTTGCAGCAACTGCCGCCTTCAAGTTCCAAGCACCTCCCGGGTAAAGAACACCCAAGATCTCGTCTGCCCAGAATATGGGACGGTCCTGATCATGCTCAACAACACTACAGAGAGATCCAAACACATTTCCCGCATTGGGATTCTTTCTAAATTGAAGTCAGGGAGCCCCTGAGGGAAGTCATCCATCTTCACCAGATGAAGTCATCATGTCTCCAAAAGCTGCTCGTACTGCCGCTGATGAGAGAAGGTACACAGCACAGGTAAAGAATGAACCCTGCTTTCATGAAGAGAGAGTATTTTCAAAAAATAGTAAGCAAGGGGTCGAGACCTATTTTAAACACGGCGTTGGACATCCTTCATCCAGCCTTCCCCCAATTCACTGAACCACGTAACAGATAAACTGTCTGCTGGCAACAGCTCTGCTCCACGGGGCACGTGGCACTGCCTTCCCCAGAGGTGACAGGCTCTGCAAGGCTCTGTGCACAACATTGCTCTCCAGGGACTCAGAATCAAATATTACCAGATTTCACTCCCCTAGCTGACCAGAACACAGATATCAACGTTCCTTGGCTGGGGAAGGTACAAGCCCGGACAGAAATCAGGGTTTAAGGGAGAATGTGCAATACCCTGTAAGAAGAGTGCTCCTGAGTGAAGCCCCAGCCACACAGCCCCAGAGGCTTCAGAACAGGGGAGGATTTAGTGAGGAGAGCACCAGGATACACCTGAGCTGGCAGAGATCAGTGCTGACACCGCCACATCACCCACCAGTGCATGACTGCAGCCGCACTAGCACTGTCCTGAAAGGTAGGCTTTTACCATGTGACCAGCCACTGCTGCTGTGCTGGCCAAAGAGCATCAGCCCAGGGACCCTGTACCTCCTGTGCTGGCCAAACTGCATCAGCCCCTCCACTCACTGCCTTTCAGACAGTTCCCTGGGGTTCAGCAGTTTGATGCTCCCAGGGGCCACCTGAGGCCGCGGTGGTACAAGCCAGTCACCCAGTGCCACTGGTCCTTGGGGCCACAGACCAGTTCCTACTCTGGGTCAGCAGTGTAGGTGCAGCCTGACTCTGTGGGGACTTTCTAAGTGGGAAAATCAGAACTTTTATTTTCATTTTAATGCACAATTAACTCACTTTCCTCAACTATATCCCACAACAGCTCAGGTGTGCTGATACACAAAATCAGGGTGCGTTCAACTGCAATACTTGTTCTTCTCCCAACTAATTGTCCAGGGAATATCATAGATGTGTGGCTTTAATGAGCTACAGAGCCAGGCTAACCCTATTAAAATAAGCTTTGTTTAGAGAGAGAAATACTTGCATGGCATCCATAAAAAACCAAAAATACAATTCTTCAACAGATAGATTAAGGTAACTTTACCCTACTTGCTTTTTTAAGATAGAATTTGTTTTTCCTTCATTATAGCATGAGGTCTGTCCTGAGGGTCCCTGCTTCACCCTGAAATCCCCATCTCACAATCACTCCGGAGGAGGCTTCTGAATTCTAACCTAACCCTGGCCTCAGAATTGCTGAATATTATTCATCACAGAGATCAGCAAAGGACCAGGCACTGGTTCTGAATACATAAGCCACACAGTTTTGATATGCTTCCAGATTTCTCACACCTCTTGGTCCCACGATGGCAGGCTGGAGATATTTTCTGGGAGCATTCCAGCACTTGGCAAAACAGAAGATGAATGAGGATGGGGAAATTGGCCAAACTCTTTCAGAGCACAAAGTAATACGTTACTTATCACAGTAGACGCTTTGTCTAAGGCCAATAACACAGTGCATTGAAGACAAACTGGCAACCCGTATCTTCCCAGTGTATTTTGAAGTAGTATTTATCTACTCGCCTTTTGTCACTATGTCACACACACACACACAAAGAGTCACTGTAGCAAATGGCAAATTGTGCTCTCTGGTTTAAGAAAGCGAGGGCTCCCATCACATCCTGCACAGGCGGTGCCCTGCGCTCTGCCGAGGCTCACCGAGCCTGGTCCTCGTGTGGCCCAGTAACATTTCTCTGGTGTCTCCAGCCTAAGAAGGTTTACACAACTGTCAAGCACCTTCCTAAAATTCTTACAAAAATCACCATCATGTAACTCTGTTTCGGGTGCTGTCTGGAAGCAGGGAACCCTGCGCAAGGGAAATACAACGTTTTCTGGTACGCTACGAGTCTGCCACTATTGAATGTGGTTATTCCAAAAAGCAACTTAGGGAGAAATGTCCAACGTCCACCTGTACTCCACGATCTGTCTGCAGGAATTCCACTCCAGCTACAAGAGCACAGCAAGGGACTACAGGGACAGGCACACGCTGCCAGAGAGCGACAGCGTTCGGGGGACAGAGGCAGAGGAGCAGGGCACCCCAGCACCCTGGGCTACCAAACCTGCCGCTGTGCGGAGAGGAAGAGCTGGCAGGAATGAAACTGCTGTTGCTGTGTCTCTGCTGCTGCAGGATTCCACTTCAGCAGTTTCTCAGGATGTAGGTGAGTTGAAGCCACCATGACGCCTCTCTGTTTCTTTTGGGCAGTCCTAATATTAACTCTAACAAGCCAAACCAGTATACCAATTAATCCCTCAATTAAATGTTCTCATACCCAGGCACATACATAATAAGAATTAATAAGCTCCACCTTTCTTCCCCCAAAAGTCATGGAATTCCAGTACATTTACTCCCTAACAGGGTGGGAGGATGTATTGCTTGGATCTAGCTCCTCACGGCTGATGCCAGCTGCTCATGAGGAAGGATCTGCAGATGGGGAAAGTGCCTCAGAAACCTCTCTCTTGCTCTCTCCCTACTCTATCCTCCCTGCTCAGGTCAAATTCCAAGGCCAAGCAACAAAGCAGGAACCTCCTGGCTCTGGATTATCGTAACAGCTTTCTGTAAGGATCTTCTTACTCCAGGATGCACCGTGACTCTGCCCACACTCATTCCTGGTGTTCAGCAGTTCCCCTCAGATCTGCACCTTTCCTGTGGAAATGGCTGCATGAAAGACTGCGCATCAAAAGAGCTCCAGGTTCCCACCTCTATCACTACCTTAATTATAAGGTCTGTAAGCTCTGAAGCAGAATTAACTTAAAATCTCCTGCGTTCATCGTGAAAGAACAGAAGCAGCAAGTTAATTTCTTTGCTTTCTTTTTAACCCAGCCCTGAGCTTCACTGACACCAGACTTATTAGTCTCTTCACTGCTGCTGTTTCACTTCTAAGCAGGCTTGTGAGAACTTCTGACTTGCCTTCTCCAGGCCACACTGGACCTCCTCAGTGATGCTCACGGGGCCCTTCCTCCTCCATCCCATCTGAACCTCGCTGTACCTTGTGTTCTCACCTCTACTCATGGGTCTGCTCCAGCCCAGGCTTGCTTTGGAACAATAATCAAGGAGCTTGGCTTTGGGTTCTTTTTTCTCTAAGCATGTGGCATTCCCAGCAGGAGACTTTCTTCCACTTACTAAAATCTTCAAAGTGAAGAAGCAAAAATCTTGACGATGGAAATACTTGCTCAGGAGCACTAACTCTTCCCATCATTACTCTATGAAAAATAGATACCCACAGGAAAAGCATGGGTAACCACTTCTTTCTCTTTTACCACGCACAAACCTCACCTGGCTTGTAGCCAAAGCAATAACAAGTATCTTTGCAGGATCTTTGGTTACCAAAAGCAAAACTTGGCAGTAGATTTTTTCGCTCCTTTAATCTCTTTTAGTACCTTTAAACTCCTGGTCTTTTTTCTTCTGAAGGAGGAATGCTTGAGAGGGTTGACTGAATGAACTCTGAAATTCACACCCCGGCAAATTGGACTGATTTCCTAAATCCATAATTACAACATTCCTCAGAGATATGCATTCCTTTAGAGTAAACAAGGGAAGATTAGTTTCCTGTTTCTTCCCATTTACATGACTTCTACGGCAAGAGGAACTTTTTTTTTTGTTTTCTAAACAATCCTCTGTTTATGTGGTTCTCCTCTTGGCAGGGAACTGTTGAACTCATCTCACCTAAAAGTAAAATATGGCCAAACTCTCAGTTGCAAATGGCCCAAGTGTCTTTGTGCAAGACAGTTGGTTTGCACAGGCCTTTAGAGCCCAGTGTCTGTCCGTGGAAGCCCTCCAACAGGTACCGATCCATTACAGGGTTTTTAAATAATCTGGGATGATTATAGATTGATTGGATAGTTTTACTGCTGACTGGAAAATCATAGAATCATAGAATGGTTAGAGTTGGAAGGNAGAACAGCAGAGTGGATCTGTGCCTGGGTGTGAGGACATGCGAGGCTGAAGAGTGCAGTGAAACTGGGTGAACAGAGCCCCTCCATCTGCAGGTCCCCCAACAGGAACTCCTGCAGGGCGAGAGCATCACGCTTCTCATGCCACGGGTCTGCCAACAAGAGCTGTCTCCCACTCGCACAGGGAACGGGGTCCTGTTGATGACCAGTTTGCTCCCCACTTTTAAAAAGGCGGTGAACACATCGTGGATCCTCTCCTCCACCAGCAGACAAGCTCCTTGTCCCAGCCCCATTTGCCTCTCCCTGTTTCTGCTGGAGAGGCCGATGGCGGTGCCCTGAGCAGGGGTCCCTTTGGCTCAGAGCAAAAGAAACACCAGGACATGATGGCTTCAAGTGAGGTTGCCCCCATCTTCCTTTGAGGCACACAGCCCTGCAGCTGCTGCAGTTTTGAGTCAGGAACAGATATCTTGGAAACGACTGCATTAGGCTCCTCATGTAGCTTCTAAGAACCTTTTATGTTCCACATTTTCCTCTAAAGTCTAAGTCTAGTTCCATCTAAAGATGAGGGTCCTTCCTCTGTTGTTTCCTGCTCCTAAGATGCTCCCCCCATTTGGTTGAATTCAAATGCACCACCAGGGCACACCGGCTC
>VXBW01001778.1:16791-40048 GCA_013400375.1 Thinocorus orbignyianus
GTGTTTTGTGAATTCAGAGCTGCTGTCTGATGTTGGAGGGTCACCTGGGTTTGTGGCAGCAGTGAGTGGGGCCAGGACCTAGTGAAGAAGCTGCTGGAAGGTGAGATGGACAAAACCCACAGCCCATCCTCTTCTTTAACCGGTTGCCTACCTGCATCAGGAGCCCCAAGGGCAGTTGTGTTGAGGCTGGTGAGCACCCAGAGGGGACAGAGGCTGCAATGGGTGAGGAGGAAGATGCTGGTGTGGCTGGGTATAGCCCCAATCCAGCTCATCCTTCATTGCCTGCCTTTCCTTGGGTGGGCTGTGCTGCTGTGAGCTGAGGAACAGGAAAAAACGGTTCCTTTTGTGTCCTTTAAGCCCAGTTCTTACCCCACAGGCAGTTTCCCAACCCTGTGCTTGGTACACCTCCCTCCTGCCCCGCCTGAGGGCTGGGAGGGGGGCTCAAGGAGGAAGAGAAGAGCTCCGGCATCTGGGAGGAGCTTGAAGAGATTAGATGGTATCAGGATGGTGCTGTTCCCCGAGAGCTTCAGATCCTCAGCACCAAGAGGGACATTTCCCTCACCCTTTCAGTGGCCATGGGTGCCATGGTGTTACCCTGACTTTATTCTGGCAGGGATTTTCCTTCTGGTATCACAGGAGAAGCCCGGCCAAGGATTTTTAGGTGTGCTCCACCTTTCTGGATAATACAGGAGCTGTTTCAGTCTCCTGCGGGGTCCTGTGTCCTTCACGTCATGGATCTGAGATCCTTTGGCCTCCTCCTTGTCATGGAAGGGGTTGTGCTGGGGTGGTGACTAGATGGTGGCTCTCTCTTGGACCAGGGATGGGCTTTCCCAGGTCTTGCTTATCGGATGTAGTTTGTATCGGGGCCAGGAAGGGATCCTGCTCGGCTTTATTTGCTAGTGGAGATGTCCAAGTCCACAGCAAGGAGTGACTCATTTCCGTGAGCCGTCAGGAGTTGCATGCAATGAATGGATTCGGGTTTCCTGGGGGAAAGGGGAGATGGCAGCTCAGGAGTTCTGCTCTGGGACTGTGATGAGATGTTGACAGCTTGTTGTGGATGGAGGTGGCTGAGCACAGGCGTCTTAATGTCACTCCTTGGGTGCTTGGAGGGGACTGAAGTTATTGTGTCCTCTCCTGAGGTCCTCCTTGTGCCCAGGAGGAGAAGGTGATGCTGCTGGAGGTGGCCCCAGGTCGGGGGACACCACAGCCACAAGCTCAACTGGGTAGTGCTGGTTTTGTAGGTCTTCCCTTGTGTTTGAGGACAGGCTTTGAGCTCATGGTGTGGCAAGGTGAAGGTGTTCCTCTGCCCGTCTCTGCCAGCTGGTGATGGTGCCAGGGGACAGGGGAGGCTTTGTACTGCCACGTGTCAGAGGAGCCACCATTCATGACAAGGGTCCTCATCCATCCTTTACTCCACCAGTGGAGCAGGGAGCTGGGCTTGGGTCTCTGCCGGGATCCTGCATCCACAACTGTGCAAACAGGCGTGGAGATGGAGCAGGATGGTGTCATCTGCAGAGGATTCCGTGACTCAGTGCCGTCTTCCTTCTGATCAAAAACTAGAAATACTTAAAGGGTGGGTGTCAGGAGGATGGGGCCAGGCTTTTTTCAGTGGTGCCCAGGGACAGGACAAAAGGAAATGGGCACAAACTTGAACATAAGGAGTTCCATCTAAACATGAGGAGGAACTTCTTCCCTTTGAGGGTGGCAGAGCCCTGGCAGAGGCTGCCCAGAGAGGTGGTGGGGTCTCTGTCTCTGGAGACAATCAGACTCCACCTGGACACGTTCTGTGGGACCTGCTCTGGGTGGACCTGCTTTAGCAGGTGGTTGGACTAGATGATCTCCAGAGGTCCCTTCCAACCCCATAGCATTCTAGGATTCTGTGATTCCTCTTTCTGAGCCACTCGGTCCACATAAGGGCAATCTGAAGTCATGGTTCCTCCCTTGTTCTTGGGTAGCAGGGATGTTCTTCCCTCTGGGGTCCTCCTGGCTTTGTAGAAGAGTTCAAAAAGGGTCTGTGCTTTCTGCAGAAGTGTGCAAAATTCAATTTTCAAAGTGTGCCAGCAGCCCTGAGCAGTCTCAAGGGGTATGTGGGAAGAAGTTGGTGATACAGAGACATTGAGTTAAAGGCTGAGCAAGGAGGAATGGGCTCACTTGGTCCCTCTCTGCACAGGTCAAGGTGTTGGGATGGCAGCTGGTGGCCTCTGGCTAGAGGAACCTCACAAGGGAAGGATCCTTTCAGGCTGTTTTGCTTTGGGATCAGTGGGAGCTTGATGTTTTTGGGAGCAGCCCTGCAAATTTGCAAGTCTGATGGGCTTTCTGTCTGGCAGGTGTCTACAGGGCCATGGGAAATGGAGCTAGAATCCCCAGGAAGGATGAATTCATCCATCTGCTCTTGTAGGAAGACCCTCAGGGACAGTCCCCAGGCAGGACGCCTGCCCATTGCAGCCCTGTGTTGGGGTGGGGGAGGAGATGTGGGGTCTCCTTGCAGACCAGATGCTGGTGTGGGAGCTGGTCCAAAGTCAGTGGGGAGCTTGCTCCTGCTCAGCAGGCGTTGGCCAAAACCGATGATGCTGGTGAGCCAGAGACCAGGGAATTTAGGGGATCTCAGCCACCCCATCACGTTTGTTGTTTTATTTTAATTTATTTTATGTTTTAAGCCCCACAAAACCCACTGGCTTGTACTTGTGTGTGTGTGGGTGCTCCCGCAGGTGCTGCTGGAAGCTGACGGAGGTGTAGGATGAAACGGCTTGGCCGAAGTTGGAGCTGGTTTGGAGCACAATGGCTTTGTAGGGGTGGCACAAAAGGCTGATTGTTCTGCTCTGGGGGCAAGGAGGCGGGGGTGTGCGTGTGGGGAAGTTTGGCTCAGCAAAGTGGGGAGCAGGAGAAAGGGACAGTGCCGGGAAAGGAGAAGATTACAGGTGTGCTGTTCCTCATCCTCCCTCAGAGCCCTCGCTGGAACCTGTTTTCCTCTCCCCGACATGGGAGGGGTTGCAAATGAGCTAAAATCCATTGTGTTGGCTTTTGGTTTTGTTTCTTCTTTATTTATTTTTTTTTTTTTTAACAGGGAGAAGGCAGGTATTTAAGGGAAGGAAACGAGCGGGGGACTCCGTAATAAATGCAACGGATTTCCCTTTATCGCTCTTCCTGAACAGTCTGTGGGAAGCAAACACAGTCCTCTGAAATTACTCACGGAGGGCTAAGGTAGCGCATTTCTGGCCGGTGCATCATCAACTGTGAGTTTTTCCCCTCTCAAACCTGTTTGGTCAGCTACCTACGCTATTTTGTTCTCCTTCCCTGGTCCAGTGAGTTCTTTTATCTAACCCATCCACTGCAAATAATCACACTTACCACCGTCTCGTTAGCCGAGCCCCTTGATTAGAATATTTGCTTTTCTCGTGCTCCATTGGTGAATTACATGAGTCACAGGGTACAGCTGGTGTTCGGGGATTGGACAACTGGTGTTTACAATTCAGATATTCTCAGAACTTGAGCTAGCATGAAAACTCTCCAAAAAAAAAAAAAAAATCAAAACCCCATGAGCTGTTTACCACATCAAAGAAATCCAGCCCCTTCCAAGCTCAGATTGAAACTCAAACAAAGAATCTTTCATTAAGTTCAGAAATGCTTGGAGAATTCTTTGAAAAATGTTATTTTTAGTTTTTTGGGTTTGTTTTGTTTAGTTTTTTTTTTCCCCAATGTGATGGGGACCTTCAAGTTTCCACCCAGGACAGGATTTGCAAGTATTAAAACACATTTAATGACCTGGCTCTTTGTAGTATTTCCAGTACGAGCAGGAGAAGAGAAGAAACTGGTCCCAGTATATCTCATCTGAAAATGCAGGAGGAAATAATAATAATATCCATTGGTTATCGTGTCTGCCGCATCTAAGGCGATTTGTTTCATGGATCTGAACCCGTCCTGGAGAGGACAGAGGTGTGTGGGTACCTACTCACCACCCAATTCAGCTCATGGTTCTAATGCTGTCCCCGTGCAGCATTATCACTTTCCATTTCGCTGCTCCTCAGGGACAGTTTAGGGACCTAAACCCAGGGGTGGCTGAATACATTCAACCAAAATCTCTTCTCAGGAATAGAAAGCTTGAGTGGTGTTCTCTAAAAATGTGGAAATGACCCAAGTTTGTTAAATTGAATGGAAAAATTGGGGCATCTCTCCTTCCCAACTGGTCATGCAAAGTGCTGTTGGTTTAGAAAGTATTGTTTCATTCTGAGCAATTTTTGGTGTTTGGTGTCTCTGTGGTTCTGCGCCGTGTTTTTGGGAGAACTCAAAAATCATTATCTTGGCTGACTGACATCTCCTTTGGGACACCATGAGTGTTACAACCCTTTGGTTTCCCAGGTGTTGGCAAGCCCTAGTCTCCAAAATGTTCTGGCTGGAGCTTCTCCAGGGCTTCTTTATGGGAACTGTCAATTGCCCGTTATCAGCCTGTGCAATCATCAATCGCTCTTAATTAACAGCAATTGGCAATTCATTTAGAATCACTGAATTGTCTTGGTTGGAAGCGACCTTCAAAGTCCAGCCATCAGCCGATTTGTACACCAGGAAAACGTGGAAAGAGAGGATTTAGGCTGAGGGAATGGATCTTGGGGAAGCTCTTGGAGACTTTCAGCAACACGGATGCTCAGAAATACATGTCAGAAGGGCCTGTGGGACAGATGGACCTTCTCCAACGTCTCCCTCCATCCCTAATTTGGACAGTATCTTCTTGGCCTTGCCCTGTGCTAGGTGCTGTGCAAGCTTGCAGGAAAGAGGTTGACCCAAAGACCTACTGGTTCAGACACGGCGTTTTCTCCTGCCTTTGGGGTTTGTTTTGTTTTGTTTTGCTGACTGGTTTGGTGAGGAAGGTGAAGACCAGAAGGACTGTGGGATTTGCTGTCCGCATGTGAAACCTGACCTTGCTCTTCCCAGACGTGCCCGGGGTACTGGGGGTGCCTTGCATGTCCTACTGGGAAGAACAGGCTTTTTGGCCTCTTTTATCACTTGCTGAATGCCAGGAGGACTTCGCAAGCCCCAGCAAGCAGCGGCTGACTCATCCCGTTTTTGTCAGACCCTGCCCTGGGAATGTGCTGCTTTTCTTCTGCTCAGAAGAGGAGGAGGAGCGTGAGCTTTCAGATGATTTGAGTGAGGCACAAAGAAATCCACCCGTAACCCATCTGGGCAAGATCCTTACGAGCTCTAACATCCTCTCCCATGTCACACACAGTTCAGGGCCGGTGGCACGTAAGCAGAGGGGAGCTGGAAGGTTCAAGGACAAGCCCAGCAACAGCTAGAAACAGGTGGATGAAATTGTCCAAGTCATCCTGGGGAATGGTGCCATCTGAGATCCTCCATCTCCTCAGACTGAAGGGATAAGGGTGTGCTGGAGCAGAGGCTGCAACTCAGAAGGAGAAGTGGAGCTGCAGGTGGACCTGCTTCTAGTTGATGGTGCCAGCAGGGGCTGGGTGGCTTATCCAAATTCAACTTTTGATTGTACGCAGGCATGAACTGAGGGAATGGTTGAGCTCCTGTGTGTTTTGGCTGGGGCTGAAGTAGCTCCAAGTCTCCAAAGCTTCCGGGAGTTGAAATAACATGAGATGGTTTCATCTCTCCAGACAAACCATCCAAATGGCTGTACCAGCTCACACCAAATGTTCTACCCAGCTCACCCTCCTGCCTCCAACACTGGGTTTTGATGGAAAACTTCCAGTTAGCAGCTACTAATTTTTCAGGCTATTTATGGCTTTATTTTTGGAAAGATTTCTGCTTGCTCTCTTAAAGCCTGCTGAAGCCTGGCTGTCCAAACCGCTCCTCTTCCAGGCACTTGACCTTGGAGTTGGATGAGGGTGTTTTTCCCGGTTTCTGTGGCCTTTGGGATTGCTGACTGCAGTGGCATGATTTCTGTGATAAATCACCAAGGTAGATTGCCTTTGAGTGAGTCTTTATCAGCTGCTGGAGGAAAGGAATAGTAAACAGAGTCAGCAAGTCTGCTGGAATTGTGGTTGCCTGCTGGCCAACCTCTCAGCTGCCCACATCTGCCTTGATGGTGATTCTTGGCCTCAAGGAAATGCCTTGTTTCTGAGAGGGAATAATTACCTTGGGTCCTTCAAACACCAAGGCAGAAAAGAGCAGCAGAAAAACCCTCCAGAGCAGCGTAGCTCAGCACCTGGGCCATCTGTGAACTCCTGGCAGAAACCTGGAGAATGGGTTTATTTTTGTGTTCTTGTCCTGCTCCAGGAGCTTGCTCTTGCAAGGTGTGAAGACTTTGAGATGGGAAAGTGGTGGGATAGATCACCTCTGGCAGTCCTCTCCCTGGACTTCTCCAGAGAGAGCTTGCACAGAGACTTCAATTTAGATGCCCATCCAGGTGGCCAAAGCTAGAGGAGATGCCTCGTTGCCTGGAGGGCAGTGCTAGTTTCTTGGAGATCCTCCTAACCTCTTTGAGATAGAGCAAGCAGAGGAGTCCTGGGGTCTTCTGCAGTCCAGAGCTGGGCTCTGCTGCCTGTGATGGTGCTTTGTTATTCACAACAGCCAAACATTTGGCCCCGTACTTGAAAGGAAGAGTCCCGGGGGGTTTCTTTCCTAATCCTGTTTCGCAGAGAGTTCCAGAAGACTTAAGGAACAAACAGAAAATAACGTCGATCGAGGTCAATATCAAAACCAAATGATCAGAGAAACAAATATTTACTCAGGTCAATATTTAACTAGGAGACAATAAATGCTGATATTGAACCAAATCTGCATATAAATACAGTCTATTTATAACATGTGCCTTTAAAGGGGTACTGCCAGGTACTTGCCAGGGCTTTTGATTGATGATTATCCTCCCCATTGTTTGCTGATTCCCTTGGAGGCTGGAGTTTCGTGCAGGTGCACGTATGAGAAAAAAGGCTCTACTGCGTAATCCCAGGGCACGGACAACAGCCACAACCGTTGTCCCACGCACGCCTGTGCTCGGGGAGGGAACCCCAACCTCCTCTCCCCTTCTCTCTGGAGCGGGTGTCCCGCTGTTCTCCCATCCCTTGAACCCCCAGCGTTGACCTGCCATAGTGAAGCTGGCGTTTTGCTTGCACCCCTCTCCCCAAAATGCTCTTCACATGGGGGACCAGCTCAGCATCATGGCCAGGATCTGAGCAGGAGCTGGAGACCCAGTTGGGAAGGAGGTTGGTGCCCCCCAAACATTGCAGAGCAGGACGAGGGGTGGTGAAACCTGGGCCAGGGAGGGCTGGAAGCTGCCAAGAACTGAAGAAACTTCTCCCCCCGCCGCCTCGAGCCCTTTCTCCCCCCTTCAACCGCTCCCTCTGCCAACTTTATGAGCTCTTTGCCTGTTTAGCAAACATTGATTTCTCTCCTTGTTCTCTGCTGCTTTGCCCGTGTGGTGACAACATCTGATGTTTCTATGGCGGTTTGTGATTTATCAACTTCAGATTAGAAAGCGTTTAATCATGGGAAAGAAAGACCCGTCCCGCCTCTCGCCTCGGCAGCCTGCAGCGCCCGGCGCTCTCTTAACGATGCTCCTGGTTAATCACTGGCCAAAACTAATTAAAAAAAAAAATGGCATGGTTGGCTCAAGCGCTGGTTTCTTCTACGTCTTCCCAAGAAATGTTTGTCTTGGGCTCTGCGTGCATCGATCCATGTCCTCATAACGCCCCACCCTGCCTTTTGACAACACCTGAAAAGAGGGATAGAGGTCTCTGGGGCAGGAGGTTCCTGCAGGATTTATGAGAATCGGCAGATGGTGGTGGTGGTGGGGAGACTCATGCCAGTGTTGGTTAGCCACAGGAGTTGGACACAGTGCTTCTTCTAGCCCCTTTCTTTTGCCTTCTTGGTTTTTAATGTCTGCCTCTTCTCTGGCAAGATGAAAAGACCCTCTTCCGTGGTCAGAAATAGACACTGTGACTTTGAGGGGAAAATACCACAGGAGATCAGTGCTTTCGTCATACCAAAGGCTCTTCTTATCAACTTTCCCTTCCTGGCCAAACCAAAGATCCCAGTCTGGACACCTCTAAGCTCACAGAAGATTTGTTGATGTCTGTGTTGCCTGTATTTTTCCTTGGCTCATATTTTGCCTGGGCCACTGATCTCTGACTTCTGGAGCCCTCATTGATGCAGTTGGTGGGGTCTGGGATATGCCCGCCTTCAGACCTTGCATCTCATCCTCGTCTCCCATGATTGTGACAATGGCATTCCTAGTGACCATAGGGGGAACCGGGCCACTGAACCCACTGAAGACCTAGTGGCTTCTCAGCTAGAAGACCCTGGAGGCTTCCTCCATCAAGTTATGGTGGATCATGGTGGAGACCAGCCCACTGATAGGGTGGGCAGCTTGAGGTTCTGGGGGACATGAGGAGTTGGGAGAGGGTGGAAGAGGCCCACCATGGCCAGGGGTGGTTGGGGAGGTCATCAGGGGTGGTCACCCCACTAACCCAGCCCTGTCTGCCCCACAGCTGCACCCCATGAGGATGGAACAGCGGATGCCACCACTCATTCTTGAGGTGAAGCGCTTTTCTCATCCTTCCCTGTGCATGCTCCTGTCCCTGCTGGTGAGAGGTACCCCTAAAGCCCCTGAGAGACTGAGCTGGGACCATCCCCTGCCCAACCAGGCCCATTGCAGACCCTCCAGAGCCACCAGAAAGGAGATGGTGGCACCTCTGCTCCCTCTTCTAGCCCCCACTGCCAGCCAGGGTGGGTTTCTCCCGGTTGTGGTGTCTCCATCTCTGCAAACATAGCTTTCTCCTCCATGTCTCCATTAACTGGATCCCCACCAATGGAGAAAGGAGCTGTGAGTGACAACTAGAGGTAGAGACATCTGCATTCAGGACACTTGACTTGGATCCTACTCAAACATGTCAGCACTAAGTCATTCAAGGAATGGGCCAAGGTGTTGGTTTGGGATTGTGTGACACTGGAGTACTGCATCCATGACATGGACCTGTTGGAGCAGGGCCAGAGGAGACCACAGAGATGCTGGGAGGGCTGGAGCCCCCGTGCTGTGAGAACAGGCTGAGAGAGTTGCGGGGGTCAACCTGGAGAAGAGAAGGCTCAAGGGAGACCTTTGAGCCCCTTCCAGTCCTCAAAGGAGCTCCAGGAAAGCTGGGGAGGGACTCTGATCAGGGAGGGAGCCATAGGATGAGGGAGAAGGGTTGGACACTGAAGGAGGGGAGATGGAGTTGAGATCTGGGGAAGAACTTTGGTGTGAGGGTGGTGAGAGCCTGGCCCAGGTTTCCCAGAGAAGCTGTGGCTGCCCCATCCCTGGAGGGGTTCAAGGCCAGGCTGGATGGGGCTTGGAGCAACCTGGGCTGGTGGGAGGTGTCCCTGCCCAGGGCAAGGGGTGGCGCTGGATGAATTTTAGGGTCTCTTCCCACTCAAACCATTCCATGATTCTGTGGTGGAGCATTGGCTGGTAGGTGCTTGGGGAAATGTTACAGGGTTGCTAGGTGTTTCTGGGCCACAAACAAGCAAAAAGCCCCCCTTTCTCCCTCTTGGGAGGTTGCTGGGGGCTCTGGGGTGGGTGGTGTGGAACCTACGACACAATCAGCAGCATTATGACAGCCTGGATTCCAGTGGGGGGAGAACCCTCACTGTCCCTTTCCTGCACACACCGGTGAGGCTGCAGTTACGAACAGGGTTGGTGTCTCCTCCTGTCCGATGAACACCCATCGCTTTTGCTCTGGTGACCAACTGCCCCCTGAACAACCCCCTTTTCCCCAGCACCCTGGGGCTGCTCAGGGTCAGAATTGGATTTATCAAGCTTTATCAGGTTTTTCTGTGCAGGTAGAGGTGGTTATGAGAGAAAAGGAGGTGGGGAGGCACCCAAGAGGGGGGACAGGCAGCGGATGAGGGGGATCTTTGGCTGAGAATGAAGGTTTTGGATCTGAAATTAAGGCTCTCCAACACCTTTCTACATTTAACATACCTGCCTGGTCACCTGCCATATGAGGACCCACTGGAGTTGTTGGGGGGGAAGACCTTTCCTTGGGAACTGAAGGTGAGAAAGTTAAATGCCAGAGATAAGGGAAGTGTAGGAGTAAAAAGTCATCTAACACCTTCTTCCTGCCCCCGCTCCTGGCAAGTGGGACCTTTCATTGCTCAGGTATGCCCGGCATTCACAGCCTCTGGTGCTGCCTCCAGCGATTTTGGTTCCCAAGGGTGATGGTGAAATCCCAGCAGGAGCCCCCAGGGTTTGACTCCGAAGCTGGTTCTTGGGCAGGAACCCCAGGTGGACAGTGCTGGGGATGGGGGTGGGGAGCAGAGAGGAGATCAGGGCTTTGGACCAGCCCATGGGGACTGAGCTGAGGGGCTCTGATGCTCTTCCTTGCTGATGCTTTAGCTCTAGGTGATGCCTGAGCCAAGGTGTCCTCACTGGAGCATGGCCAGGGGGGTGTTGGTGAAGGCAACACTTGAGCAGAAGTGGTTGGGTGAGGACAGACTGAGGTTGTAGCACCAACACAGTGGCTTCCTTTAATGAGAGAATGGACTTTTTCAGGTCCCATGTGTTCCATAGGGATGGGCAGGATTTACAGCATGGTGTGGAACCACACCAGATCATGGAGCACAGGGGTGAAAACACGGTCCCGGAGTAGCATAGAACTTCCAGGTCTGGTTGCTCTGAGCTCCTACCGGTGTAGAAGAGGGTGTATTTGTGGCACATGCCCATGTTTGGGTGGAAGCCAGCTTACCCATGCGTTGCCAGGGTGGCTCGCAGAGGTGCAAAACAGCTCTTTGAATGAGCTGGAAGCGCAGGTGACATGTTTCGCTGGAAAGGGTGAGGAAATCTCTTGGGTCCCATCCAGCTTTGTTCAGAGCAGTGGAGTAGCAGCAGGGATGGCTTTGGCCCTTGGCACTCCGGTGACATAGTTCAGGGCCGTAAAACCCGCGGCTCAAGCGTGCAAGGGTGTGGGGTGAGATCAGTTTGCTCTCCTGAAGTGCGCTCTAAGGCTCTGCCAGGGAAACCTGGTGGTTTTGCCAGCTCCTCTACATATGAATGAGTCTACGAGGGCTTCGCAATGAGCTTGACACATGGATAACCACATAATTAAAGGCTGGAGCTTTATGGAAGAGCATTAGCGCTGGTATCTCTAACCACAAAGAGCAGAACTTGAGTCATCAAATGCCAGGGGATGAATTTCCTAGTGGGTTGCCCCATCAGGTTGCTGAGTTATTGGGCCTGGATCCAGTGGGATGCTGCATCAGACATGAACCAGGAGGAGAGGAAAGCTGGCAAGCGGTGATTGTCTGAGCTAGAGGTCCTGCTAGCTCAGAGGACCCAGGCTTGTCAGAACAGCTCTACAAAACCAGAATGAGTTTTTGTAGAACTAAACCAAAGGTTAGGTGAGGGCTGAGACACTTCACCAAGACCAGAGGGTAATAGCGTGCCCGGCAGTGCCCATTTCAGGTTCACAGTCTGCTGAATTAGTGACAACGTCCCTCAGGTTTCTAGGGTTATAACCCAAATTATTCTCAACTAATTAAAGATATTATCCTAGAATAAAATACAACACATCTCAGGCTGTTGGGTTTGAAGGAGAGCAGTGTCAGCATCCCTAAGATGGGCTGCAGATCCAACATGCCTCAAGTGTGAGGCTGACTGGAGCAGAGTTTCTGACTTCAACCCATTTCGGCAGTTGAATTCTCTTGTTTGTGTGACCAAAACCTTGTACCCAAAGCTCGGCTCTTCTTTATCAGGCTATATTTCTCTCATAACTGCATCCTCTGCTTAGCTTGCCCTTTGTTATCAGTGCAGAGAGGCAGGAGGGAAGCGGGACAGAGGACAGTGATTCACTCCTGGGGAGGGTGATTCAGAGACTGAAGCTAAATCACAGCAACGAGTGCCTCCTGGGCTGTTCTTGCTGGGTTTCCTGCTGGCTTAAGCACTTCTTGAACGTTGGATGCCCACCACCAGCGTCGAGGTCACCCCTCACGAGTTCTCTCCTCTGTATTTCTTGCCACAGGCACGGTCCGAAATGGATAAGTACCTTTCAAGCGACGTGTCCCCCATCCCCATGATGCCAGACAAGAAGTACCGCCGGGAGAGTGCCTCAGTGGTGGATGAGTTCTTCTCCACAGAGAAGCCCACTTCTACGCCCTACAGCGTGAACATCAACGTCATCCTGCCAGACACCACGCACCTCCGCACTGGACTTTACCGGCCACCCAAACCCATGGCGCCCTTCCCACAGATCAAAACAGAGCCTGGCACCAGCTTTGCCCAGCCCTGCTCTTCCACCTCTGGCTCCACGCAGACCCTGCCCGACTTCACCAGCGTCTTCAGCATGCCCCAGTCGGTGGCAGTGAACAACATCTTCATCAAGCAGGAGATGCCCTCTGAGATCCCCTTGTCCACCAACCCGCAGCAATCCCAGCTTTACCAGATGCCTCTTGGCAACGGAAGCCCTGACATCACCACCCTGACCTCCTCCTCCTCCAACAGCACCACAGCCATCAACAGCCTCAGTGGTGTCACCATGTCCACGGGTAACACCATGTCCAGTGTGGTCCACAGGCCCGTCCAGCCAGGGGGGCCGGTTAAGCAGTACCCACACGTCTCCCAAGGACAGGGAAACTTCAGCATCTCCGGGCAGTTCTACCCTGCTCCGGGGGTGAACCTGCCCCCGTCACCCCCCAACTCACAGCCTGGCAGCCCGGAAAATCAACCCGAGCTCATCAACACCATCTCTCCCCCGCCGTCCTACGAAGCCACTTTTGGACTGAAGTTGGTCCAGTCGTCGCAGGTCCCCCCAGTCCCCAATGGCCTTGGGACCCTCTCCCAAGGGCACATTGTCATGCAGCCCCCCAAATACAACCGACGCAACAACCCCGAGCTGGAGAAGAGGAGAATCCATCACTGTGATTACCCAGGTATGCTCGTGGTTGATGTACTGGCTCGGGTTTGGGGAGGGTAGGGATCTCTTCTTGACACAGCGGGACTGGGGGAGCCACCTTGGGCCTCTGCAGGAGTTTAATCCCAAATCTCTGTGCCTGCATGATGAAGGGAGCTATGGAGCTGGGTGATGAGCTCCAAGAAAGCGGGGTGCCTGCCACCAAGGGAGTAGAATAGGTTGAAGCTGTCTACACTGGCTGGTGCCTTTATTCCCTGGCAAAAGCAACCCTGACTCTGAGACCGAGAGCTCCTGTAAAGCACAGGGATGCTCTTGGAAATCTGCCACCCCAGCTGCCTGTTTTGCTCTGGTCTTGCCTAACCCCGAGCAGCCACATGCTCTCTGCAGGTGAAACCATGGTGGCTTTCTCACTGGCTTTTCCTTTCCCTCTCTCCCATAACGGGTGGCAAACCATCAAGGAATTTCCATAAGAGCTGTTAACACCTTTCTCTGTAGCCTGAATTCTCTTCTGAAGATCTGACCATCTCTGTGTCACTTCCTTCAGTGGCCTCGTGTACTGTACTGGGATGGTGTGGAAGGGCATCTGGGGGTGATGACCAGCCCAGAGCTGAGGCTGTTCCCTGTGTGTCATCTCGTTGTATGAGCATGTCCACCTAAAGACCTGAGATGCCTTGGCAGGAGGAGATCTTGCAGGGTTTCCTGCACTGAGCTTGCAGGACCCACAGCTGAAAGCTCCACACCGCACGGGAGAGAAGCAGTCATGTCCCCAGGCTAGACACCCCAGTGAAACCAGTGTAAGGACTTGAAAATCACCAGTGCTGGTGCAGGGACACACACCTCCTACTTCCTGGGCCAAGCCCTGGCCACGGGGCAGTTGGGGATTAGCAAACACTTTTCCCATGGGGGTGTGTGAACCGAGGAAAGTCACTTCCCAGCCGCCTCCCACAAGGTTTGTGTGCTCTTTCCATGGCAGCAGAGTGGCCGTAGTAGGTCAGCCCAGAGGCTCGCCCAGCCCAGATCCTGTCTCCAGCAGTCACCTGGGGAAGTACATAAGAACAAGACTTATTTAGAGAGATATTTGTGTGCTGGCACCTTCCCAGCCTCTGGCAACTTGCAGATCAGGGACTTTCTGAGCCAGAAGCTGCACCCATGTTCTTGCGGTTTACAACTTGGGCTGATTTATTTATTTATTTGTTTTTTAACCTTCTGCTGGTGGGAGACAGATTTAGGGTGTCAGTGGACCACTGCTCTGAGACAGACCCCTCTGCTCTTGTCAGAACTGGTCAGGGGAAGAGCCTCACCCTGCAGGATCCCTGTTTTCAGCCGGATTTGAGCCTGCCTGGGAAGGCAGGAACACATCTGCCGTGCTAGAAAAACCCCTCCATAACCTGTGCTGAATAAACACCGAGTGGCTCGATAGCGTGTACGTGCAGAGACAGAGGAGGGCTCCTTCTAATCCTCCACATGCTGAGGTTCACCTGGAGGTGAAACCAGTCAGGGCTGATGGCAGCAGGGCTTACTGACACCGGGGACACGCCGAATTCGCGCCGGGAACTGGATGAACAGGGGAGACCTGTTTGCAAAGCCCCGATCCAAGTTTCCAGGTGGTGGCCCTGGTGCTTTCTCTTCTGTGTGCTCACGGGGACATGAAGGCCAGCCATGAAACATGAAGCCCAGCCATGCCCTGCTCTCTGGGCTGCTCCCTCTGGGCTTGGGGACCTCTCTGGGGTCTTGTTGGGCTTCGTATCCATCTCCAGCAGGGAGGCATCCCTTGGTCTTTTGTGGACCCATCTCTCTCCCGAATGTGAGGGATCTCTGAGGCTTCTGAGCATCAGAAGCACAGCTGGTCTGGGTCACCAACCCTTATCACCCCTTTCCATGGGGAGAGGGTCGGTGCTAGCTCCTTCTGCACCCCCTCTGCAGGAGAGGAAGCGGGACAAGGTCTCCTGTCAGGGGCTGCTTTAGGCGGTGGGGGAACGCTGCAACGAAAAAGAGGACCGTGTTGCTTCTGCAGGTCATAAAAATGCAAATTCCTATTTTAATATACTTGTCAAAACACAATGAAGCAGGGCCATAAAGGCTGCGTGAGGAGCTTTTCTAGGCTTTATCTAACCGAAATGAGGAACTGGCAATGATTCACTTTGAGGCGCCTGTTGAGACCTCCGCCAAAGTCACGACGTGTCTGTTTAAAGCCTTTCTTTGATGAAAACTGTTGTTGCTGGTCTTAAAAAAAAACAAAACAAACCAAAACAAAAAACAAAAGAAACCCAAACCAAACAAAAACAAACCAAAAAAGCCCCACCTTCCCACCAGCTTTATGCTGGATCCTGAAAGCCAGGCTGTGGTTCCGCGGCGTACCTGGCGTTTCCTGCTTCCTGGAACATTTTTTTACTGCATCTGCTGGGGCTGGGACGATTACAAAGGACATCTTCCCTCCAGCCACCCAGGAGTGAGATCAGTTACGTCTGGAATCCAGAAAAGACAAAAAAAAAAAAAGGCAGCACAAAGCCAGCAGCGAATGGTGGCGAACACGATGTTTTCCATCCTGCCTGGTTGAGGAAGGGGGTGGGGTTGGGGGGATTTGAAAGTCTCTGCCTTGTTCTTCTCCCCCACCCCTCCTTCCCTGGGAATTATCCCAGCACAATGCCCACGGGTGTCAGGCTTGTGTGGCAGAAGACGGAGCGTTGTAAAGGTCTCACTATCTTGGAGAACAAATGCTCTTTAGTTACTGCTGACACAAAATGGGTATAGCCAGGCTTATTTGCATGCTTTTCAAGGCCCTTAAATTTAAAGTGTTCTGGGTTTGTCTGAAAACCCCTTTCTCACCAGGAATTTGTGTCTTTTCTGTTCGCTGCAGGTTGCTCAAAAGTCTACACCAAGAGCTCCCACCTGAAGGCCCACCAGAGGACTCACACAGGTAAGAGCACACGCCATGGGGAGCCGCTGCCAGCCCACGCCTCCCCCATTGTTAATGGCAGTGATTATGTGGCCGAGTTGATTACTTTAATCTAGGGTGGCTGCTGGGCTAAGGAGTGCAGTTAAGTCTATCTGATGTGAGAAGAAGTCCAATGGTTGCACTGGTTTATAGCGGTCGTACACTGCTGTTTGCACTTGTTTACCTGGGATGGTCTAGAGTTTAGGAGAACTCTTGGAGGCTCTCGAGCTGATGGGTTGGGGAGGAGGAGGTGCTCCCAAAAACTCTGTCACCCTGAGCTCCTCCTCTGGCATCTCCTAAAACCCAGCAAGGTCTGATCCTGTTGAGCCTACAGAAAGATTGTGTGAAGGCGTGTGACAAGGGCTGTCTCTTTTGTGTCAAGCACCCTTGTGGTCCCCGAGGAGAGGAAGGAACCCCTCAATATCCTTGTGATCCAGCCACGCAGACCATGTGTGTCCATTCTTGTCCCCTCTGTCACTGGAACTGCTGAATACACGTGCAGAATGCCTCCAAAATCCACGTTCTGACGGGCACTGCATCATTCTCGGGGGCACGGGTGCCATGAGCTGCCCTCGCTGGTGTCAACGAGGCCACCAACACAGAGGAGCTCCCACCACGACCACCTTCCCGGGGTAAACCTGGCTCAGTGGCACTTGTGTATTCAAGCACAGGTTCTTCTCATTAAGGCATTTATTATACCTGAAACTTTATCAGATCCCCAGGTAGTCCAGAAACCATCAGTGCCCTCATAAATCTCTTTTATAGAAGGGCTGATCTTTACTGAAAGCAATTAAGCTGGCCCAGAGTTCACTTTTCTTTTTTATTAACAACGAACAAAACCCATCCTGAGGCTGGGAATCAGTTCTTGCACTTGGCTGGGTTCCGTTTGCTTCTTATCAGTCCTTCCAACAAGCCAGAGAAGAATTTTTCTTTGTGCATGAGGTACAATATTTTTCTGGCAGGGCCTGGGTAGGAGGGGGCTGGAGAAGAACACGGAAGGGGTGGAAGAAAGGGACAGGAAGGACGTTGTCCCGGCTCCCAGAGATACGTGGTGGATAAGCACTTGTCACAACAGCAAACTGGATTCAGGGACAGGCTGGGGCCCTCGCTTTAAAATTAAATCTCTCTTTTCCCCCTGGAAAAGGGGGCTGAGCTCTGCGCCCAGCCGTGAGCTCTGTTTGAGGAGGCGCTGTCCTTACAAGTCAGAATTTGCAGATGGATCTGAGCAAACCTGGGCGGTTTTGGAATCCCAGAAAAGGCAGCTATTTTTCCAGGTTTCTCACCAATTGGGCTGGAAATCTGAGTCCTTTTGCCTCCTTCCACTTCACAGAGAGGAAGGCGGAGAGGGTGAAGGGGGATGTGACCTGAGTGGTCTAGAAAACCGGTGGTGCTGTGGGGTGGGCAAAAAAAGAAGGGGGTCCATATGAGGCAGGGTCAGGGTGTCTGTGTCCAAGTTTTCAGGTTTAGAAGCCTCCTGTTTTGCTTTTGAGGGCTCAGCCTCACCGAGCACTGGAGCACTGAGGGCAGGGACCATTCCAACTCCCGCAGCTTGAGGCTCGAAGGGTTAATAAGGCCCTTTCTCTCCTGGTGGGAAGCCGGGGCTGAGAAGTACCCGATCTCTAAGATCTTTCCTTGTGGTTTGCCCCTGTTGCCATGGGCTGGGCTGTATTCATCTCCTGGAGACACCATTCATTTCCTGGGTGCCATTGTGAGATTAAATATATAACCCGGTGGCTGCTCACCCGCCTCCCGGGGGCTGGGAAATGCCAGTTTGGGTCCTTTGTTTGAGCTTGCCCTGCCGTGCTGTCCTGGGAGATGGAGCCAGCTCCCGGGACAATGGAAAGCATTTTCTTTCTATCCTGGAGATCAACCTGTTATTGTTTGAAACTAAAAGGCCTTGGTAGGGTTGACCCAGCCAGGTGACCCGCCTGGGACAATGTCTGTGGCCGGGTAGCACAAACCCCCACCCTAAAACTTGACTTTTTAAGTTCTGCATTTACCTGAAACCCATAAAATACACCTCTCTCTTCCCTGCCGGGCAGAGCTCAAGGGTTTTTTGGTCTTTTTTTTGGAGGAGCGGGATGTGGTCTTGATGCCTGGTCGCTTTCCTCCAGGTTGACGTGTCCATGCTTTCCTATCTTCATTCGTTGAGCGTTGATCTTGCCGTGGTTGAGTTATTGGGTTTGGGGGGGTGAGTTATTTTGTTGGTTTTGTTGTTTTTTGGTTTTCCCCCCGTTTCCTGGCCAAATCCACCTCTCGCCGAGCCCACAGGCTGTGGGGAGGTAAACAGGAGTGTGTGTGTGTGTTGGGAGGGGGGTTTAAACACGCCGGAGCACGACACACATGCCTGTGCATGCCGGGGCTGCGTGTCTACGTGCGCTCACGCCGCCGCGGTGCCGCTCAGCCATGGGCCGATGAAAGGGTAAATATTTGAGGTCGGGAAAGTCAGCACATTCCCTGAACTCTGCCTGCTTGTTCAGGCTGTTAAGAAGCCAGGGCTAATATTTGAGAGCACCCCACCCCTGTGGGGAGAGGGCTGCAGCCAGGGTTCAGCTCCACAACCCCAGGGGAGAAAGAAGGGGGGTGGGGGGTGGGATGTAGAAAGGCAGGGAAGCTTGGAAGCCAACACAGGGCTTTTCCAGCCCAGTTCCCAGCTGGCTGAGAAGTTGCACAATGTAATTGATTTCAGTTGGGGGATAGGTGTGTACAGGCAGGGGGGTGGAGGGGGGAAAAAAATGGCATTACATCACCCAAATGCTCTGAAGAAAACACAGTGTTTTGTGTACAGAGATGCTGCAGGGCTGGGCTTCGAGGCAGATGGACTTGGGTGGTTCCAAAGACAAGTGGCTTTGAGGAAAATTCATGTGGCATCACCCCCTTTTGCCTCCTGACTTCCCCCCCGCCCTAACCTGTGTGAGTGGCAACACCTTCCATACAAATTTTTGCTATTTTTGCTTTTCTCGTTAGAAGAAAAAGAATGAAACAAACCAACAACTCAATATTTTTTTAGCCAGAAGTTCTCCAAAAATCCAACAGGAACACCACCAGCAGCAGAAACCAACCCTAGAAAGCAAAGCAGGGAGGAAACATGGGCAGGACCTGGGTGCTGCAGCTCATTCATGGTCCCTCGGATGCTGGGGGTGGTGCACACCTGGCAGTGGCCACCAGCGTGGCCATCAGCCCTTTTCTGCAGCAGGACAGCCCTGGGTGCTCTCCAGGAATGGGGAAGCCGATGGAGGATGGGGCGGGCGGTTGGGATGAGGTGATGAGGGGAGATTTAGATGAGATCTTAGGAAGAAGTTCTTTGCTGTGAGGGTGGTGAGGCACTGGAACAGGTTGCCCAGAGAAGTTGTTGATGCCCCATCCCTGGAAGTGTTTAAGGCCAGGCTGGATGGGGCTTGGAGCAACCTGCTCTAGGGAGAGGTGTCCCTGCCCAGGGCAGGGGGTTGGAACTTGATGATCTTGAAGGTCCCTTCCAACTCCGACCATTCTGTGATTCTATGATGAGGAGTCCATGCAGATTTTTGGGTGGCGGGGGCTGTGACCTGTGGCTCTTTTCCCCTCCCTCCCTGGCAGGTGAGAAGCCCTACAAATGCACCTGGGAAGGCTGCGACTGGCGCTTCGCCCGCTCCGACGAGCTGACCCGGCACTATCGGAAGCACACGGGCGCCAAGCCCTTCAAGTGCCTGGCCTGCGGCCGCTGCTTCTCCCGCTCCGACCACCTGGCCCTGCACATGAAGCGGCACCAGAACTAGGAGCCACCATCGAGCTTCACCCACGTCTCCGAGAGCAGCTGAAACTTTTTTCCTTCTGTTTTTATTATTTTCTTTTTTTTCTCCCGAGATGGGGAGGTCTCTCCTCTCCTCTTCTACGTAGGAACAAACCCATGCTGTGATCAGCCGGTGGGGCGGGAGCGGCTGGCGAGCCTCCTCTGCGAGCCCTGTCCCTAACTTCTCATGGTTTTAAAAGAAATCTCATTAAAAAATAAATTATAATTACAAACTGAGCTCATGACGAGTTCCCAACGGTACTGGGGTGATCCACCTTGGATTCCAAAGGGCTTTCTTCCAGCAAACCTGCTATTTATTTGTCACTCAGGAGCATCTGTCCTTCATGTCTCAAGCTCGTTGGGAATGGTTTTGGACACCTTTTCGGGGCGCTGCCTTTGGAGAGCCCGAGGAGGGTCAGGAGGGGCTGGTAGCCTCATCAAACTGTGGGTGGAATCCCTTTGGACAGCCCCATGGCGTGGCCATGGAGGTGGCACCTCCAACGTGACAACAGGAGCACACAGATGCCCAGGGCTCTTTGGGTTGACAATCCCAGTCTCGGTGGGGGCATAGAAGAAAGGGCCAACGACGTGTTCACCTGACGTGCCTTCAAGTGAGGGACAGCACAAAAGCAGATGACAAAAACTGTCATCTTCATCCCCCTTCAGCCCACCTGGGGTTTCCTGGCAGCCACCTCACTCAGGGCTGTGAATCTGCTCTACTTGGCCAAGTTTTGGGTTTTTTTTGGTTTTTTTTTTTGGTTGTGTCCTTAGCATTTCTGCTTCCAAGATGAATTTTGACTTCAGATGTCTCTGGGAGGACCAACGTGGGTCTTGAAATCACCCAGAGGACTGCAAAAAAAGCCACTGATAAAGCTCTGGTCTCCCAGAACACGCTGTGCCTTTCTCCATAAAGCACTGGGCAGGCTCTGCTCCTGCCGGGAACACGCACACGAGGAATCAGTCGTCATCAATCGCACCCATCTTTTGCTGTTGCCGTTTCATCACATCCCAACAGAAAAGAAGAAGAAGAAAAGCATCTTTGAAACAAATTCCAATAAATCCTGCTGTTCAGATTGTAATCGTGTTACCTACCTCACAGGTTCTCCATAAGGCACCTTCCCTCTTCTCCCGCGGGGTGCCGTGACGTGTGGGACCCACCAGCTATTCTTCAAAGCCCTACCGGGGGTTAAACTTGGGCAGAAGGAGAACCAGGCCATGCCAGCTTCGACAGCAGCCACGCAGGTAATAAATATATCAGGAACAAATAATGGGCTCCAGGGCCTCCAGCAGAATATTGATTTCCCCCACGCCATCCTTCTCTTTTATTCTTCCTCGAACAAATTTCAATCGTGCCTCTGCAGCATCAACTGAAAGGTGAGGCTGACCCGCGGCATCTTCATGTGGTGGGAATTTGAAGGCCACCCCTCTCTGCTGTGGCCCAACCACATGTTAGCTGAAAAACTGGGTTCCTGGTTGCCCTTGGAGAAATAAAACACATCACATCTAGGGTGGCTGGTCTGGTGTGAAGGAAAGGAGGGCAGGAAGGATTTGGTGGTGGGGGGGTTCATGGTGTGGTGTCAGTTTTGGGCTGGAGGATGTGCCTGGGGCTGGTGGGGTGAGCCCTCTGTGTTGTTCTTTGGCAAGAAGCCTTCTCCTTTCTCCGTGCCATCAGGAAGAATGGGGATGGAGGGGTGAAGTGAGGCCACCAGGCTGCTGGGAGGCACTGGCTCGGGGGACTTTCCCCGACGGTGCGTGGGAAGGGTTTCCCAGACGGCAGCACTGGGGCCTTCGCCTGGCTGGAGGGTATGGTGACGGCACCCTCTTGACACCGTGTTCAAGTGAGGATTGGAGAGTCTGGCTCATAAATCAACTTTTGCTGACCACGTGCAGGTCCTCCACCTCCTTTTCACAACTCTTCCACCGCTCGTTGTCCACAGCTCGCTGGGGATGGGCAGGTGCTGGAGCACATGGACTTGTTTGCTATCTACCTTGTTGGCTCTGGGGTCCGGTTCCTCCTCAGGGCACAGGCCAGGATCTTATCCATGTCACCACTGTGACCTGGGCTCCTTCTTCTTCCCGCCTCACCTTGGAGGCTGGATTGAGCTATATGAGTGCGTAGGGTGGGCAGTGCCACCTGCCCCCCAAAAATGGCCGGGTAGGAGCGGTGCGTGGCCTGAAGCTCCATGCAGGGGGCACTTTTCTGCTTGGAGATGGACCTGGAGAGGCTGAGGGAAGGTCTGTGGTTGTGGAAGAGAACCCCTGGGGGGATGGTGGTGGTGCAGGATGTAGGAGCCCTCGTGCCTGCTGGTGCAGACGGGCTGAGCTCATGCCAAAGGAATGTCAGGACAGCACGGAGATGCCTCAGCTGGTCCCCACCAGTGTCTGCAGGAAGCTCAGGCTGGTTTGGTGGGGCTGGGACCTGCTGGGCTCCACCTCACTCTTCGGTAGGTGAGCCCTGGCACAGTGAGCCTGTGCCATCGTGGTGTCCCCCTCCCCAGGAAACAGCAGCCCCCAAAGCTGGAACTGCAACCGCTCTGCAGGAAGACCTTTTTTTTGGGTACATCTGTTGTGGCTGAACCTCCTAAAAGTGTGAGACAAAGCACAGGTCACAGAGGTCACCCAGCCACCGTGTGGGCCACCAGGCTGGTCACGGGGCTAACGCTCTCAGAGGGATTTCCTTGCCATCTCTCTTTTTTCACTAGAGAAGGAAACCTCTGCTCCCTGCCATTTCCATCTCTCCCTTCCTGGTTGTGCTGGTGGGGCCGAAAACCTGCTCTCTGGAAATCAGTACAAAGCCAAAACACCCAGCAGGCAGCTTTAAATCTTGGGGGAAACTGGAATAATTTTCCTGATGATTTTGGTTGGTTGGGTTTGGTTTTTTTCTCACTGCAGAAAAAAAACCAAACACATTTGCTAGACTTCACATAGAATATATGTGTGTATGTATATATTTATATATATATATCTTTGTATAATTATTTTTTATTTTAATTTGTTGAGGGGGCAGAGGAAGAAGTGTCTTAACAAAAGAGACACCCTGACCCGGTGCTGCTGCCCGGGCAGCGCTGCTGGTCCCTATGCAAAGTGCTGACATGCAAATCTTTTACTGGCGTGAAGACAACACTTTTAAGAGAAAAAAAAGAAAACCAAAAACCAAACAAGAAAAAAAACAACTCTGGAGGGAAACCGCGGCTTTCATTTCTCTATTTTTGTCTGTACAGAAGTGGACAACCTCTAGTCTGTGGCTCTCGGTGGCAGAGGGTGACTCTTCCCCGGGGGGAGATGGAGAGGGATGGAGTAAAGCTCCTCTTTGCTGCAGGAGGGATTGGGGTTCCTCCATCCCTGCTGTCCCGGGAGACCGAGGTGATGGGGACACGGGAAAAGGTTTGCAAGAACAAAAAGGGATGTGTCTCTGCTGCGCCTGTATCATAGCTTTTGGGGGTGGTGGTGGTGGGAAAACCAAAATTGCTGTAAATAGGAAAAGAGCCCTGTATCACTGGGCAGGTCTGTGTGGATTGAAAGTGATCGTTTACTGTCCGAGATGAACACAATGTGAAAAAAAGTAATAATAATAATAATTGGGACCTGGAAAACTTGGGTGGAACTTCTATTTTTCCGATGATGCTTTTGTTTGTTACATAGTCCCTCTCCCTCCTCCCCTCCCCGAAACTCCCCTCCCACTATTAATCTATCTCGTATTTTGTAATAAAATTTTATCAC
>VXBW01001778.1:53041-123826 GCA_013400375.1 Thinocorus orbignyianus
CCCCAGGCTCCTTTACCTTCTCTAAACTCACCTTCTTCTTCCTCGCCCAGCTCTCCTGGCTCCGGCCGCCGATGCCATTCGTCTGCGCAGCACTTGGGGCAGCAGAGCCCTGCTCTTGGCTTGGAGCTTCAGCCTTAGCTCCGGCTGCTGGCAGAGTGAAGAGCTTTAGGCAAAGGTCTTGGGATCTTTGCTGTTTCCCAGCTCGGAAAGCTGGAGTTTGGAGCAGTTCAGGGGGGTCTGGAAGCTGTCCTGCTTGTGCCATCTGGTGGGATGCTGGCCCTGTTCCCCCCGAGTGGAGAGAAATCCTTCTGGAGCTGGGGACACCAACACAGCCCCCTGCAATACCCCTGCCTGATTTTACATACCCCAGGGCAGCAGCAGAACCACCCCACTTTGTCCTTTGGCCATTTCCACCCCACAGCCCCCCTCCAGCCAGGGGAAGGGGACACCAGGGCAGGTCCCCTACAGCACAGGACACTGTGGGGCCAAACCCTCCCCATCCTGCACCAGCTCTGAGTTTGTGTATCCACCCGGGAGGGCCAGGAAAACAAATTAAAAGCCTCCAATATCATCTCTTGGCTGCTTCCAGGAGCTGCCTGGAGAGCAGCACTTAATAAGGGAGCATCATTGCTCTCTCACTAATTGAATCTGCTTTTAGAGTCCACTCCAAAGGTCTGCGTTCGCTGCCTGCACCACTGGAGAACAGCCCATGGGCATCCCCCACCACCCAGGACCAAAGAGGAGTTCCCACCTAAGCATTTGGAGGAAAAAAGTAGCACAGGAGGGCTCGGGCTCAGGTGGGCAGCTGCGACTCCTTGAAGGCAGTTAGGATTTCAGCCGAAGGGAGGTCTTGCTTTCCCGGAGCGTTCCTGTGGGAGGAAAAAACTGATTTATTGGTTTTCTTATCTGCAGCAGATAGAGTTGGGCTTTGAAGAGCCGCTTTAAAAGCGAGAAGTCTGTTGTCAGATCTCATCAAACTGAGAAGCTGCCACTCAAAAACCTGCTGACTTTCGGTCAGATGCCACCGGAATGGATAAACTTCCTTTGACACGAGCAACTGTGTCAAGCAACAGGCTTCCAGGCAGAAGATGAATCTCCTGCCTCTTCCACCACGTTATCAGGCCCTTGCTGCAGGGATGTGGCTGATGTCCCCCTTCCACCCGCAGGAAGAAGACCTTTGTCCCACTGGAAGCCTCGGAGCTGCAGCATGAAACATCCTGCAGTTGCCCATCAAAGAGGAGCTCACCAAAAGACCATGCGGTCCACTCTTGCCTCAAGAGAGGGCAACTCTTCCTGATGCCCATGGCTTCAGCTTTTTTTGGCAAGAAGAATTTATATAAGAGCTTGGAGGACCCCTCCTCTGGTCTGGGCCACAGCTCCCATAGGACACACTGTAATCAACACCATCAGGAGAGGTTACAGAGCTCCTTGGAAAGTGTGATTAGGTTCTACCAGCTAACGGGGTGCAACAGTGGGGGTGTCTCTTTTGAAAAATAGCCCCACCATTAGATCTGGGGCATTAATTGAATGCTAAGCCCCATGGATAATCCTTTCGGAGCTGATTGATCTCTCCAGAGCTCACACACCTTTGCTGGAGGAGAAATGGGGATATATTTTGCTTGGAGAAGGGCTCCCAGAGAGCTCCCTCCTCCTGGCCACCAGCACCATCATCCCACATTCAGAGCCCACTTTGATGTGATGGTGGTGGTGGTGGGGTCTCAGAAAAATATCAGCTTGGACACACAGAGGGTCCAGCAAAGCTCTGCTCCAAACCAGCTGTGTGTCAGGACTCAGAGCTGAGCAAGGCAGAAGACCACCCTTGTGAGAGCCACCTGGGTGACTCCAGAGCCATTCCCAAGCCATCACTCAGCGCAGACTCAGCATGGAAACCCCAGCAAGCCCAGTATGGCTGTGCAGTTGAGCAGGGAAGGCCTGCATGGTCAGCAGTCACCAGGGAGTCCTTGGCAGACCATCTCTTTTGGGTTAAGAGACGCATTTTACTTCTCCTTTAAAGTAGTTAGCACTAAGAGTCCTGTCCAAGACCAGACCCGGAAGAAAGCAGCAGCCGCTTGAGGGGAGACTTTGAAGATAAACCCAATCTCCACAGCATGATGCTGGAGAGGACTCCACATGCATCCTCTCTTTCAGATGGTTTGAAGTCTCCTTTGCCCATTCAAAGCCTGCGTTCCCATCCCAGTCTAATCCTGCAGCTTTAAGGTCATGCCAAGGCCATGGGAGGTTCTGCAAAACACCCCAAACTTTCCTTTGAAGCTCATTTCAGTCCTGTGGTCCTCCAGGGCTTTCCCATTCCTCCTCTAAGAAGATTCATGAGCTCTGCCATGGAGCGAAGGGCACAGCTGGCCTCACTGGATTGTACCCACAGGGAGAGCAGGCAATTAATAACACTCATCAGCAAGGAACAAAACAGGGGCTGGGGGAAGAATCAATTAGGCTGCATCTTGGCCAGATGGCATTTAGGGGAGGGCATGGACAGCTTTGAAAGCTGGAGAAGGACTCTCTGGCAGCAGCTGGTTCCTGTTAACCCCTTCTTCAACAATGGTGGAGCTGGGTGGGCATTGCCTGCAGGAGCCTCCAGCTCACAATTGGGAAGGTCAGTTTTGGAGATGATGTGTCCATGTTCCTCTTGAGGAGACCAGGAGGAACCTGCTAATGCAGCTTGGGGCAAGGAATGAAGGTGGAAGCAGCAGGAATGGGTGGGCATCAGTCCTTGGTGAGACAGCCCAAAGGGCCAGAGCAGCTTCTACTGCAGAAACGCTGACCCGGGGTGGCCTTTCTACCCACCACCATCAAGTTCCCACTTACCAACAGGATCTCCAGGCCCATCAGGTGCTTCAGGAGGAGGTACCGAGTGTGCAGCGTCGCTGTGCACGGGCAGACTTCCACACAGCCCTGGTTCCAGCTTGGATCGGTGTTTACTGGAGAGGAGCTCTTGCCAAGAGCTGTGCACAGCCCCCAGCTACGCATTAGATGAGCTGTTTTACTTGCAGCAGGTGATGGCCTCCAGCAGAGGAATTAGAGCTGCTCAGCAGAGCAAGTCCTGCTGAAGAGAATCGCCCTGGGAATTCACCGAGGACTTGATGTTCAGAATTACCATGGCAGGATTAAATTAGATTAACATATGCTTCGGGGAGGAAGCGAAGCTCTTTAAAGCTCCTAAAGGAGGAGGGATTCTTTGGAGGAGGGTGGGTTTTGCAGAGCTGGGTTTGCAGGTGCCCTGAATTCAGGTCCTCTGAATTCAAACCCTGCTTGTGTCAAAGGGATGGCTGTGATTTGGCTGTGCCTGGGCTGGAGCAGCTCCTGGATCTGTGGGGTAGGGGAAAAACCCCAACTCCTCCAGAACAGGGAGGTGTGAGCTGTGTCAGTGTCCAAGTTCCCAGCACTGAGAAGCCCAAGCTAACGGCTTTCAATAACCGAGCACTGAAATATTAAAGTAATATGGTCTTTATTTCAGTGTTTTTATTACATTTGCCAGGCTCAGAAAGACACAGTGGAAAACAAAAGTGACTGGCTGGTAGAATCCTATTAGACCCATTAATCACCATCAAGTACTAATAGGTGTGTACTACCTCCCTGGTGGAGTTAATTACCACAGCCTTCGGGGGGAGAGAGCAGTCCAGCCCTGACCCTGGGGTGGCTGCCCAGCACTCAGCCCTTTCCCAGTGGGTGCTGGGACTGCTTTGAGCTCTCCTTCAGTGCCAAAAAAGCTCCAGCCACCAGGCACGGCTGCTCCCATCACCTCTCTGAGCCTCCAGTTGCCCAAGTGGGCTCCACATTACTCTTTCCACCACAGAACTCCATTCACCCACCACATCTTCACCTACAGGAGCACACAATGACTGTAGCAAGGCAAAGAGACCTCACAAACACCAGTATAAAACATCTCCCACTTTGGAAAGCACCACCAAGCCCAGTGCAGCAGAAGCAATGCCCACCTTAGTGCCTCTCCTCACCTGTGTTTGTATCTCTGAACACAGCTCCAGGAGCTGGAGGAGATGCTGTGAAAGAAGAAGCCTCAGGCACTAAAACCTCGTAGCCTCCCAGGAGGGTCCACCCAAGGACACAGCCACCGGGGCAAGGACCTGGTCCCACCATCTCCAGATGGGACAGACATGGGGATACCAGCTGGAGTCAGCCAAAGAGATCACCCAACAAGCTCCTGGTGATGAGACAGATTCAGGGTTTGCAGCAGCAGTGCCGTTCACTGCGTGTCCTCCGTGCTACTGAAACATAAAATAGATTAATTTTTTTTCTTTTTCCTTTCTTCCCGGCCTCTACCGGTAGAGGAATCATCAAGGTCATATTTATATTTATTAGATTCATCTTAATGGCTCCCAGGGAGTGTTGCACTGACACCCAGAACAAATCACCGTGCCAGGAAAGGACAGGGAGACTTACCGGAGAGTTATTTAGGAGATCAGGCTCTCGGTGACCACCAGCGAGCAGGAGCATCCACCCCATGTCCTGGTAAAGCAGAGGAGGAGCCTCCATCCTTGACCATCAGCTCAAACCGGGATGGCTGGTGATGGAAAGCAAAGGGTATTTTCCCACTTTGTCCCAGTTTAGTTTTTTTCCACGGCATGAGCTGTTGTGCTGGAAAATTTCACCTGCAGCAAAAACCTGGGGGCTGCAAGAAATGTTCAGGCAGGGCAGCAGCTTTGAGATGCCAGAAGAAAAAAAGGAGCCTTTTTCCAAAGAGACACCGGTTCCTTCTCCCAAAGGGGTACGTGGTGTTGACCCCAGTCCCTGGGCTTTGTGGGACTGCTGGCCATGGGCTGGTAGAAGCCCAAATAATTTCTGGAAACGGGCATGAGCAATGAGCATCGTTTGGGGCTGTCATGGGTAGAGGAGGGACACAATATCTGAATCTGCTGATTTGCTTCTGAGTCTCAAGCTCCTGGCATCCACATCTGCCAAGGGAATGAGGGATCTAAATCTCTTGGGTCTGCTTCTAGGTGTTTATTCTGGTCTGTCAAATAGGCTCTTGGACCTCTTCAGCTGTATCTTCATCATCCCAGTGAGCTCCTGCAGGGAGGCAGTGGTACAGGGCTGTACCAGTAGGATGACACATCCTGCTGGGGCATCTACACCACCATCTCAGCCGCAAGATCACCTTGTGGAAGGAGGATTTTATAAGAGCCTTATAACTGACTGCCATTCCTCTAAAAAACCCTAACGATGTATTTAAGGCATGTAGTGCATCAGTATTTAAATGTCACAGAGATTTGGCATAAGGAGGACACTTAGCCCGAGCCCATCAGAAGGTCCTCTGCTATTTATAGAGGTGGCAACGGCTCTCTACAAAGGGAGCAAGACCCTTCCTTTATCAGTAGTAACGTGGCAGAAGGTCACATTAATCACGCTTGCCAGCAGTCCAGCCTCAGACCTTTGCACTTTGCAAAGCCTTTAGGAGCCAAGGGCTGAGGCACCAGCCGGGAGGTGTTCTCCCATCAAACCCCAAAGTGTAAATTCTTCTCCAAAGTTACAGAAAAGTTCAGCTTTCAGGGACTGGTGCAAAACACAAGGAGGAAACACAAAATTCTCATTTCTTCCTTTCCTTGGGCTCCAGATCCATCACAAGCCTTGCTCACGGTGAGTTTATCTCTGGGGGCTTTCCCCAAGGAGCTGGGTGGGAAGCAGTGGGAGCAGCCAGTGCTGCGGCTCCTGGGATGGCCATAGCACCAGAAATGGGTGAGGGGGGGCACCTGGCCATGCATGGGGCAGTGATGGGAGGCATCAGGAGCTGATGGCAGCTTTGGGATGCTCTTTCCCCTGGAACGCTTCACACATCTGAAGAGGAGACACTTGAGGTTTCAGCTTGCAATGTTTGAAGATCAAAGCCTGCCTGGCAAGCCTTCATCCCAGCAGGCAGGGGGAAGAGGGGTGGGCAGACAAAGCGGCAGCAGATGCGGTGACCTTTGCATCCCAGGCGAGAAGAAGCTGGAAGGAAAATGCCAGCCCCATCAGGCTGCTTTGCATCCGAAACCACCGCTCACTCCTGCTGCTCTTCAGAGGTGCTGGGAGCCCTGCACTGGCCTTGATCTGCTCCTGCTATTTGTTTCAATTGATTTATTTTTAGATTTGTGGAGTGGAAGAAAGTGATAAATAAATAAATAACCTTCCATCCCCACCCCTGACATCTCATACCCTGATGGGCTCCTTGTAGCTCTGCAGGGTGATGGAAATAATCTCCACCCTTCCTCCCCTGCAGTGCCGTCCATCACTCACCGTGCTCAGCCACCAGAAGAGAAGGTCTGTGGGGTCAGTGGCCATCCCCCTGCATCACCTTGTCCTGATAAACTCAGACACCCTTGGGTTTGGCAGCTATGATGGTTGAGGAACCCTGTTTCATGGAGTTGTGCTGCTCTATGGTTGGTGCTTCAGAAAGCAGTACACATGGAGGACCTGTTGGTTGAGATTGGAGAGGACAAGGTGGGCAAGGTGTCTGCATGGTCCTCCTGGCTGCCCACCTGATGAGGTGGTCTCCTTCCTTGGTTAACTGAAGCAGGACAAAAGAGCCTTACCTTGGGCTGATTGGCAGGTTTTCTTCTGAAGTCCTCCCATGTGATGCATCTAAGACTTCTCACCCTGGTGGACAAGACCATGTGTTTCTCCTCCCATGAGCCTGGGAAGGGAGCACCACTTCTCCAGGCTGAATTGGACCAAAGTCTTGGCAACACACTTCACATCTTCATCCTGATATTTCACTCGTGCCTGCTCAACCTGCCACTTCCCTTGGAAGAACCACCGTGGAGGGTCTGCTGGCACCTCATCGGGACCAAGGCAGCTCCCCGCAGAGCTGTAGCATTCCCGCAGTGGTGAGAAACCTTCGCTCTAAGTTGAATCACAGCCACTGTCACTTGCCTGGCATTTCTCAAGGTTGCATATTCAAAAAAATGGAAAAAAAAAAGGGGGGAAAAAGTGTCTCTCTCTGCTTTCTGGGCTATAGGATGTGAAGGGCAGAGTCCTCTGCACCAGCTGGTGGGTTGCTGGCTCCTCTCTGCACTGCAGCTTGCCATTGCATTACCCTGTGCTCGCTCAGCATCTGCTGAGGTCGGCCAGCGCTCGCCGAGCTCAGGCAGGCAGGGTTACCCAGCAAGAGTGGCCCTGGTAGTGAGAAAGAGCCCAAGATGATGGGTATTGAACAGGGACAAACTAAATACCCCACCAGCAGGTACCGTTCAGCCTCGCTGAACAGTCACAACTAAGATTTCTACACAGGAGAGCACCTTGTGGTGCAATCTCAGCTGTTTTTTTTTGGTCCAGAGCAGAGCTGCGAGGTGTTGCTGGTGCATTTTAGGATGCTGCTAGCGAAGTAAATAATAAATGAATTCTGTGTGAGCAGTAATTAGGGCTCGTCTTCCCTGGGGGTGAGGTGGGAGGTGCTCAGCTTCATGGGCTGGGTACCCCCTGGAGCCACCCTGCTTAGTCCCTGTGGCTGGAACGTGTGTCCAGGATGCTCCACAGAGCCAGACCAGAGCAGGGGGACCCTGGCAGCAGCGAGGGGGGGACAGGCAGGACCCAGCTGGGGGGATGCTCCGGGTGAGGGTCCCCAGAGTGGAGGCAACCAGGCAGTGCCACCCTGGGTGGCTGCTTTCGTGAGCAGAAAGGGAAGTGGCTTAGAAGAAGGCAGGCGAGGTTCATAAATCAGGGACTGCGGATCGCACCAGTGGCATTTACGGCTCCCCCAGCTCCGGGTGCGCTGCCGGGGAATGATGCAGAGCTGGGCTCTGCTCCCGCAGCATCTTGGCACCTCCTGTCCCCTACCTGCTGCTGCTATTCATCCAAAAATCCTCAAGGAGATGCCACCTTGTGCTGTGCCCTCGCCTTCTGCCCGGCCCAGGGAGTCGAGCCCAGCACCCTTTCCCTGATCACCTCCACTTCTGGTGGACCTGATGGAGATGGCTCCTGCAGGCGAATCTGTACAGGGTTGCTTTAAACCAGAGCAGCAGCATCTCTTGAATTGGTAAGTCTATAATCCCTGGACAGATCTTTATCTCCTGAAGAGGGCAGAGCCCTAATCACAACGTGCCACCCGGCAGGTATTTTTTTCAGGCTTAATAACTTCCAGGAATATCTGTTAACCCCAGGCCACATCTGCAGTGGCCGTATCTTTCCTAGATCTTTGACAGCATTGGACACCTTGCAAGTCTTTCCCTCAGCCAGCATTTCCCTAACTTAATTGTGATATCACCTATGGTCTGCTAAAATAAGTCTTCTTCCCATCACGCAGACAAAAGCTGGGTGAGGGAGAGTGCCAGCTTCTCTAGGAATGCCTGGCTACAAAAGAGAAATTTAGGATGAGATCTGGGCAAACTTCTGGCCACAAAAGAGAAATTTAGGAGAAGAGACCTGGGCAAACTCTGTGTACCTCTGCAGATGTCCTGGAGGTTAAAATGCTCAAGCAGAGAGGTCAGGTTCCTCAGGTTCGGGAGACCCTCCTCTCCCAGTTTGATGCAATTTTGCTGAGCTGGGAAGGGTGGGCACGTCCTATGAGGACCAAGAGCATCCACATATCGTGTCCTGAAATGAGCCAGTTTTCTGTGACCTGAATTGTCAGGTCAGGACAAAAATTTGTCAGGTCAGAAGGCAGGAGGAAAGGCTGTCCCTGGCCCCTGTCCTGGCCCCTTGGCACCATCCAAGCATATGAAATACTTGTCCCTGCTGGCACCTTCCACAGCATCAGTGCTGGAAACAACTGCAGTAGCTCGGGTGTGATTTTTCCACCTGATGGCTCAAGCTGTGTGTGCAGCGAGTCCATCAGCCCAGAGGTGCTCTCTGCCTGGGTCACCTGTCCCATCCTGCTCTCCTTTTCACAGAGACATGCTGCGAAACAGAGCTTTTCTCAGGTTGGAAACGGTAAATTCAGTTAAACCACAAATTGTGGATGGTTTTTTTTCATTGGTTTGTTTTGGGTTTTTTTTTTACAGCAGTGCCTGCTGCATGATACCTCAATCCATCCCTGCAGCAGGAGCATAATTGAGCTTTACGGAGAACAACCGAGGCAGGGAAAGGTTTTGATTTCCACTGTGCTGGCACCCAGCTGGAAAAGCCTCCTTGGGAAGCTCCTGCTGCAATTAACCCTGCTGGTGGGAGGTCCCCAGGGAGTCCAGGCACGGAACTGGGGGGAAGAGGGAGCAGCAGCATTAACACAGAAATTCTCTAGATCCCTGTGCAAGGGGGAAGTGGGTCAGCACATCCCAGGGTGCTAACGAGAGACCCTGGTGATGGGTGGGCACCACAGATTGAGATTTGATAGCTTCTCTCCCAGTAGAAAGGGAGGGCTGCCTGTGGGGAGCAGCCCGGCACCCATGGGTGAGACTGTGAGAGAGGGTTGTCCCCTCTTTGGAGGGGTTTCACCTCTCCTGCTCGTATCCACCCCCTCTGTGTCACCCCCCCAATCCAAGGGCTTGATCCCAGCTGGAGGGGAAGGACACAAGTGCCACCTTTGGTCAGGTCCACTGGTACCTTCTCCAGAGCGCTTGGCTCTTCACCCCCAAAACCACAGCAAACCGTAAATCTGCAAGCTTACAGGGGAAGGAGAAACACTTTGGGACCCCAGAGAGGTGGCTCCCTGTGGGGAATCACTCCATCAAAACAAGATCCAAATTTTGGGAGCTCTGGGCTGCTTCTGTGCTTGGAGCGTATCGCTGGCAGATAACTCGCCTCTGCTTCTGAAAGCGAGAGATGAGTCTAATTTAGTAGGAGCTCAGATATCAGCAACAAAAATCTAATTAGGAGGATGTGCCAGGCTCATTGATCACTTTAAAGGGCGATGTGGAAGGCTCGGCCCATTGCATAAGAACTGCGGCACGTCTCTGTTCCTCGCTGGTTTTCCAGGGGAAGTTGCTTCCCTGATTAGCTGGTATTGACAGGAGAGCGGGGCTGGAGTTAGATTAAAAAGTATAATTTGGGCTTACTGAAAATAATAAAAAGCAATTCCAGAAATATTCAGTGGAAGTATGTCAGATTCCAAGGGGTTTTTGCTGTAAATGGGGTGTGAACTACATCCAGAGTTCCCAGTAGCTGTGGCTAAAGGAGGACATGAAGTGAGGATGTCACAGCCCCGTGTCCCTCTGGCAGACAAAAGCACCGGGAGCTCTTCTGCCACCAGCAGATCTATCAGCCCATTTCACACCTTCTGTGCTCCGTGGGGCAGGTGACACTTGTCTAAACAAAGCCACAACCCACCTGGAATATCCTCAGAGGGGCTCGGTGGGGTCTGCATGGACAGACTGTAGCTCATCCTGGACTGGAGACAAAGCCCAGGCCTCTGAGGTTGATGCTCAGCCCTCAGATCAGTCCAACCCATGATCTTGGGCAGACACCAAAACAGCCCAATGTGCCTCAGTGCAAAGGATTGCTGGCTCAGGGGGACAATATTCCCTTTCCTTACATTTTTTTGTGTGCTCAGACACCCCCAAGAGCCCATTCCTTCCTGCAGGCTCAGCATTCCCAGTGGCCAAGGCTACCAAATTAGGGTGGAAGGCAGGCAAGGCACCGGGATGCTGCAATGTGTCACAGCAGATTCATAACTATCCCCTCACCTGCTTCTCAAGTATTTTTATGTCCTTTGGTCTCTCTCCAGGGCAGATGGTCCCAGTCAATGGCATTGGGCATCTCCACGGGGATGGGGCAGGTCTGGGGTCCAGTCAGGACTCAGCCACTTCCTTTAAAAACTCAGCAAATCTGATCAGATTCAAAGTTTACATCTTCCAAAAAGAGATCATCACAACCAGACCCAGAAAAAACAGTCTGTCAATGTTTACATAGCAGAATTTGCTTTTGGGGTTTGTTTTGTTTTTTCCTCCCTCCCAGAGCAGGAAGATTTTACTGTTTTGTGCAATGCCTCTGCACAGGGAAGAATCCACTCCCTTCCCCCCAAACCCCATCATTTCAGACTTCCCACCCCCTTGCTTTGATTGCAATATCTTCCCAGGGACACATTCTCACCCTGCGAGAAAAGAAGAGAAGCAGACAGGAGAACATTTTTTAAAAAAAAAAGATAAAGTGGAGCTGAGTCAGTCAGGGACCCTTGTTGATGCTGAGTCGAGATGGATTTGGGATGAGGAGCTGTTTTGCAGAGGGGCTGATGCCTGCTCGAGAGGTGAGTCCTGCAGCGAGAGGGAGACGATGAGGCCAGCATGGCTCAGAAATGGGTTTCAGGCTGTACCACCACAGCTCCTGCAACGTCCGACCAAGCAAATGATTGAATCTGCAGCATCAATCATTTAGTGTCGTTAGACAAGGAGCTCTGTCACAAGATGAGCATCTCCTGCTTGGAAAATAAGTGCCTGGGCTTTGCCTTGGTGCTGATGCAGCAGCAGGGGACCCATTATCCTGTGACAACGGTGTCTGGCTGGCATCATCCCTGCCCGCAGGAAAACAGAAACACAGGAATCTTCTCTGCTACCTGGATGTGCTGCTGCAAATGGGTGTTTAATCTTTGGATTTTGGATGTAATCCAGGGTGTCCCAAGGCCCAAGAGTTTCTCAAACTGTGGGAACAGCTAGATGCCTCCCCTGCTCTGAGGTTTCTCACTAAGCTGCTGCAGGGAGCTGGGGGCAAAGTGAGCCTTGGGGAGACAAATGCAAGTCGAAAAGGGTTGTGAGGGGATGGACAACAGCAGAACACCCCCGATCTCAGCTGAGATTCAGCAGGATAATTAAGCTCCCTGCCTTTCTGAAGAGCCAGGGACACACTTTCCTTTACTCACTAACACTTGGTTGAGTCCCCAGAAAGAAACTTTCCAGGTTACATCAGTCGCCGGCCGAGGTTAGTCATCACTCACAGCCCTGAAATAACAGCTACCCCGCATCAGGCAGTCACCATCCATAAAGGCATGGTCAAAGGCATGAGCTATTACCCGGCCACTCGCTCTCCCCGGGAAGCTCATTTCCATACAGAACTGCACCTCCTGCAATATATCTCCAGGAGCGATCACTCAATGCCTCTGCTCCAGGGAACGGGCCCAAAAAATAATAAAAAAAATAAGTGAGTGAAAACTATTGATCGGGCTTTAAGTAGGGCTGTATCTATTAATCTGGGAACACTAATCACTGGGGGTTTGACAGGAATAGGAGGTTTCCAGCACCACATTAACACTCTCCATCCTCCAGGGCAAAGCCTGAGGAAGACAGAGCTGCTCTCACAGCTTGGCCTGGTGGCACGTACCGGGTGGTCTCGGAGGCACTGCCAGGCAGGAAAGCCTTCCAAGAGATACCTCCCCCGCCCAAACACACAGTATTCCTGGTGTCTGACAACTCCTCTGGCCAGCGGGATAAGACAGAAGGGATGTCCCTGGGAAGCCCCAAGGGCAACCTTCATCTGAGTGTTTTCCCCCCCAAGCCAAGGCTGGATGTGGCATTATGAAGGTGGGAGCACAGTGGCTTCTTGTCTCCTGAGGGGGATGTATCTCTTCATTATTTTCATCTTTCAGTAAGCCAAAAACGTCATAATGAAGCTCAAAACCAATGAAGGTGAGTTTTGCAGAGGTAAAAAAAGAGCAGCAAAGAAACTCCTTGCTGGCTGAATTTATATCTCAACTGTTTTTTTAGGTAAGGGTGGGTTGTAAGACTGATAACGAGCAGCAAGGAGGTACAAATGAGGGCACAGACCTAACTCTGAGCCCAAGGGAGCTGGTAGGAGAAGGAGGACCCATCCACCTGCTGCTGCTGGAGAGGAAGAGAGAAGCAGAATTTACTAGAAGGTGTTTTTGAACTGCTCTGAGACCAGGCTGTGATTTCCCAAGCCAGAGCTAGTGCCCCCTCTCATAGTGGTGTATGTGCTGCTTGATTATAAAGGCACATCCAAAAATTCAACGCTTATTTTAACCCATTTCCCCCAACTTTCTAGGGGGCAACTGCCTGAAAAGGGCAGAGGAGGGTGGGGAGGGTCGGTTCTTTAAGTGAGAAGAAAAATCAAAACTAAGTGAATCAGAAATAGAAGAGACTAACACAAGTTATATCATCCTTCAAGAAAAATTCCGAGATGTTTTTTCCTCCTGTTCTTACCCCTGGCAGAAACCCGTCTTGCAGAGCCATGACTTGCCACCACTCTTCCACCAGCCTGGGTCATGTCCTTCCTCTCATCCCCGACCTCAGGCTCCCATCTTCTCTCCTGAGAGCCTCATAAGCATAAAAACATCTTGCCCAGCTTCTTATTTTATGCATGAGTGAAGCCTTTGGAAGAAAGGAGAAGATGTTTTAGTACAACTCACTGAGGCAGGAGGAGCCAACACCTCACCCCAAGGGTTTTTACTCATCTAGTCACTTTTTTCCTCCACATTTCCCAGTGTTTCTGGTTTCTCTTTAAACCTTCCTTAGGCCCAACAAGCCGTATCTACTGTTCCTCTTTGACATATACCCAGGGTCATCAACCCCATCCCAGCCCTTGTTATCCCAGCTCAGATCCTTTTCCAGCCTCCCCGGCTGGTCGGGAATCAGCTGAGAACTTCCAGCGTTTTAATTCCACAGACTATTTTGATTTGTAACCGCATGTCCTGTGGGAAGGATGATCATTTAATGCTGCAGTGAACAGCAAGTTATCACCCAACGCTTCCTCTGGAGCAGAACAGGACAAGTTAGAGCAGATCTGGTCCTGGGTTACAGCTGCTTGGCACAAGCTCCATCAATAGACTGTGAGACAAATCAGTGCTCAGGAACTCCCTTGCAGAGAATCATACTCACAGGGTCTGCTCCAGCCTGCCTTCTCCTCCCTCCTTAACCCTCATCCTAATGGTGGCTTTTCCAGAGCATCTTCAAAACTCCGGGTCCTGATCCAGCTACATCACCAACAATCACCTTCACTCAGCATCTAGGTTCACCAGCTTCCACTCAAAGTGGGTGAAATTCAGGATCTGAACCCCAGACATGCACATTTTTGCCCATGTGTGTCCATGGAGCACCAAGGGAGTCACATCACAGAACATCGGCTTGTGTGGAGATGGGTAAAAAGAACATATTAACATCAGCTGTTATTCATTTAATGTTACAATGCTAATCATGTAATGTTACAATGTAACACTACATGTCATTATCAGCTTTTTAGGATCTGAAGGGAGCTCCAGGAGAGCTGGAGAGTGACTCTGTCAGAGAGTGTAGCGATAACACAAAGGGGAACAGTTTTAAACTGGAAGAGGGGAGATTTAGACTAGATATTCAGAAGAAATTCTTTGGTGTGAGGGTGGTGAGAGCCTGGCCCAGGCTGCCCAGAGAAGCTGTGGCTGCCCCATCCCTGGAGGGGTTCAAGGCCAGGCTGGATGTGGCTTGGAGCACCCTGGGCTGGTAGGAGGTGTCCCGGCTCAGGGCAGGGGGGTTGGAACTGGATGATCTTTAAGGTCCCTTCCAACTCTGACCATTCTATGATTCTATGTATTAAAAAAGAAACAGAAAAACAAAAAAAGGGACCTTTTGGTTGGGTCCTGCAGCCAGGAAAATGGCTCACATGAGAATACTGTGCCTTGGACTCCTGGGCCACAAGCAGGGGTGGATGCCAGCAGCAAAGGTGGAGGCTGTGTCCAGGCAGGGCAGTGCCTGGCTGGAGCTGTGCCTCACTGCTGGAACTGAAAAGGCTGCTTTTTGCAGCCCAGGTGAATTATAAGCACAATCAGCATCTGCAAAGGTTGCTCTGCACTTCAGCAGGAGCCTTTTCAATGCTAATGCATGCAGTGAGCTGCCCTCTCGACTCCAACGAGGGGCTCTCAAAGTCCTGATTTCATAAAGTCACCTTCCAGTTTCTCTGCTGGAGGTGGCCACTGACTTCAGCGCCGCTGATTTACAGATGGCTGGAAGCAACCAGAGCTTTGAAGCCTGTTGATCTTTATAATCTACCCCACAAAGATGGAGTTTTTTTTCTTTTCCTTACTGTTTTGCTCTATTTTCCTGCCCAACAGAAAAACCACCCCTCTAAAGCCAACTTGTGGCCCCCCATCTTCCAGTTTGGCCCAAAGGCAGTCGGTGGTTTGTTCTGGCAGGGTTCCTGGGACTACATACAGGGCTGCTGCCCCCAGAAGGCTGAAGTTTCACCTACATCAGCAAGGGGAGAGTCCTTAAAACCTCAGCCAGTTTCCCCTTCTGCTGGGTTACTAGGACCAGCCTTCAAAATATTACTCAGTTGAATGACATTGGAAGATCTCCTGTCCAAAGTTCTCCAAACATCCTTTCTCTCTCTGTCCTCCAGCATTTTTTAAACAGGAGATTGGTTATCTGCAGGAAGCTCTGCTTCCTTCCCATAGCCAAAAATCATTGGTGCAGTCATTGTGCACACCAGTCCTGTGCACAAAGAGCTTGTCCCACACTCTTATTTGCTGAAATAATCTGTATCAGTCTGGAAATCACCTTGAACATTGCAAGGGATGAATGGATGGATGAAAGCATCATCTGAGAGCTGTATTTCTTTAGCAGCCAGTTCATCTGGAGAGGGATGCCTCCATTCACCTCCAGATCAGGGATGAAACCTCATCTCCTCTGATGGCTGGGAAAGTGCAAAATGGTGACCTGGCACAAAAAATCCTTGGAGAAAAACCCTCTCCTTCCAGAACAACTTGAAATACAGCTGAAGCTGCAGGAGGTACAGTGCCACCATGGGGCAGCAGCACTTCTGAGACAGTACTCCCTGTCCTAAGACCAGATCCAGCAGTGGTGGGGCTGGGAGTCCTGCCACCAGTCAAGAAAAACAAAATGCCAAAATCCACAAGTCCACAAAATCCAAGTCAGGCTGCCAAAGCCACCGTGAAGGTCACACAGAGAAGGTGCTCTCAGCCAAGATCGTGTCACAGCATGGTGTTTGGTGTCTGACACAGCCCAAAGTGGATGTTATGAAGACACCCCCGCTGTCCACCCACATCTCGGGATGTAAATAGTGGAATTGCTGGCTTTGTGGCAGCGGTATTGAATTTCTGACAGTAAAGTAATAAATTCCCTGTTCTGGGCTCTCTACACAAACTGTTAGAAATTATTAAAACCCCCTGCCTTATCTCTGGCACCGTAGACCTGCTCCAGCTCCCGGAGTAAACAACACAGAGCCAAGAAACAGAGCAGACAGAAGGGTCTGAATGAAACTCATCTCCCACAAAGACAGGAACCACAGAGACAGCTTCATCCAACGCCTCACAGCCAAAAAAAATTAGCCTTCCAGCCTGGGCTGGCAATGGAGACACATTAAATTTGCTGCTTTTTCATTGGAGACGGTGAGATTCATCTCTCTCAGCAAGAATGAGGAGGGAAAAACCCTGAGATCTCACGGTTATTAATAACACTTCTAGCTAAGCCCGAGGCTTTAAGTCTTTGTTATTTATTAGAGCTGGTGCTGAAATAGAATAAAATTTTTCTTAAAATTTTTGCAGAAGAACAAACCCCAACAGATGACATTTTTGGTTGTAGGAAACTTTTCCCCCACCCTGTAGTATCCAGAGTGGGGAAAAAACATATTAAGACAACTAGGTGGAAGAAGCACCCTGACCCACTGTTTTTCCACGAGGCCAGAAGGAACTTGATTGTCCTTTGGTCTTCTTCACCTCTGTTCCAACTGGGTGAAAGCAGTCACCTGGTTTGGGTGCTACCGGAGGCAGGGAAGGATTAACGGAGATCCAGATGGCTAATGCAGGGACAAGTTTTGTTGACTTAACCAGGCAGGCAAAAAGCAAGTTCATTTTCTTAGCTTTCCTTCAAATCATTTGAAAAGTGAGAAATTTTTATTTATGAATCAGTTTGTAGGAACTTCTGAATGACTACCTTCTGGTGAGCTAGTGCCCTGCACAGAAGCACATACACAAATCAGTCTCAACACCAAACAAAAGCCTAAATAAGAAGATGGGAAGGGACTTGGCTGTGTTTCTTGATGAGGTAAGTAGCAATAGGAAGCCAAGACCACTCTCCATGTCCATATGAAGCCACCAAAGGTATTTGAATCACCGGCCCTTCAAGTAATCCTTTGCAGGACAATTTTTACTCCCAGGGGAAGCACAAAAAAATGTGACAGGACAAGAACAGCCTGGCTCTGAACTGGGGAGGCTAAGAAGGTGTGCAGATGCTTGCTTGCTTGCTGGGAAGATCCATGGGGAAAAGTCTCTTCCCGACAGATGGACTTGAGCTGAGGCCATCTGGAGTCACAGCAAGCGTGATAGATAAGCAGCCTATTGAAATGCAGGATGGAGAGAAGGCCAGGAGAAATTTGTGGAATTCTCGATAAACAATGCCTCTTACAATTCAGTTAAATGCATTGTAAATCAATTCTGCTGCAGGACAGGGGTCTTTAACAGCTATGGACAGCAGAGATGAGCGTTTGGCCTCAGTGTAGATCTAGGACAGAGGGTCCATCAGTGCCTCACTAAGGCTGGGGGAGACAGGATGGCCCAAAGATGTTCCTGTGACAAACACAACTGTCCTCTGCACATCTCTGCTCCAGCCCTGAAGTGAATCAATATCTGAAGTATTATACTTAGAAATCATGGGGAATTAGATCTCTAAAGCCTCATCACTCCATCCAGAGATGAACCATGTAGCCCAGAGCACAGGGAGGTGCCACATGAGCTACAGTCAGCCCCCAGCTGGTGTTGGTATCAGCTGTGGGAATATTTAAACAATCTGCATAGCGTAAACTGCTCAAGGTTAGCCTTAAAACAGTAAATCATCCAGCCCAAGTTGAGTAGCATGAAATTCTCTAGGGGTTAAGGCAATATGAAGCTCTCGCTAGAGTCAAGTAAGCCATGATGTGGAGGCATCACAGACCTGGAAGGAAAAAAACCACCCCTTTCCCTTATATCCCTCACTGTCAACATCAGTAACAACTGCACAACTTCAGCGTGTGCTCTCCAGAGAGCTGGGAAGGGAGGAATGACAGTGCATTGACTTGTCCCTGTCTGCTTGGCTTTGTGATTCACACCCGGTCACTGGCTTGGTCGATGAAGCAATAAGCCATTGACAAGTGTATAACAGAGGAACTCGGTGTGATGTTCACAGCCCTGGATGTGCCATCTCCCCAGGGTGTGCTGCTGGGCCAGAACAAAAAATCCCTCCTGCTAGCTGGCTGGGATACTTCTCTCCCAGAAAACCAGGATTCTGGTACTATCTGAACAATCAGAAAAGAGGAAAAAATGCCTATTTGTGCACATTTTGGGGTGTACACAGGTTTTTATTATAGTCTGTGGTTGCAGGATAGGCTTTCCTGATTATTTTAATTTTCCAGGGCTCAGGAGCTTCCCAAGAAAGGAATGGGTTGATATGTTCAGTCACTATAACACTGCCTTTGAGCACATTGAATACTTCCCCCTCTCTGATGTAATCTACAAACCTTGAGCAGGTGTTCCATCCCCTGCAGGTCATTAAAGGCATTTAACAGAAGAGGTCCCAAGAGAGACCTTTGAAGTTCTCCACTTGCTGCTGGTCTCCAGGTAGAGTCCAGTTTTTCAGGCTCATATCCAGGAGTCTCCCCCAATAAGGGCAGAGGGTCTGTCTCCAGAAGAGATAGCAAGATGCCAAGAGTGTGATCCCTCCCTTGAATGGAAGGAGGTCTACTATTCCCACTGCCACGTTTATTATAGAAAGGCTTGGATGTGCCCCTAGCATCAGAGATGTCAACACTAAGCATTTTCACTTTGTGACTGTGTGACCCAGATGCTGCAGAGAGCACTCAAGTCCTTAGCAGTACAGGCAGAATGATTCCTCCACATTTGCAAGGTCATTTGGGTGAACTTGAGGTACCTTCCTCAAGGTTTTGGTGCATTTCCAGGCTTGAAATAGATGTACGTTTCCTTTCCTGAGATGAGATGTACATTCATCATACATTTTTCATAAAAATCTGTCTACGTGCATTAATTGGTTGGTATGACCTGGTTGCTGAAGGGAACTCAAGGGATTTGGCAATGAGTTTGAAGTCTTTGGTTCCCCCTTTAGCTCAGCAATGACAGCGGATACCATGAAATGCTTTGTCTGTTGTTACCCATTCATAAAAAATACCCTTCCTGAGAGAGAGAAGATTCTACCTTCTATGTCTTAAGACTCCTAAATTTAAGACACTCACCTCTCACAAGAGAGGACACTCCTGCCATAGCAGGGCTGATAAACACAATAAGCCATATTCTACCTATTTTGCAACAAGAAAAGGACTTTATCTGTTTGGAAATCAAGGCATTTTAACATATGGCTGAAAGAACAGTGTGCTTATAATATCTCAACATAATTTTCCTTGGGTAGTGGCTGCATGCTGCTACTTTCACTCAGCTAATCACACTAATGGGCAAGCATCTAGCCAGGGAGAGCTGTGATGAAGCTGGAAAGTTAATGAGAAAGCAGGAGGTGTGGCTGGTTACATTTTTCTTCTACCTTACTCTGGACAAAAACCTCATTTCACTCATCAAAACACTTTTTTTTCCTTTACAAAAGATGTGAAGCACTTTCAAGAAAAAACATGCACCATGCACAAACCTACCTTGTGTGTTTTCTTTTCCCCCCTCTCAGGTTTTTCTTCTTGTTTTATACTTATCCTAGTCATCATGGAGCAGCAAAAGCAGGGCTGCTGCCTTCCAGAAGGTGAGCCAAGAGCTGACGTGGATCACACAGGCACCAGGGCAGGGCCCAGCCAGGACCTAGTCCCACATCAGCCAAGCAGGACAGACACATTGATAGTGGCCAGGTCCAACCAGGAGCCCAAATCTTAAAGCCACAGTGATGAGACAGGTCTAAGGTCAAGCTGAGAAGTCAGTCCATGGGTTAGGAGCATCAAGCAGGTCCACAGTGACAAGGCAGGAGATCAGTCTGCAGCTTGAGGTCCAGATCAAATGCCTCCACAGCCAGGAACAAGCTGGGACAGAGCTGAAGAGCAGCATCCCTCCAGCACAGCTCAAAAAAGATAAGAAAAGCTTGGAGCCAAGCTTAAATATCTTCCTGGGCCCATGGGTGTGGCTGGAGGCACCAGGTGAGGCTGTTTAGGACCATTAAGTCTTCTTGTTGTCTTCAGGGCTGTGATGTTTGACAGCTTCCAGTGTGGCTTTGCTGGTTGTTTCAGGTTTCAGTTAGCAAGGCACAAACAAACCAGACAAGGTGGACAACTGGAATCATCTCCCAACGTCTCCTTGTGCTTGTGTGTAAAACCCAAACTCATCTTCCTTCTGACTTGGCAAGTCCTTGATACAGCAGAAGCATGAGAAAAAACCCCAAATCAGTTAAGAAATCAGGAAACCAGGAGGCTGTGAATGACCAAGGTTCCTGATGCCTGGGGAGCTGCCTGCTGGGGGATGAATCACTTTTGGGGGTCTGTCGTTGGCCCCAGGCTCCTCACTCATGAGAAAATGAAGATTATTTACCTAATGATTGCTTTATCCTCCAGGGAGCAAGGAGATCCCAAGCAGATGGAGCCTGGGATCCTCCTCCTAGCCATTAAGAGGTTAATTGGGGTGATAATTGTTATCAGGACCACCATCTTCACCTGACCTAGAAAAACGATGTGACCCAGCTGACTGGAGAGGACTTGTGCCCAAACCTTGGTGGCTGGGGCTGGTCTGTGACCCCATCACAGCCCAGGAAATGCCTGTTTCATGGAAGCCCCTGCCAGGGAGCATCTTCTGGCATGGATGGGGTCAGCCAGGCAGAGCTACCCATGTGGGGAGAGTCTGAAGGGACCCAGAAGTCCCACATACCCCAGTTCATCCCAATAAACATCTCCAGCACAGCCCGAGCGAGTCCTGTTGCTGCTCCTGGCATTTGTGGCTGGTGCAGAAATCCCTGTGGAGGCAGAGGCTGGAATAAGAGATTTCTGGTGTGAGTGGGGGGATGGATGAGTTATTCATGAGCAAAGCCCAGAGCCTCTGTCCTGCTGACTTGGATGGGAATTTTGCCTGCGGCGTGACTCGGGCGGCTGGTTCACTGGCTGTGAAGCAAGTACAGGATGTGGAATCATATTGACACCTCATTAATGGTGTTTATTAATAAAAGGTGGACTTTTCAGGCTGCTTCTGTGAACATCAGTCATTCACACGTGCTCAGAGACCCTTCCTTGAGGTGGCAGAGGTGTTCACACACTCATCTCCTCCCCATCCTTTGGCTGCTGCTGTGGCGTCTGGACCAGTCCCTAGACTGGGATGGAGCAGGGACTGAGGGATGCCCATCTGATGCCTGCCCTCCTGTCCTCTGCAGCCACCACAGAGTGGAGGATGCTCCTCCTCCTCCTCAATGAGGGGGTGACCAGTGCCCATCCTCAGCCTCTGCGGGAAGCTGCTTATCTCATGCTTTCACAAGCATGAAATCCAAGGTGGCAGCTTGACGTGCAGCAGCAGGAGGGAAAAACCTCCCTCCCTCCTTCTCCCTCTCTTCCAGGAGGCCTGAAGAGCCATTGCAGCTACTTACTTGTCTGGTCCTTCTTCTTGTGCCTGCAAGCACCCCTAAGTAGGTCACTTCTACTGGTCTAAACCCAAATATTGGCCTTCAGGACCTCTCGCTGTAGTCCCTGCCTTGGGATGAAAGCGGCTTGACCTGGGTCCAGCCTAAGGATATCTGGTGATCCGTGGCTGGAACTCTTTCAAAACACCAGCAGTGCTTGATTTTCCAAGCTGTTTTTTTTTGCCTCAAAGAGCCCCAAGGTCTTGCTGTTACTTGGCAATAATTGCTTGTTCTGTCCAGAAATGGATTTTTCTGAGAAACGTCATGGAAATTCACACATCTCTGGCACAGGGCGTAACAGCAATATTGTGGCCAGAGGTGACACCACACAGGTGCCGTAGGCGTGATAAGTGGCAGAAGAGGTCCTAGACCAGCTTCCTGAGGGCTTCTGGAGCAGGGTGACGTGTCCCACCTCAGCCTCTGCTTGGACCAGACTTGCAGGGGAAAAGTTTGGCTGGGACCAGCAATCGGAAGACTTGGAATGGTTTTATTCTGCCTCTGCCCGTGAGATCAGCTCCGTGGGATCAGCTCCCATCACTGCTGGGTGGGTGGGAGTGGAGGAGCACGCTGGTGCTGTTTATATCTTCAGGAGCAGCTGGATTAAGCCATCAGAAGAAATGTGCCATGAAAGCCTCTCACTTCTTCATACACTATTTAGGAAGCTGGAACGGCAAAGCATCAGCCATTGGGGTTTTTTTTTCCCCTGGCTGCTGGGATAAAATGCATGGATATCAGGAAGTCCATGGCGAGTGTCCTGGATCAGAACAGATTGGGAGTCCAGGACCCTTTGTAGCTCCCATGGAGCCCCCACAGTAAAAGCTGGAAGGGTTTGAGTCTTGATGAGTGCACTGTTCTCTCAGGGGTCTAGATGTTGCCCTGAGCCCAGGGACAGCAGCATCTGCATGATGCATAACAGCTTCTCTAAAGAGTCCTTACACGAGCTTTTTTTTTTTTTAATCTTTTGTTCACCAGGAAGCCAGGTCTCTTTATTTTCTGAAAATCAAGCACTTCTAAGTATCCCAGGTTGGTTGCCTGAAAATGCAGCTCTGGAAATTCCCAGCCCACCTGAAAACCATGGTCATGAAAATCATGCTTATTTTGCCTGAATTAGGTCTTCAGGCCAGGCCCTCCTTCCATGCCCACCAGCACCAGCCCTGCATCCCCTCCAGGGAAGCTTGGCTTGAGGGTGGGGGGAGAGAATTTGCCTGAGCCTGGTGTCTTATGGATCCTCTTGTGTGGCTGCAGGGTGGGAATCTGCTGGTTTCTGTTGGCATGCATTAATCTGGTGATGAGTTGCACTGCTCTTTTCATGTTTTCCCTGCTCCTCTTCAGAGCTGAAGTAGGAAGCTGTCTCCTTTGATTCTATCTCTGCTTTATCTGGGGCTGAGATCATGATTTGCTCAAAACCATCTTTTTCCTCATTTTCCTTCCCTCCCGTGGGTTGTGGTCAACCTCTAAAAGGCCAGAAAGGAGAGACCTTCCACCGCCCCCTGCTCTGTGGGGCAACTGCTCAGCGGGGCATCCATTAGCAGGAATGCTCAAGTTCAAACACCTACTATCAACAATGATTTCCCAAGCTCAGCCTTTTCCGGAGGTTTCAGTTTCAAAGGCATTCCTCCGCGGCCAGAAGAAACGCTATAAAAACAGGCGACGCTTCTGGTTTGTGAAGGCTTGCGTTCCTCTGTGCCTCCTTCCTCGCCAGGTCTCCGGGGAGCCAGTGGAAACATGAAAAGAGAGCAGCAAGCGGCTCTGACAGCCACGGCCCCGACAGTGGTGGTGGTTTTTTCAACATTTTTTTGCTGCTGTTGTTTTTAATGCTTCTCCTCATCAGTTTTGCTCGTGTTGTGTGGGGCTTCTGGCTCCGCGTGTGTACTGTTTCGGTGCTGAGCATTGCCGGGGATTTGCTCCCTCGCTCCCTTGCATGCACTTAAGAGTTAAAACTGAAATGCTGAGCTGAAGGAGTCCCAGGGGAGTGCCCAAGCCTTACCTCTGGTCACCTACGTGATGAGCAGCAGATCCCTTGCTTCCAGATCCATCCTCTCTAGGAACCCCTCCTACCTAGCTCTGCCCCCATCCAGTGCCTGATGGCCATCAGTGGGAGACTGTGACTGCATCCACTGAGATCATCCACATCGGTCCTCCTGAGGTTCAGGTTTGTCCTCACCCTGATCGTATTTTTCTCTGTCTGGGTCACTCCTGCAGAAAAAAAACCCACCACCTCTCTTCTCCTGCAAAACCCCCTCTGTGTCTTTTTCCCTCCTGCCCAAAGGTTTCGTCGTAGGATTTCCCTTTTTTCCTTCCTTCCACCATCTGCTCTGTCCCTTTGCCATCGCAACTTCATGCCAGAAAAGCTGAAAGCAGACCCAGGACTTTTGGCTCCTGGCTGCATCCCTGGCAGAGAAACTCGGGGTTTCTCTTAGCACAGAGATTCTCTGTTTCATCATTTTCCAAAGGGGTTAAGAGATTTTTTTTTTTTTTGGCAAAGGAGTGACCCCATGCTTGTGCCCACGTTGCTGGAAACAAGAATAAATCCTGGCATTCTTAATAAATAGATAGTTACAATTAAGTCTAATATCACTTTAAATGACTACAAGCAAACACTTTCTGTAAGTCTAAATTACTCTCTTGTCAGTGCTTTTTGCCAGTCATTCATCTCTGGAAACCGTCATCGTCCCTCACTCTCCAGCAAACAGTGGGCTTGAAAAAAAACCCACAACATTCTGGGCATGAAATTCCAAAAGAAATTCTCATCTGTTTAAAAAAAACAAACAAGCAAACAAAGAAGTCAAGAGAATATATACACGTACCCTGCATTTTTATAAAACGTGGATATTAGTATTTCAGAGTGTCTTTTTAAGGCATTTCAGGAAGATTTTGAGGCTCTGTTAACTCAACACCATACAACTCACTGGATCTAAGAACTTTTCCCCCAGGAAAAGAGAAGGAAGTATAAATAGAAACAGAAGCGGAACGACACTGCCTTGGCTTGAAGTGATTATCATGATCTACTGACCCATGGAGTAAATATTGATTGAGGTGAAGCCAGGGCCAATATTTACTTGTAAGAAAAATAAATTTGTTTTCAGCAAACAAGAAGTTGATATACATGTGGTTCGCGACCTGCTTCCCTCCCAGCACATCCTGTCCTGGCTCAAGACCTGGCGTGAGGGCCAGCAGACAGATGTGGAAGAACCTTTCCAGATCACCAAATCCATCTCTGCTGATGCAGGCTTGCATTCTGCAGAGCTTTTCTCATCATCTGTTTAATTTCTCTTGGCCATCCCTCTTCATCATGGCTGGCTGCTGGAAGGTGAGTCCATGAAACATCTCTTGAATCTGAGGCACTGGTGGCCAGCAGAGCTGATTTAATGCGTTTGTTGATATCTCCAGTGCTTCAGCTGGCCACTGCTGCTTCAGTAAATCAAAGGCCACTACTGGTTTGTGTCAGGATGCCCAGAACCCTGTGGTGAGCAGATGATCTCCTCGCTCATGAGATTGATGGTCAGTCTGTGCATCTCAGCCTCGGTATTGCTTTCAAAGAACAGTGTTTGAAAATGTATAAGGAGGAGCGCCAAGGCGGAAGACGTGCAGGAAGATAAAACCCCAGATCCATCTGACTGCAGCAATCCTCTGCCTGGAAAATTCACTCAGTGACCCCAGAGGTATCTGAGACCAAACGTGCACTCAGCACAGGAGACGCTGTTCTTTCTCATCATCGCCCCATTTCCTGTGAGAATCAAGCTGTCGTGTCCAGGATACCCATTTCAGTGCAGCTTCAGTCCATAATAAGGTTTTGAGGTGGATCATCTCACCTCTGGGGACAGGGCTGCTGCTGACATCTGGAAGAGGAGGAACTTTGGTTCGTTGGTCTTGGACTGAGTTTAGGGTACACTCCTTCCTGAGAAGAAAGGTCAAAGGGGTAACCACCTCTCCGTGCTTGCAGTGACAGTCACGTCACTGTGGTGGGCTGTTGAGCAGACTCAAGAGCCCAAGGAAGCAAGTTGGTTCACTACCTTTTTGTTCTTATACTGGGTGTTCCTCTGCCTGTTGACCAGGCTGGAAGCCAGGAAGGTCACCAGGAAGTGACCCGAGCTGTAGGACATTTAATTTGCCCATGTCTGACCCATCCAAGCCTGGAAACCTTGCTAACCATAAGGTGTTAAACATCCTTTGGGGTTTTATTCTTTTAGGTGTCTAGAAGAGTACCTAGCATCCAGCTGAAGGTGGGTGATGTGAGGGTGGGGGTGTTGGGTGCTCAGTGAGACCTCATGTCCTGCTTCTGAGCTGGTTTACCTACATCCTTCTGCAGAACCTCCCCTGCAGTCCCGCTCCTCTCACAGATGAGTCCTTGAGCTCCCCCTTGATCCCCGTCGCTTGCTTGAGAAAATCAAGTTTACATTCCCTAGGTTAAAAAAAAAACAAGGCAGGGGTTGGGGGAGGGAAAAGTGCTGCTCAGTGACAACCACCCCATTGTGCTCGATTCCTAAATGTCAGCTGGCAATAAAAGCTTTCCCGTAAACATTTTTTATTAACAGGGGAGGCATTAAATGTCTCCTAGCATTTTATTTCCCTGGGCCAGTTGTTAGAATGTTAAAGGGATGATGCTCTTTGGGTTGATGGGATCCCTTATCTTTTTTTTTTTTTTTGTACTTGCTTTCAAGAGGGATTGTTTGGTTTCATGGTATTGGATGGATTCATGAAACAAGTGGGGCAAGAGGGTCTGAGTTGCTGTAGAACCCTTGTCATACCCTCTGCACATACCAGCTACCTTCTCCCATCCTCCCTCACTGGGCTCTGCCTCTTTAATCTGATTTTACAGGCAGGTTGATCCAGCACCAAACATACTCCCCTAAGAAGCTCCTCCTAGTGCCCAGCTTCTTGGCACCGAACTGACTTGCAGGGTGAAATCAGGAGTGTCTGGAAGGTGTTTGAAGTCCCCTTGGTGGCAAGTATTAAGCATAAGTGACCACCAGCACCCTCACACCAGGTTTCTAAAGCATCGCTCCGATGCCAGACACTAGCAAAGAAGGCATCAACAGTGAAAGAGTTTTCTCGTCAGAATGAAAAAGGATGGGAGGTGTTCTGGTCAGCTCAAAAAACCCAAAATTGCTGCCTTTTGACGATTCAAATGACTTTGTTCCAGTAAAGTAAAAACACTTTCCTTCAGGAAGGGTGAAACTTCATAAACTCCACAAACCAGCTGTGTTACATATTCCTGTATCCGTATATTAATGTTGCATTAAGCCACATGTGTGTTAATTCCTCGCTGATACTAAACTTCAGGATTCAGTGCAGCCTAGAACTGCAAGTGAGTGATGTGAAACAATAAGGTCAAGCCAGAATTATTAGATTTTACATGTTGGGAACTGTATTTGGCACCAGCGATCCAGGGGCTTGCTTTGATTTGTCATGTCTCTCAATGGATTTCTGCAAGATGTTTTAATTTTCCGTGCCTTCCTGCCTCTCCAGTGGAAAACCCTTCTGCTGAAAACTTCTTGGCAAGTTTTTCCAAGGACCGAGTCACTGCTCAAGAAATGCTTTCTCATCTACTGAGCAAGTTTTATTTAATTACGCAGCAGCTACAGTTCCTGCATCTTAAATGGCAAGTGGGTCCCACTGCACCCTCCTCGACGTAATTTGTGGTTTTTGTTTTGTTTCGTTTTTCTTATTTTCTTTTTCTCCTGTGGATAATACGTAGTTTCTGCAAAATTGCATAATATTAACCAGTGAAATAATGAGACTAAACTCGGAGCTGGGACTTTCGTTGGTCCTCAGCGATGCGTCCCCTGCCCATGGGGTCTGTGGCCAAGCTTGCTCTGCCCTGCAGATCTTCTGCCCAAATTGGGAGGGAAGAAGGGGAAGGACAAGCCATGTCCTCAGGAGAAACTTTGGGCTGAGGCTCCAGGGATGAGACTCCAAGGCTGAGGACTGGCAGCACCTCCACATTGCACCAGCACATCATGATCCGGTGGGAAAATGATGGGGAAACGGTGAGAAGGGGGGAACCACAAGAATAAGAGATGAGAATAAAACCCTCTGTAGAAAGAGATAAAAGTCTTGGCCTTGGTCTGCTGAGGCGAGTCCCAGGAGGTCAAAGCTGTTTATCTCTAATAAGAGAGCATGGAAAAAGCATTAAACAAACAGCTTAATTTCCCCGCAGTGTTTAGCCTGGCGCTGTCTGTAACTGATGGTGGTTGGTTATAGGCTGTAATAAGTTTTCCTCATGTAGGCAGAGTCCCATTGGGTCTTCTGGGTGTTAATATAATAGGAACTAAGTGATTTAGTCTCTACCAAGCAGAAGACAATCTCTCTCTTTCCTCTCTACTTATGAGACCCATCCCTCACTCCTGAAGGCAGGCTGCCTGCTGGGGCTTCCCTCCCCTGCCTGCAAGGTGCCCATGGCTGCCAGCAAAACCACAGGGAACTTCATGCATGGGGAGGGAGAGATGCTTCTGCTCCTCTTCCAGCTCCTTGGCCCACTTTGGCCAAGCCCAGGATTCCCCCCAAGCTATTCTACCTCACAGCCCTCCTCTTGAAGACCCTCTGCTACAGCTTCAGCAGCCCCTCTGCAGCCCACATCATCACCAGTGGGTCAAATCTGGGCTTTTCCTTCGAATATGAGACTCCCCTCTGGCTGATCTTAGTTTCTGGAAAACTCATTGATCCTGATTTTAATCTCCCTGTGCTCGGAAAATCGGCATAGATTATATTAATTGCAGAAGAGGAAGAAAGGAGTTTATCTGACATAACTCAGGCTGCAGCGTTCCTGTAGTAGAACGTGAGGATCATTATATCAATTAAATCACTGCATGCATTAAACCAGAGCAGGCTTCTTTTCTCCCTGCTGCCTGCACAGTGAACTATTTTGGTCAGATAGTCTGTTTTCTGAAATGAAAATAAGTGGTTTCAAGTTTCCTGAGTCCTAAACATTTCATCTGTTGCCTGTGGTAGCTGTGGCTCAGATCACCACCAGGGACAGCACTGATGGTGGCTTTTCGGTACCTTTGGGATGGGAAGAACATCTGGGAAGTTTCTGGCATGAACTTCAGGTTCATACAAGAGGTTGTAGTGATGTTTGCCCATCACCATGATGGCTGGGCAGCTCATTTCATTGTACCCTTCTCTGTGGGCAATGCATGCAATTGGTGTGTACGAGGTTTGCTGGGAAGGCTCCCATGCCCAGCTGCTCTGAAAAATGGTGGAAGAGGTGCCTGAATTTCTGAGACAGCCTGGAAAACCCCCGCATTGCTCTTGCAGAGTCAAGGGATTCACTGCAACATCTTCTGAAGGGCATTCCCAGCTGAGAGCGAACCTAATTCTCGCTTGTGAATCTCTGTCACCTGTCAGCAAGTTGCTCCTGCAGCTGAATTCCCTTCCCAAATCCAGGAGGGCTCTGCTGCCTCAGGCTAAGGCTCGGGAAAAGCCTCCGTGAGGAAGTGTCTGAGGTGGACAAAGCACTGCAAGCTGGATGTAGCTCTTCCCAAGTCCCATCCCCAGACTTTTATTGAAATGGTTTGATTTTTCTGCCAGGGGCAGGAGCTTTCTGATGCCTGAAGAAAGAGGCAGAGCGTGCTCAGAAGCAGTCCTACACCCAAGCTCTCCTTGGAAGATAAGAGCACAGGCACTGGGGTGGGATGAAAGGTGTCTGAGTAGAAACAGAACCTTTAGAAACAGAGATATTTATACCGGGAGGGTACTTCTGGGAGGCTGGTGATTCCATCCTCTGCCTCTTGCATCCATGTGTGTGCCTTCCTTTCCCCTCTCCGGATCTGCTCCTGGCTTTCCTGCTAGTTTAAAATAAAAATATAATCCATTTACAATCCTCCCTTACGGCCATTAAGCAGTAGTCTGAGAAAGGCTATTATCTCCGCTTGGCTGGCAGAGGATTCAGAGCTTTAACTCCTGCCTGGCTGTGTGGAAGGAGCATCCTGCTCCCAGGGATGGGGAAAGCTGGCACATGCCTGGCTTTGCTGCCTTTTCAGGTGCCCAAGAGCTTCAAGACCTCGGGGACCTCTTGTGTCTCCCTTCTTCCAGGCTTTATCCCATTGCTGCCACCGGCGGAGGGGCTGCAAATCTGCGATATCCCAGGAGGAAACCCATGGATGGGGGCTGCTTGTCTTCCAGCAGCTTCGCCCATCAAGGTGGGTGAATAACCCACGGCAAATAAATCAAATGGTAATAACACGAATAAATCAAATGGCAAGAACCCATGCTCCACACCCTGTGTCCCGTGTCCCCACGCTCAGGGAGGACTGTGGGGCAGAGCTGTCCCCAGTGCTGCTGTGTACATAAACCCACCCCTCGAGGGCACTGCTCGAAATCCAATATTTCTCCTCCATGGGGGAAAAAAGATTAACATTTCTGCTTGCTCCAGATTGGCAAGAAAAGTCCAAAATCTTGCATTTTCGTGTGCGTGAAAATCCCACTAAGCACAGATTCTACACAACCAAGCGAGGCAACCGCTTATTGCACCATTGTGTGTACACGGAATATTTCAATTCCTTTGGCTCATCATCGCTGGCAGAAGAACTGAGTTACTGGCACATTTTGGACCAGGAAACCAGCTGAGGTTGTGCTTCTGCCTGCTGGAAAAGCAACTCCCTATCCCAGCTTTCCTGGAAGGCTACAAGGCTTTCCACAAAGGCACATCCCAACCTGCCTCCAGGGAAGCGACGCTGGGATGGTCATCTTTCCCCTTGCTGGACAATTCCCCGTCATTATTATTTGGGCCACGCTCACCAGGTCTTAAATTATTCTATCTCAAGTGGCCGATGGCATTTGTTACATGTCATGCGATGTTCCTGGTAATTAATTGGCATTTAATTAATTAAGGGATAATGGCATTCAATTAAGGGACGCTTGTGGAACACTGTCACTGGGTAATTAATGGCTTCCTGCTGCTCAAGCAAAGCTGAGGCGTTTGCGGAAAATAAATAGAGAGGAGAAGCGGAGATGTTTATTCCCTTGGTGGGAGACAATGTGGTGTCCAAGTCATCTCTGGCCATCCTGTGCCATCACTGAGATGGGGAGAAGGTTCAAGGCTGTGGGTAAGAAGGGTTGCAGGACCTTGCAGCACCCTGGCACCCCCTTCACGTGCGTTTCCCTGGCATCAAACACCACCTGCAACCTCTGGTAAAAGAGGAAAACTGCACAAAACCCGAGTATTTGGTGTTCCTGGCATCACACAGTGGGTCACTGGCAGAAACGAGACCTGGTTTCCAGACCCCGTGCCCAAGGCTCTGCTTGGGCTGGGTCAGGCTCTGCCCTTGGCATGTGTAAACTTGAAATTGCTCTGGCTGATGGCAAGGACCAAAGTATCCGGGAGAAAAAGGGGCCTCGGCTCCTATCGGCTTTGGAGGAGAAAAAAAAAAAAAACCAACCAAAAAAAAGAGACGAATTTCCTGGGACATGAAGATAAATGAAAATAAATTCCCTGAACCAAACAGAACAGAGTGCCGCTTTGAATACAGAAGGACAAATATTGAAGGATAAACAGGAATGAGTCACTTTAGCAGCTGTTTCTGGCTGGCTGGAAACACTCTGTGCTGTTGAATGCGCCCCGTGTGTGACAGGTATAAATATTTCAGGCACCTCTGGCAGGACTCAGAGGGTTTGAACCCCTCTGGTCCCTGCAAGCACAGCACCTTGCCCAAGGCAGGGTCTCCTGTTGCTGCTGCAGAGGAGAGGACCGTCCAAGAAGGGTGATAACCACCTCTGCCATCATGACTCCTGGTTTCCCAGCTCGCCCAGCCAGCCTTTCCAAGACAGCTCCCTCCTCTCCCTTTGGCAGTGAGGTTATCCGAGTGGGAGAATAGTCCCCAGGCACTGAGGGCCTCTTGGTTTCCTCTTCCAGAGCTGTGGTGAAGGCAAGAAACTCAATGTAATTCCTACCTTAGAGCAGATGAAGCTTTTCATTCCAAATCCCACCAGACTCAAGAGAAGGAGTCACTGCAGCTTAGGAAAGAAGCACGGATAAGTTCCAACACATAGTATTTAAGGTGCTGATGCTGTGGGCACCTAATTTCTTTATTTACCAGTGAGTCTTAACCCCAAAGTCCACATTGGAGCATTCCTAATGCTGTTTTGGGACTCAAGCTTCTGCCTTTCCAGCACATAACTGATGGAGCGATAAGGAACCTCAACCACAACTCAGGGCAACCAGCGTGACAGGGTGTTTCCACATTCATTTGTGACCACCTTGGTCCATCCCTGGGGACACAGAGAGGACCAAAGCCAGGCTGGAGCACCCAGCAGCCAGCTGGACAGCCCTTCAAGGTTATTCAGTGAGATGCAAATGTGCAAATTGCCAAAGATTGCGGTGGTTTTGTTCCCCGGCTGCTTGCAATAGGTTTTCCCTAAAAAGCCCTCAGCTTTTTTTTTGTTCCAAAATCATACTTCCAGCTGAAAACTGCAAAACAATTAAGGGGGGAATAGGGGGTGGGAATGCAAATTGGCCTTCCATAGTTTGATTGCTGAGGCCTCCTCTGAAGGAACTGCTCGCTGGATCTAATTGTTGAGCCCAAGAATTTAATGATGCTATTAATAATTTACTGTTCCTTACACTTTACGCTGGCTCCTTAAATGCATTGAATTTTCATTATTTCCCAGCACTCCTGTATAAACAATTTTCCCTGCCTAATTCCTTTTCATATTTCAGCTGAGCTTTGGGTAGAATTAGCACAATATGTGAAATACAGGGTCTGTTGTTGGTCAGCACCTCTGTCCCTGCAGCGGGAATTAAACGGTGGCAGGAAGCTCCCAGGTGGAGGAAAGAGAAACAAACTTTTGGGTGAAGTTACAGCCCAGGAGCCATCAATATTAACTGTTAATTATTCCGAGTGTGTCAGAAACACCCTGTGTTTCTCAGGAAAGGTAAGAGGTTCTGGGTTTTTTCCCCAGTGTGGGTGTACAGGATGGACGTGGTGGGGAACACACCGTTTCCCCAGACCTTTGGGAAGGAAGGTGGTGTGGAAACCGAAACTCTAATTGCAGCTCCAGTAAGCTCCAGTTTCTAATTAATTGCAGATTAAGTTAAAAATAGAGTTGGTTATATAAAATATATCTCCAAAGCCCCGGCCTCCCTGGTTACACAACACCCAGAACAATGGATGGGCTCTGCCGATGCTTAATTAAGGGTGAAAATGCCCCAGGTGTGATTTTTGAAAACACACCAAGCAAAAAGATTTGGAAACAGCTCCTTCTCCTGCCGTGACCCACTCTTCACCTCCACGTGCATCCTTATTCCAGGCTGGGTTTAATCCCCCTGCTCCATCCCTGGGGAATGAGCTCCCCAAACATCCCGTGCAGTGAGCAGAAGACTCGTAGGTGGGTACCAGGCAACCGCTTGCAAGCCTGGGAGTCCCAGAATGCTTTATTCCACTGGAAGGTAAATCCCACCTCGGGGCTGAGGACACAGCCTTTCCCTCCCAGGGCTTCAAGCAACGCTGACAGTTCATTGTTGCTGCTTATGACAGCCTGACGAACCACCCCACAGCTCCTCTCCAGAGGTCATTCCTGTTGGCTGGTGCCCAATTTAAGAGTAGCTCGTTTATCTTTCACGTGCGTGCAGATCTGGCTGGCTCCAAGCTGGGCAAATTCTTGCACTATATAGCATTTGCAATCAGAGGAGCGACCCGCAGGCGTGATGGGTGCCGTCAAAGAGCTACAGGAAGGATGCAGAAGGACCTCCAAGGGCTTCTGCTGGGAATAAGCCTCCCCTTTCTTCCCAAAAGCCAGTCTGACCCTGCCAGTGAGGAACTGGGTTTGGAGCAGGGCTGGCATTTTTGTAGCTGCATGCTGATCAAAGCATGTGTTGTGAAACCTGCCTTTGGTTGGGAGAAGCTGTGATCCCCAAGGATCCCCCAAATCTTGGGGAAAGTAGACTGAGATAGAGCTATCTTCAACTGCCAGACCAGCTGCAGGGATGTTTGGCAGCTGGTTTTAGCACCAACAACATCTTCTGCAGCCCTTTCTATTGAAGTGCCTCCAGCACAGCCATGGACAGGCTCCAAATCTGATGGCCTTTTGCTCAGCCCCCCTCCTGGGACACTTTGGCTCTTATGAGCTCCGTGTCTGTCTGTCTCCTGGGAACTGAAGGTCGTGTGCAGGGGATGATACGGTTGCCCCCCCCCCTGTGGAGCCTGTTGCTGGCTGCCATCTCTGCCCCAGTGTTATCTCGTGCTTCTCTGGCTCTCCATGTTCTTGTAAACACTTTCCTAATGTGGCTGCATGTAAAAGGAAGAAGAATGTGGATCCAGTCTCCCCGTCCTCTCCCCAAGGAGAGGGGCCAAGCAATTCCTCACTCCTGGAAACCACAGCAAACACTCAGCGGGGTTTTTGTTTCATTTGTTTTCGTTTAGTCTGAAAAAAAGACTATTTGCCGTCTGAGGAGCTGCTTGGAGGTCACGGTCAGAGCATGAGGAGGTTTCTCTGCCACATGCAGGGTTTTCCCTGATTTGTCCTAGGAGTCACAGCCAGGAATTAGGGGTGAGGAAAGTTCTTGTTCACAGAGTAATAATCTTCTCTGACCTGCTGGGGGACAAGGCAGATGCTGGGGGTGGTGGGACACAGGATCTGGTGGGACGGTGTCATGGGATTCCCATGGGTGACAGGGAACAGACTGATGAGTGTGGTCACCGCTCAGGTCCACCAGGGTCTGTCCTCTGCTACTCACCTTCTTTGCTCCTCCCAGGACCTTGAAAACCACTGTTTCTGGTTGCTGGGACCAAAAGCTGCCATTGGCTGTCACAGCCCCAACTGGGTCTTCTCCATTATCCAGCTGTGCATTCCCCAGTTGGCCCAAACATAACCTCTGTTATGAAGTCCTCCACAAAACCTTCCAGACATCTCTGTGACCACTTGCATCCTGACCCATTACCCTTCCAGCAGACATCAGGGAGGTTAGAGTCTCCCATGGGAGCAGGATTTGTCACTCAGAGGTTTTCCCCAGTTGTTTAAAGATTTTGTGCCTTTCCTTACCCTGATGAAGTGATTCGTAACATGCCTCTACCTCAAAATCACCTTCCCCATCCCCTCTCCAGATTCTGACCCTCAGCCACTCATCCAGATGGTCACAGGTCTCAGCTGCTCCTGTTCTCCTTTCAAGGTGGGGCTCCTTGGTCATCAGGGGTGACGTTGGCCACCTCGGCCACAGCTTTCTGGGGCAGCGCCCTCCCTTTCACTGTCTTATTTCTGACTTGAGGCCCAAACTGAATTCAGTTGCAAGCATTACAGAGGAAGAAGTTTTATCAAGAACATGGAGGAGTCAGATATACAACCTAATTTCAGGAAAACCAAATGTCTAAACCACCTGTACAGTTTAGAACAGTGAAGTTCAAACATCTGTACCAAAGGCATGAGGAGACTGGAACTGATTTTTGACACCAACTATCTTTTATTATTTGAAACACCAGAAAAATTCATTCTCAGAAAAGTGTGAACTTCTGCTGGATGTTAGCTCTGGCCCTGAACGTTCACTCTGGGCCTCCTTCCTCTTTCTGTGCCCCCTCCCCTATGCTCATGCCACTTAGGATATCATGCATCCCTCCCGATGGCCGTGGTAAGGGGCACTCTGCAGTGGGTACAGGCTTGTAACCCTTTTGACCACCGGATGGGTTTAGGGCAACCTACACTCCTCATTTTGGGAGCATGGACAGCCTCTGCCACCTGCTTCATCGGTGGAGACACTCAACGTACTAGAGGACATCCTCCCCAGGGACGGGGATGAGATTTCCTCTCACAATTGGTATTTCTTCAGCAGCTCGCTCTGCCACTGCCGCTTCTTGTTGGGAAAGGCGAGGGGGATCTTGATCTTACGGAAGTCCTCGATGCACTTCCCCAGCTCAGACTCCAGCGCCCGCCTCTCCTCGCTAATTGCCGGTGCTGGAGCTATGGGATTGACCTCCACCCCGTTCTCCTTCACCGCTGTGTGGTCACTGTTCCTCCTCTGCCCTGTCTGCTTCACCTCCTCAATCTTCTTCAGGGACTTAGAGAAGTCCAGGGTGTTGGGGCGGGCTGGACACTCCTCGGGAGCTTCTGGCCATGGCAAGGAGTTGGTGGGGCTGGGATCACTCAGTTCTGTCTGGGGTTCTTTGCTTGGGAGGGTCTCATCCGTGGCTGGAGCTGGGGTGGGCTCATCATGGTTGCTCGTGCCAGAGATTCCAAAGTCATCCCCACCACCTAGGACAGCTGGGTCTTGGTTTGTCTCCTGGCTTTGCTTCAGTTCCTCTGGGTCGCCATGGTCTAGGGAATGAAAGCAGAGAGCTATGTGAGGAGTGGGAGCCTCCACAGACCCTGGTGAGATGTAGCTCAACTCAATTGGGCAAGTGGCAACTATATCTGGGACCCTGGAAGTTGCCCAGCTGGTTACACAAAGCCAAACTACCATCTCGGTGAGCCTTTCCCCAAGCCTTGGGTTGGCTCAGCCCTGGGGACAGCTCTGGGTGGGTTTGGGTGGTCCTGAGAAGGTTATGGGCTTCCAGTAGTCTGTGGTTTGGTCTGCAGTGGTGCCAGGGGAAGCTGAGTGCAGGAACGGTCCTAAACCAGAAAGCTGAGATGCAAAGAGGCCTGAAGAAGCCTCCCGCAGACCCTGGGCAGAGCTTGCAGATGCTTTTGTTTGTTAGCAGTGGTGGAGAACAAGCAGTGACTCTGCATGAGAAATAACCACTCTGTTCTCATTACCAGCTGCCAGGGAAAATCAGCTGGGGAGAGAAGTTAATGGAAACTGCTCAGAAAGTGTTTAGCAGGAGGGCCTCCCAGCTCCTCCTCCTCAGGTGAGAAGGGTCTTCAGCCAGCCCAGACCTTTCCCACCCATCCTTCCCTATCCCTGATGCCAGCCAAGGCACGCCATCCCCTCTGGTGCTACCCCAGCAGTGACGACCAGGAGGAGACACCCCAGGGATGTGGAGGGTGCTGGAGATGGACTTGTGGGGCTCTGGGGGTGCCGTGGGCAAGTGACAGCCTCGGTGGTGGCACACCAGGCATGTCCTCAAGCGGTTGAGAGCTCTGAGCACATGGTGGGTTTGCATCTGTGTCTGTCTGAGGCCAGACCCTAGTCCACAGCTGGCAGAAACATTCCCCAAATGTTGCTGTTTTAGCAGAGATTTGTTTTGAAAGTATGTTTTTGTTTTGGTTTGGTTTGTTTTTCCCTTGAAGTTCCTGTGTTTCTAAATATCTTTGGCAGAAACATGGGCCTTCCTGCTCTTTGAAAGCTTTGGTGCAGGGAAGGAGGGGTGTTTCTTGTCATTGTTTTCATTTCCAGGGCTGCTTTATTTTTTTGTGTGTGTGTGTTTCTTTTTTGCTCGGATCAGAGGCGCGGAGACCTTCTTCCCCTCACAATAACAAGATCTGTTTTTCTGAGCAGCGCTATCAGCCCGGCAGCGGTTTTCATCGCTTCCTCTCAAAGGACTATGAAAAACTCTGCCTTCGTACAGCTTTGACCTGAGCAGCCTCCCCTTTGCAGCTCTCGAGGTTTTCACTGGCAGTGCCCCCGTCTGCACCCCAGTTTCCAGCCCCCCTCTCCATGGGATGCTGGGGCTGCACGTTTACCCTTCCATTACAGATGCTCTGGACATCAGATTGTGAAAATGCTGTTAGGTGGGGGTTTATAGGAAGCTATTCCCAGAGGGGCATGAATTTTCCTCACCCCTTTCCCCTCTTCCAGTTGTAGTTTGCCATGTAGGGCTTCATACGAGGGAGCCTTCAGGCAGTTGGTAAGTTTTACTCTGCCTGGAGATGAACAGCAATTAGTGCAGTCCTGCACTGGTGAGACACTGGAACAGGTTGGTGAGACCCTGGCCCAGGCTGCCCAAGGAATTTGTGGAAGCCCCATCCCTGGAGGGGTTCAAGGCCAGGCTGGATGGGGCTTGGAGCAACCTGGGCTGGTGGGAAGTGTCCCTGCCCAGGGCAGGGGATTGGAACTGGATGGTCTTTAAGGTCCCTTCCAGCTCTAACCATTCTATGATTCTATGATCTGCCCTGGCTCTTGTTCTGCCATGAACAAGAGCAAGCAAGCAAAAGGGAGTTTGAGTCCTGGTCAAAAGTATGTGTCTACTATAGGAAAAGGAAAAGCCACGCTAGTGAGATCCTCCCTTGCTTCTCCCCGGAGAGTTTTCTCCATCCCTTTTCTCTCCTGGTTTGTTCTTCTCCCTTCCCTACCCCTCAAGGCACTTGTTGCTGTCAGAGCTGATGGATGCCCTTGGCAGCGGCCCCACAAGCAGGTCTTCATGTGGGAGGTCTGGGTGGGGGAGCTCACACAGGGAGGACCCCAGAACAGCTTCAGGGTGGACCCACCAAACCCCCCTGAAAAGCCACTGTCTTGTGTCTCAAAACCAAAGAGCTCTGAAAACAAAGCAGAGATTTTTCTCTAAAATGTCAAAATTCCTGAACTGCTGGTTTTGGTTGTTTTGTTTTCTTTTCCCTTTTTCTTTTATTTTTTTTTAAGTATGTCTGCTAGCAGAGATATAAAGGAGGATATTAAGTATTTATATTTTAAATTCCTCATCCTATACTTTGCCCCCCATGGAAGGACAAGGTGGATTTTCTTTTTCCTTGAAAATTTTTTGTAAGGACAGAGGTGTGTTTTTTCCCCCGTCTTGCTTCCTCTTCCTTTTTAAAAATTTTTTTATTTGACATTCACTCGAGCAGCTCCAACCCTGAAATTACTAGAGGTGGAAAGCAGAAATGTCATCCATCACTGAGCAGAAACCTTGAAGGCTGGATTTTCTTTGGCAAATCTCTCCAGGAAGTCACAAGGATGTATCTGCGCCCCCAATTCTTTGAGTGATGGAATAAAGTCTCCGAGTTCTTACACCGCTTTAATCATCTTATCTGTGAGCCTCACAAGGTTGTTTGTGAACCGGGGAGCTGAGGCACAGGGAGCATAAGCTGATGCCCCCAAATACATACGAGGAGCCGATGGCTTAGCTGGAGACTGAATTCAAATCTCTTCAGTTCTTCTCCAGCATCTGAGCTCCACGACCATCCAATGACTGTTGCTGGCTTTGGTATAGATTTTTTTTTTTTAATTTTCCATAAAGCTTTCAACACATTTTACATCACATTATCTCCATTTGAGGCACGGAGAAAGGAAATCACGTTAAGGTCTCTGGGCTGAGAACTAAACCCAGGTCCCCTGGGTACCGCTCTCACACACTCTCTGTACCAGACCCTTTCCTTTGCAGGGTCTGGCCAGGCTGCAAACCTGTGACCTCCACAGCAATCTCTCTGCTTTTGCCATCTTCCCATTGCAGCTGGGACTGCAGTTCCACCCTGGAAAATCCCTTGCTAGAGCACAGGCTTGCTAAGGCATCATTTCTTTGCCTTGAAACTGCCCGAGAAGGGGATCTTCAGGCCATCCCAGTGCCTCTCCAGTGCACAGCCCCCTGGGTCAGTGCACAGATGTTTTGCAGGTACCAGCGGTGTAATTCTGCTAATTTAGGTATGATGAGGTAGTTCAGGCCGGCTCTTAGGTAGCCAAGGGACATCGCATAAAGGAGCTAGTGACTCTTAATGACTTGTCTTTGGAAATACTCATTAATTGCCCATAACAATTTATTCTACTTTTGTTCTATCTCATTCACCAAGGGCATTTCATCGCCTCGCCTGTTCTGGCCGGTTCTCACGCAAACATCTGTAGCAATGATCGTGCACTCATTGAGAAATGCAGACTTCAGCAGGGTTTGGGGTTTTTTTTCAATTATTTTTTTTATTTTCTCCCCATACGATGCCGAAAAACAAGCTTCCTCCTGGCCAAGTATCCTGGCCAAGCATCACAGCCCATGAGTTCACCTGCGCGGGCGCAGATGTTTCCAAACAGCAAAGGGGCTGGAGGGGAGCCAAAACCAACACGAATTTGCAGAAGTTTTCCAAAGAAAGTCAGCTCCATGCTGGAAATCGCAGGATCCAGGAACAGGTAGATGTCAAGGGGTGGATGTTCACCTGGACCATTCTTCTACCACCATAGATATCTCATGGCTGGTACAAGACACTGTCTACGAGACCAGAGTTTTTCTAACCCCAGCTGAAAGACTGGGATGTGTTATTAGGACATTCTGTGTTTTCTTTCTGTGTGTTAATGATTTCAAGAGTGTGGGGATCAATTTCACCTGGACTGAACCTGCCCCCAAATGTCCAGGAACTCTGAGGCAGTTGGGGTCGTCCAGGGTTTTTCCTTGTCATTGATCTTCTCTGCAGGTTTGGACAAATAACTTCATTTTTCCTTGGGCTAACTTTTCCCCACAGATGGGTGTTTTTCCAGTGAAAGCCTTTTTTGAGCCAGCCTGTGTCTGGCAATATGGGATCATTGCTCCTAAGGCCATCCCAGGACACCTCACAATTCTTCTTCTAAGTGCATCCCAGCTACAGAACCGGGAAAGAAGATCTGTTGTGATTTTTCTCATCCTTTTCCTTTCTCTGTTTTTAAGTTTCTTAGACTTTGCTTCCTATATGACGCTTTTGTCTGCTTCAGAGCATCAATTAGAGCGCAGAAGTGACACTTCCGACGCAGCCCCATGGTGCTGATAGAAGTCCTGCTGGGTGCAATTAACGGGCTCCTGCCCGCGGTGAGCTGGTGCTTGGCAGGGGGAAGCACACACTGTCCCAACCCCTTGCTGCTTTTCTGGAGAGCATTTTATTTTTTCCAGAGCTCCTGATGGGGAGATGAGCTCGCTGTGTGCCAGGAGCCCCAGGCTCAGGCTCCCACTGTTGGGTTTGCTTCCCTGCACCAGTGCTTCCAGCTAAAAGGTCCCAACACGTGGTTCGTTCCTGGGCTTCTTCCTCAGCCAAATGGGGCACCTCCAGCTCAGACTCCATTGGCCTCAAATATCTCTTTTCCTTTCCTACCATTTGCTGCAGGGACCCAAATTTCCACACAATAGAAAAGGAGATCTCATTTCCCTTCCCTTCCCTTCCCTTCCCTTCCCTTCCCTTCCCTTCCCTTCCCTTCCCTTCCCTGACCTGTTCACCAGGATGGACAAGAGTATCCCCAAATTGCCCATGCCCAGTGCAAAGCAGCTGCTTCCGTGCACGCTCCTAGACCTTGTTGATCTCAGGTCTTGCCTCTGCCTAAACTACTCATTGAAAAGTACAAGCTGGGCCAAAAAAATGGTGTCTGCTTTCCCGCTTGGCTCTGATCCCCCTTATTTTATCAAAGAAGGATGAGACTCGGCATAAATAAATGTCTTTGACCCTATCAGGATGCAGCAGTAGTCTCTGCGTTCCCCAGAGCTCCGGTTATAGCAGTTGTTCCAGTGAAGGTTCCTGCTGAATCTGCAGTGTTGGGGACTGTTTGGGATGGATTAACTGCTATGGCAACCCCGGCGGGACCTGGGGTGCCAGGACCAGGGCAGGCAACCAGCCACTGGCTTCAAACTTCCCTGCTGAAACCCAAGGTCCTTTCTATCTCCTGTGGAGCAATGTATATCTGGTTGGGGTTTTTTTGCATGTTGTAAAAATGCCTGCTTCATGGCATTAATCCAGCTGGCAGGTAGCACTGGGAGCTCCACGTGTAGTCGTGCCAATGGGCTTTGCTCTCAGGCTGGTGCCCAGACCCACGCAGTGCCTCTAATGCCCATTAGAACCAGGCTGGCTCTCCAGGGAGACCTGGATCCCTTGGCAGAAGGCACCAAGCTCAGCAGAAAGCACTGGCTGGGCTTGTTACCTGTGTTGTGCAGGTGCCGAGAGTGGCTTGAGCCCAAAAACTCATCACATGGGTGGTAGAAAACCCTGCTGGTCTCTCCCTTGCTGCTATTTTTATAGTTGATCCCTGCTGCTGCAACATCTCAGCGAGAAGAAGAAAAAAAACCACCCTAGACAACATCAGCCTCTTGAAAGACCCAACCTTGCAGCCTTAAAAAAATAATACAGATTTTCCTCTGCTTTTCAGGCTGTCCTTTGCTGTCGGGAGGAGGCAAGGTGGGATTGGGACTTGGGGACTTCAGGTTTGTTTCTGCAGGCTGGCTGGAGGAAAGGTCCAGCTCTCAAAGGTAGAGGTGTCTGCTGGACACCTCCCACCAGCCCATGTTGCTCCAAGCCCCATCCAGCCTGTCCTTGAACACTTCCAGGGATCCACAGCTCCAGGATAATTCAGGGCTGAACCCCCGCCGTGATCTAAATCAGTGCCCACCACTCTCTAAACCTCTCAGCATGCGCTGACACCGTGTCCATCAGCAGGCTGACTGCTGTGCCCATTCTCATCCCCTGGTGGTTTTAATCTCCAACTTCCCCCTTATTTCCTCTCCTCCCTGGGTGTTGCAGGAGCTGACGCTGCAGGAGCTGTGCCAGGGCTGGAGCCTGCGGTCACTGTGTGCTCTTGGGCTGCCCTCATCACACGGCTTGTTGCTTGCAATTCGCATCCACCCCTGGGAAATAATTTTATCTTTCCCAAATATATATATTTTCTTTTTTGGGGGGTGGTGGGTGGGTTGTTCTGGAAGGATTCATGCTCTGCTGTCAGTTTTAGACTCGGTGTGGATCCATGCAGCCCTTATGTTCTTCCCCCCTCGCTCATAAGCGGTGGGTATTCACCCAAGTGATAATTTCATGGGTTAATTTATCATCTGCACTCATCTACCCCAGTTCTAGCACTCCCGTGGAAGGGTTGGGGGAAGAAACATCAAATCCAAACCCTCCCTGTGGGTGTCCCAACTCTTGCTGCCTTCTCTGGTGCTGGTAGGCAGAAGCTGAGCTTTCCCCCCGATGCTGGGGTGTCCCAGCTCCTTACAAAATCCTTTCTGAGAAGAGAGTAGGCACGCAATCTGCTGGAGGAGCTGCTTTGGAGCTGGGAAAAGCTCCCGAAAGCACGGGCAGCTGAGGGGTGGTGGCTACAGATGTGACAGACAGCAGTTTTATTGGACCAAGGCGTGATTGCTTCATCTGACCATGCTTTTTGAGCGCAATGACTCCAGCTTTATGGCAGGGACAGGAATTGTAACACATTTTGTTTTTGGCAGAGCAGGATGGATTCAGACACGAGAGGTCAAATTCCGGGGCGGGTGCAAAGCCAGACCCTCAGGCGTTGTAAGCTGCTGGAACTCAAGCCAGTGGAGCCATCCTGATTTATACCAGCAAAACCTTTGACCCAGGGCAGAGGTTGTAACACCATGTGAAGCAAAATCAGCTTCCATTGGGCACTTCTTGTCGAGCCGATTGATTTGGGTAAGATCTGCCTATTTCTTGGCAGGAATTACTCACAGATTCATACCTCCTTCAGAAGAGACAGCCCTTACTGTGCCATTTGCCTCTCACCAGCCACTTCTCTGGTCTGGGGTGTCCTCCCTGAGCTGAGTACAACACAACGTGCCTTTGACTCCAGGCTTGAGCCCCAGCTTGGCACTGGCATAACTGGAATTGGGAGAAAATCGGGCCATTTAGGGTGAAGGAATGGTTACAGCAGGAAAAGGGAGAGACCGTGACGTGGGGCTGGCAGGAACACTCATCCCTGTTGAGTGCATGTTGCTAAGGTCCATCAAGAGGACCAGTGTGTTGCTCTGCATGATGTGACTTCAGGTACCAGCATGTTTCTCACCTGGAAATGCTTCTGTCATGTCTGTCTTGAGATCCAGGATGGGCTCAGAAGAAGACATGTGTGTTTTGGGGCTGTGCTCCACTTCTGAAGGCTGGGGAATAGGCAAGCTAAGCCAGGAACTACCTGAAAAAAGACCCAAAAAAGAAAATCTGAGAAGGCAAATGATGAACAGGGAGCGTGAGAAGGGACTGGGGTGGTCTGTGTGGTGGCCACCCTCCATATCTCATTGTCCACAGAGTCTAAAGAGTCTCCCAGAACTATAGATTGTATATATAGGTACATATAGATGGATCACTAAGATGGTGACTGAGCTGCCCCTTTCCTAAAGCTGAATCACTGCTTGCCCCAGAGTCATGGCAGCCACGTGGACCTTTCTCAGTGGACAGCTGCTGGGTCTGCCATGCAGGTAAAACCCTTTGTGCCCAAAGCCCTTCATAAGCCACCCTGAACTGCAGCCACCTCCGCTCTTGCAAAGGGATAAGAAACATTTGGCCAAGGTCACCCTTATTTGGTGTCCACCCAAGATGTGCTCCTCCTCCGTGTGGGAAGGAAGGGGTGGAACTGGGTGGCCCAGCTTCTGAAAGACCGTCTGCTGAGCAGCTTTTGTAGAATCATAGAATGGGTTGGGTTGGAAGGGACCTTAAAGCCCATCAGGTACCACCCCCTGCCCTGGGCAGGAACACTTCCCACCACACCAGGTTGCTCCAAGCCCCATCCAGCCTGGCCTTGAACCCCTCCAGGGATGGGGCAGCCACAGCTTCTCTAGGCAGCCCTGGCCAGGGTCTCACCACCCTCACAGCAAAGAAGTTCCTCCTGAGATCTCACCTAAATCTCCCCTCCTATCAGTATAAAGCCCTTCCCCCTCATCCTAGGGCTCCCTTCCCTCATCAAGAGTCCCTCCCCAGCTTTCCTGGAGCCCCTTTAGGGACGGGAAGGGGCTTTAAGGTCTCCCTGGAGCCTTCTCTTCTGCAGGCTGAACACCTCCAACTCTCTCAGCTGTCTATGGCTTCTGGTTGGCAGAAGCCTGGAGGTCAGGGATTTGCCTTGCAGAGGAACCTGGCCATGCTCTACCTCCACAGTCCCGTGCTCATCCAGATGCTGCATCCAGGAGAGGGCAGCAGCATCCCAGCACGCTCCATGCCTATGGCCACTGTCATTAATTGTGGTTCCTGACTCTTTCCTAAGCTGTAAACATGGCCTTCTACTTCCCAGAGCAATAATCTTCCTGCAGAGACTCTGGCAAAGTCTTTGTGGTCAGAGTCTGTCAGACCATCTATAAAAGTCTGTAATTAATGCCCCAGAGTAGCTATTTTTGCACCCATTTAAGCAGAGGGACTGTCTGCAGTCCAAAATTCGGGTCTGGAGGAGGAGACCTGAACCAAATCCAATGCCACGGGGCCCTTCCAGACCCTTTTGGGAGCTGTGTGGGATGGACGGAGCAGAAGTCAGGCAGCCAGCAGCTATGGGGAGTGATCTCTGTCCCCTTCACTCCTCTGGCTACAGATGTCCTCCACCACAGGGACCAGCAGCCATCACCTCCATGTGGGACATGGGAATGTGGTCTTGAATTGAGGTCCTGTCACGTTAGTGGAGGTGAAAAGAGCTTTTGGTGGAGTGAGAACTGCCAGGCTGAGGCTTCCTCACCGCATTTTAGTGGCTGAGGTTCCCCAGGTCCCTTCCCCAACACCCACCCAGCATCCAGCAGACCTCCAGCAGGGGCCAGGCCACTAGGATTCTCCTTCTACATGCTGTCATGCCTCAGAGGAGAGCGGCTGTGCAAGCCAGTGCTTATTAAAGATTTAAAAGGCAAGCTGTCAGCAGCGCTGCTAAAGATGGGCTTTTCCTCTTATAGCTCTATCCCTCTCTAATACTAATAGGATTGGAAGGAGGAGGAGAAACGGTGGCGTTGCCAACCAGCCGAGGGTGAGTGTTCCTTCCTTGCAGAGGTTTGCAACGTCTTGTAGAGGGGTGTCTTCCAGCCCCTCTCCTTGGTTCTCCAGGCTTTTGGGTCAATCTCTCAGGCTCTGCAAGAGGAGATGGAGCAGCCTGGGAGCAGAGGCACAGAGGAGGAACCACCATCTCCTGGTTCCCTCACCTCCTGACACCTCACCAATGGAAAATGAAATGTTCCTCTACCTCCCAGGGGCCTGTGCTCTGTTCCGCATCCTCCGCTGGAAAAACTGCATTAATACCCTTTTTGTTTAAAATGACTCCTGGGCAATGGCTGGAGTTTCCATTTTTGCAAGGACTTTTTGGGATCGGAAGCCTGGATTCGGACCAGGCTGGAACAAACACAAAGACCTTCCGTCCCTCTCTGCAAAGGAAGAGGCTAAAATCAAAATCCGTGCCAGCACTGCTTTGTGAGCTTTTAAACTTTCTTTTTTAGTGGTGCACCTTAAAAAAAATATTCAAAAGGCATTTTGACATGATGTGAACAGCTTGAATGTGTGTTCTCCTTCTAAATTTGAGCAAAACCAGACCAATTTCAGGATATTATTAAGGTTAAATCTATGGCAGCGGAGGCCTGTTCATCCCAGTTTTCCTTTCCAGTTCTACTTAATATTTCACTCTCTTGTTCTCCCCTTTGGTTAAATTAATTAAGTTTGCAAATCACTCAGATCTACTGATGTTGAAGGGCATAGTATAAATAGTTCTGCTTAATTGCCTGGAGCCAAAGGTGAGTTAGCAAACTCCACGTCTTCTTCACAAATAGGGTTTTGAGGTGTTTTTTTTTTTTGCAAGGAGTCAGCAGGGAGGATAACTGGCAAACCCTCGACTTCGTGTCCCTGGAATCATCATCCATGTCCTTCAGGGGATTCCTCTGCTCTCCACACCCTGATTTGCAGGATTTTTCCCATTTCCATGGTCACTTTGTACACTGCACACACCGGGACTTGCTGCAGCTGCCCAGCAAGAGCGACAAAGAGAACCCATGGGATCAGCTCAGCACGGTGAATTCCCCACTCACTTGGCCTGGAGGAGGAATTACTGCCCAATTTGCAGAATTCATGCATTGATGGGGAGAGAACCAAATGTCCATAAACCTGCTCTGGTGGGAGGTGTCCTCACCCATGGCAGGAGGGTTGGAAGGAGATGATCTTTAAGGTTCCTTCCAACACAAACCATTCTATAATTCTATGATTCTGCAATGCCCGTGGTCACACAGGGATGCAGAAGAAGAGCCAGGACTGAACTCAGATCTTGTGCTAGGAAAAAAAAGCTCCAACCTCATAAAGACACTGTAAATACAGTATCTTGGGAGTTTCTGTGCTGCAGAGTGCTCCAGGCACGGGAGGGATTGCACGTGTTCCTAGCAATGACTTCAACACCGTTAGCTCATCCTGCTCCTTAATCTATGCCATGTGTGCAATGTATGGGCAGGCTGTAGATCATGTCCAGTTGATGGCTTGATTGGATATATCAGCCTTGAAACCACAAAATGGTATTTAAAGTCATCATAATTCTTTTGCTGCCTTTTACCCCCTAAACTCATCGCAATTGGCTGGTGCTCTCGGTCTTACTCCTGAGTTAAATCCTTCTTTGGTGATGGACAAATCAACACCGGAGAGAAGAGGTGGAGAGAGGAGATCTCAGGAAGGAGAGGAGAGAAGAGGAGAGGAGAGGAGAGGAGAAAGGATGGGGAGGAATTTCAGGAAACGAACTCTCCATTGGAGTCAGCCAGAGCCAGGCTTGAGGAAATCCAGACCCTGGCTTGTCCATGTGCAGGACTGATTAATGAGGAGACAGTTATTACAGAAATATGGATTTGTGTTGGTCACTTGCCAACCTCCTTCCACAAGGAGGCAAACGACTCTGACAAATAAACCAGAAGCTCCCTGGTTTCACTGACACCATGCGAGGAATGAGGCCACCAGAGCAGGGTCACCTGTGCCTGCTGGTGCCAAAAGCCTTGGGTCTGTCCGTCCCACAGTGAGTGGTCTTGTCCATCCCCAGACTCGCAGGCAGGGAAAAGGAGGCCAACAGGCAGCAAGACCTCTCCAGGGTTGAGAAGAAACCCCCTCTCCTCAGTTAAACTTACTATCCTATCCTTCTGGGGCCATGCAGGCCACTTCCCTGAGCTATTTTCCCTCATCAAGGCACAGCTTCAGCCATAATACCCAAAAAGCAATGAGGAGATGGCTGAAAGGACAGTGTTATCTTGGCTCAATGCTCTCACCTATCCAGGCTCCTTCCTGACTCTAGAGAAAGCTGCTCAGTTTGTCTGACCAGGTTGTTCTCAGCCACGCTTTGCCCTTTTTCATGGAAGACAAAGCCTCAACCAAGTTCTTCTTGTTCTTTGGGATCACCAGTTTACAAAAAAAACCCAACTAATTCCCATCCACATCCCCGGTGAAGAGCCTTCAAGAGCCTGAGTGCAGCACTCGTGTGGGAGTCAGTGAGGAAAGGTCGGGAAGGCGTCATTGTTTCCAGGAGGACCATCCATATGAACATGCTGTTCCCAGTGATGGCTCCTTGGCAGTGTCTGCTGCACAGAAATGGCTCCAGCTGTCATTCCTTGCACAGGAATTTGCTCTTCTCTGAATTTTCCAGCAGCCGTTCTCAGAAAGCAGCCCCATCAGCGGTTTCCGTGCAGAAGAGGCTGCACTCGCTTCCTATCTACATATTTTTGCCAAGCAGAAATTCCACAAACTAATGGCCTCGTGGGGAGATCCCAGGCAGGGCTGGGAGACTGCTCAGTTTGTTGGCTGAGCTGGGGGTGTCAGTGACAGGAAGGCGAAAAGAAAAAGTGGGAATTGCTGCAACTCTTAATGTATTGAGGGAAAGAGCACACTGGAATCCTTTCTTCATGCCAAACCAAGAGTTGCAATTTGCATTCAGTTAAGAAAAGCAAGCTCCCCAAAGTTCCCCAAACCAGAAAGGTCACAACCTGTAGGACGGACCCACACATCCTTCATCCAAGCAGAGTCTTGGCTTCTGGGTGGGAAGAAAGGGGGAGACGGCCTCTTTCTCCTCCTCCCAGAAATTCTTGTCCTATTTTGCACGGATCTCTTGGCTCAGATCTGTGAGCACTCAAATTCTCCAGATGCCTCCTTGCCCAGACAGACCTGCATCCCCACCTTCACAGGCTCCCTCACTTGATCCCAGCTTTTCCCTATGATATCCCTGGCAGTGTTTTTACCTGGAAGGCTGCAGTGTCTGGACAGCTGCCTGGAGAGTTGGCCTCGCACGACAGGACCTAGAAACAAAGGAGAAGGAGTGGGTCTGGCTCTCTGTCCCATCGTGATGGTTTCCTCGTGACCTCTCTTCACAGGAGCACACCCATTTGAGAGATATACAAGGAAAGAAAAAGAGTCCTGTGGTCCCATCCCATGAAAAACTATTTCCAGGGATTTTTCCTGGATGTGCACCATGAACCCAGCCTGGTTTTGCAGGGCATGACACACAACCTTCTTGTGAAGTGTCTCTGGTAGTTCCCTGCTGCACCCCCTCAGAGCATTCCATGCCTTTCTGAAGAAGGTAAGCTGACACCCCCTCTTAATCCAGGAAAAAGTTCAACAGCTCAAACCCATCTTATTATTTCAGTCAAAGAGATGCAGAAACAAGCAATTTTTTGAAGGGAAGACTTTTTCCAAGAGGTCCTATGGGTGCAGGGACAAGGCAACGGGCTAGTGCAGCCTTTCCCCTGGGATGAGGAAGAATTCTGAGCAGACCATCTGAGTCCCCTTGGGTTTGAAGGTCTCCCTTGGAACTCTTGAGGGGGTCACAAGCCTGGGCATCCCAACAGCCATGTCCCTGCTAGTGCCTTTTCCACCCGGAGCTGCTTGGAGGCCCGGAGAACAGCCCTTGGTTTCCATCCCTGAAAGCCTGAGCTGCAGAAAGGTATAAACAACCTGTTTTTCTGCTCACAGAGGAGGAGGGGAAGGTCTGGAGGACAGGCCCAAATGGTTTATTAATTCATTTGATTTCATTGCAGAGAAATAGTGGGCTAAAACAAGCCCTCTCTCCCTCTCTGGTTTCAGCTGGTTGTTACTCAGAAGAAATTTTTCCCTGGAAACCCATTAATCCAGTGTGGAAAGGCAGGTTAAAATTACACTTAATCTTGAAATATTGTTTGAAAAAGGGGAAATTAGAATACTTCGTTTAAAAGCTGCAGAAGGAAACACGTTTTTCACATGCCAAAAAAAAAAAGGGGGGAGGGGGAAGGGGTTTCTCAGCACTATTTCCTGTACTTTTTGATGAATTTGCAACTAGTCTTAATTAACCCCAAACTTGCATCTTTCAGCAAATAAATGGCTCACCTGAGCATGCTCGCAAAGATCCATTTAGGAATCGCAACTGCTTCTGTTCGTAGCAAGCAAATTGAAATTATAATTAAAGGCAGAATTAAAACCCGCCTGTGTGCCTCTAGTACACAGGGAGGAAAAAATCCGCCCGTCTTATGTTAAGTCAACAAAACAGTGGATAATGGAGAACAGTTAATACATTTTCCTGAGTGCTTTTTGATAAAGGCCATCAAAGAGGCTTTTAAGGAAACTCAATAGCCAGAGGGGGATTGTCTAACTTCCACGGTGTATTAAAAGCTTATTAGGACAGAGAAAAGAAGAAATGGAATCAAGAGTTCATTCTCAACGTATAAATAATATAATAACAGGACATCCCCGAGAGTCCATCTTAGGATGGAAGTCTTTTATTAAGGATGCAAGGGGAAAAGGGCGAACAGTCAAGTGGAAAAGTTCTGGAGGGAATAGAGAACACTAATATCAGCCAGTGGGGGCCAGTAAAAACTGGGAGGGGGCCTCGTGAAGGGATGTGAACAGGGAGCCTGCCCGCGGGTGAAACGAAAAGGCGAAGCAGTGAAGAGCAATGCACATCAGAAAATGCCACTTGAACTTTTTGTGCACCTTGGTGGATTTTAAAGAGAGAAAAAAAAACCCCAAACCAAAGAGGAGATCCCTGGGTATAAGGCTGAGCAGGGGCAGAAATGCTGGCTCAGCAGTCAGAGGCGGCACAGACGGTAGGCTGTGTTGGGCAGGGAGATAAGAAACCATGGAAAATAGGAGGAAAAAAATACCTTTAGGGAATAGAGTAGGGCTCAAAGCTGAGTCCTGGCCACTGCTCCTTGGCCAGACAGACGGAGTTAAAGTCTGCCCAAGGCTGCTCAGTAAAACTGTGAAAGGCCTGAAGGGAGTTTTACAACGAAGAGGGTGAGATCGGGATAGTCAAGGCTAAAGAGAAAAGAAAGAAGGAGAGAGCTGGTGGAAGCATTGCCATAATCATAAAAACACATTTTTGATTAAAAGTTCCCCTTAAGTGAGCTCCCCTTCCAAAATTAAGACTGAACATGGTGAGAGACAGAAGCTGTGATGCTGCAGGGCACTGGGCATCACCCACAAGCTGGGGTTAAGGAGAAAGTCTCCCAGAGTGGGGCTAAAATGGAGGTTTAGACTGAACATTAGGAAAAGACTCTTCCCAGAAAAAGTGGTCAGACACTGGAATGGGCTGCCCAGGGTGGTGGTTGAGTCCCCATCCCTGAATATGTTTGAGAGTCGTTTAGATGTGGTATTGGGGGGTGTGGTGTAGGGGAGAACTTTGTAGAGTGGGGCTGATGGTTGGACTCGATGATCCCAAGGGTCTTTTCCAACCTGAATGATTCTACGATTCTAAAATGAACCAGACCAGGGGTTTCTTCCAGCCTGGTCCAAAATCTGGCTGACAGGGACAGTCAGAGGCAGGACATGGAGCCGGGCACAGGCTCTGCCCTCTCCTGCCTGATAAATCCTCTCCCTCTGATCCCGTTTTCTAATGTAATAGTTCGCATTTTTCCGCCTGCCCATGTATCATTTCTAGATGGGCCAGGGCACATAATCCCTGATGGTTTATTCATTATTAGAAAGCTTCTCAGTTTTCCTCCAGCATCATTGGGGTCTGATTTGATTACCGAACATGCCCAGTGCTGAGTTCATGTTTCTGAGAAAGCAGTGATAATTAGATGATGCTCGTGCAGCCCCGGAGGGAGACAGAGCAAGAGGAGATGCCCGGGGAAGAGAAAGGGCGAGTGATGAGTGGAAAAGCTCTGGTGTTGGCAGCTCCTGGAACCCCACCATCCAGCCCCTCCTGCCTCTGCCCATCCTCGCAGGCTCACACTCTGAAAGGCATCTTTAGGAGGAGCAAGGTCAGGGCCGGGATGTTTTTTACCCCTGCTGTTTGGAGAAGAATTAATCAGAAAATTGCAGCCCACCAGGCTTTAAGGTTGGAGCTAAATCCCTTTAAATCGGTGTCACTGAGCTCCCATCCGCTGCTTATTTAAATAATGGCTTGATTTTTTTATTTATTTTATTTGGTTCTAGTCTTCAGAAGTAAAAAAAAAATAAAAAGAAAAAAGGACTGGATTTTGTTTCAGGTCAGATGTAAAATGGCATGAAACATAAACCAAAGCTTTGCTGGATTATGTCTCCTTTCCAGCTACGCAGGCAGGTGAGGATCTTGTGTGCAGGGAAAAATCAGCCTGGAAAACATGTGGGAGATCGCCAGGAGGAAAGATAAGGGAGGAAGACAAGTCTCTTGCTAGCTCCTCCCCATTAAAATTCACACCAAGGCTGATTTCAGTCTTCTTGTGGCAGGTGAGGGGCAAAAAGATACTGCTGGTTGTAGGGAGGTCTCTTCAGATGGTTGGGTTCTGGAGGCCCTATGGTGAACCACAGCTTCTCCCTAGTGATAAGGGTCTAGGGGGAGAAACCCAAGAGTATTTTGTGAAGAAGTGAAGGACAAAACACCCGTCAGGACTCTCCCTTCACTGCTCTTTCCCCCCCACACACCCTGTGGGCAGAGAGATGGGATGTGGCTGTGGCTGGTGGCCCTGGCTGGGGTCTGCGGCTTCCTGGTGGCCGAGTGGTGGTGGTGTTGCAGAAGATGCTGTGTGGAGGGGACACCATGCCTGCCACCTGCAGTTCAGTGCTTGCTGAGGGTCGTGGGGGGCTGGAAAACCAGGACAATCCAGAATTCCTTGAAGAGCTCATGGGCAGAGGCAACCCCACAAGCTACTGAGTTGAACAAGTTCACCCACAGGCACCAAGAACTTCACTGAGATGCTTTCAGTTGCGTGCTATAAAGTCCTCCACCCTCTGTTATCTTCTTTTTTTATATGGCAAGGTGCCTAAATTTAGGTGCTGTGCACATGCCCCCCCGCCAGCTCATTTCCTGCAGCAAGCCCGGAGAGATGCCAGTTCAGATAGGGCTGTGGGTGGAGGTGCAGGGCAAGGAGGAGACCTCCTCGGCAGCAGCGGCAGGGGGTGTGCAGGTGGGAGCTGGCAGAGGAGAGGAAGAGAAGGTAAGGAAAAAACAGCAAGATCAGAGATAAGGCTGAGATGGAAAGGAGAGAGAGTAGCACCCTCTCCTCCATCACACTCAGGGGCTTTGAGGTGGTCCAGCCCAGCAGGGTGACGGATGCAGGCAGAGAGCATCCCTGTGGACCCGCTGGTGCAGGGTCTGGGGAGAAAGCATTTGCATTTAAACTACTGGACCTGCTGCTCCTCCTCTGTCAGAGCTTACACAGGGTGGGATGTTTATTCCAGGTTCTGGCTGGATTCAGTGGCATCCCTTGTTAAAATATGGGTGATGCTTCTTGCCCTGGGACACAAAGTTTTACAGTTTATAGTTTCAGGGGCCGGCCCAGGCAGCGGGAGTGGATGGATGTATTAATCCTCCCCTTCTCAGCTCGCAGACGCAGGATCCCAGGGGATCATCTCTGATGGATGTTTGTCTAACCTTAAGTCTTCCAGGAAGGAGATACCAGTCCTCCCCCGGAGACCTGTGCTGCATGGTTCTACTGCAGCTGATAGAAAGCTTTTAGAGATGTCCAACACAACCCTGCACTGCTGTGACTGAAGTGTTTCTGTTCTCATCCCTTCTCCAGTGCAGCTGATTACCATTCATTTTATAATTGAACTTCGCCTGATGATGGTCTGTTTTCACATCTCCTACCTCCCAGACTAAACAAACCCTGCTTATTTAACATTTCCTCATGAGCGAGGGTTACTGAACCTCATCTTGGTATTTGTGCTTCTCCTCTGGACTTCCTCCAGCTCATCAACATCTTTCTTAACCTTCCAACCCTGGCGCTGGGCTGAGAAGAATAACATATCCCCCCCCAAATCGTGTCCAAGAGCTCAGGCTCCTGCACACCCATCACTGTCCAACACATGACTTTTTCCAAAGGCTCCCACCCTTTTGAACTTGCTCCCTTAAGTGCTGGCAAGCCCTAAACCCTGTGTTTTATGGTGTGTGTGTGTGTGTGTGTGTGTGTGTGTGTCTTCCACCCGTGAAGCTGTTAATGAGAACATCGACCCCAGCAGAGAACCTCCCACAGCGCCCGCTCGCTGTGTTTTCCTGCTCGGATGGAGAAGGGCTGATAACCTCTCCCTGAGCACTTTCAGAGCAGTTTGTTTTCTGCTGAATTCACCCAAATGATGTTTCTTGGTGTATCTCCTCCTAATCTTGCTTAGGAGAGGACAGGTGCCTTGTCCTGTCCCACCGCGGGAGCTCCTCGCCACTTTCCCAACCCAGTTAGCCACCGCAGGGAATTTTTTGGGGAGGAAACCTCAGAATAAAGCAGCAAGACCACTGAGAAGTGGAGAAAAGTGATCAGCCATGGAATATTTGTGTGAGGAAGCCTGTGGAGCTGGCAGCATGCTATTGGGCTCCTGTTATCTCTTGAAGTTCTTCTCTGGCTATTTGCTGTGTCTGCTCCTGAGTTCAGTGGGTTCCCAGCTCCGTGCTGGGATGCCCTGGCTGAAATGCCACCCAACGGGGCTGAAAACATTGAGTTTTCAGGCTTGGGTGGCTGGAAACCTTGGTGAGGAGGAGTATGGAGCAGTGTAAGCCCAGACTCTGAGAAAGCAGAGCCTGCTCCAGCCCTGGATGTGGCTTGTGGTGACATCCTGGCACAGCCACGGGGTTTTGGAGAATTAAAATTGGCATCCAACACCAGGGAGAGGCTGAGGATGCTCTTTCTTACAGCATTTTCCTCTTGAGAGTTAAACCAGAGTCCAGCAGGTCTCTGGTGAGCAGGGAGAGAGGGGGGGGATTAACAAATACCTTTATTTTGCAGCAGCAGCTGTATTTTGACAGTCTCCTGTACCCGCTGCGGCTCGGGGTGGTGGGACACAGAGCCACTGGCCCTGTTTTTACTAATAAAAACTGCCCAAACGAGGCAGCCTGACGTGCACTTCGCTAGTGGTCACAAGTTTTAAAAATATCCCTGCCAAACCGTTTTGTGGGCATCTGCACTGCTCCAGACCAGCAGCTTTTAATTTGAGTGTGTGGTTCGGGATGGCTCCAGGCTGCAGGGGAGGGGGTGGCGGTGGTGGCTTCTGCCAGATCCTGCCCCCACCCCGGGGAGCCGGCCCCCTCTCCCTGTGATTTCACGTTTTGTGTATAAATTTAGCTCTGCTTTGCCTCTTGTGTAATTCCGTTTGGCTGGCAGCAGGCTGGCCGGCTGCCCAGCCCTTGTGAACCACGCACACTGGGTGATGACAGAGGGATTGGGCAGGCGGCAGGTCTGGAGCAGCTGTCCCATCCCATCCTTCTCCATCCCCATCCCATCCTGTTGCATCCTATCCTGTCCCATCCATCTCTATCCCCACCCCATCCCGTTCTGTCCCATCCCATCCCATGCATCTCTATCCCCACCTCATCCCATCTCTGCTTTCCCCCTATCTTTCCACCCAAGCCCTTGGATATGTTGAGGGAACATGTGGCAGAGGGACAGGATGAGGAGGTGGCATCTTCCACCAGAGAAAAAAGGCTTCTGAGATGCTCCAGGTCAGGAGAGAATCATAGAATCATAGAACTGTTCAGGTTGGAAGGGACCTTTAAGATCATCAAGTCCAACCATCAACTAACATTGCCCTGAGCGGCCTCTTCTAATGCTTGATCAGCCTAAGAGGTCTAACCTTGAGGTGTGCCAAGGTTTGGGCTGACATGGGTAAGGAATTTGCTTCCCACCCTCCCTGGGTGCTTGATGCTCACCCCACAGGATCCTGCCAGCTCCAGATCTCCAAGAGACCTCCCCATGTGAGTACCAGGGTGGGTGGTGGCCATGGAGGAAAGCCAGGGTGCTGCTGCCATCCTCCCAATGAAAAGAACTTAAGAAATCCATGAAGTTGCACAAATTGCAGATACTTGTGTTTACAAACCAGATCCGAATGAACCCCAAATCCTGCTGGCAACCAGATCTGAATGAACCCCCAATCCTGCTGGCAACCAGCAGAGCAGACTGGAGCCCACCAAGGATCCAGCCCCTGGTTGCTGCAAGGGGCAACACCGGGTGGACCTGTCAGCTCAAAAGCGTTAGTGGCAGCCCTGGCCACACAGACATTAGAGTTTCAGGCCCAGGGTTAAATCTAAAATCATTTATGATTGATTATTTTTTGTTTTTCCTTTGTCTCCCCTGTGTTTTCAAGGTTTGCTCTCCCAACAGTGAGACTCAGACTCAGTTAGACGCGAAGTCCCTGCATCCTCCACCCTGAGGATGAGCTCCACAAACTCATTTCACAAGTGGCTCACCCACTCTCTGGGGTCTCCAGATTACTGAGGGCTGAGCTAATGCCAAAAGCTGCCAGACAAGCGGCTTTCTCAGGAAGCGCCATCCTGGCAAACGCAGCCTGAGGGAAAACAAACTCCCCCGAAACCACAGAAAAAGACCCAAACCTTCAATTTTTTCCTTGCCGGCTGGAAAGGGCTGGGGCTGTGTTTTCAGAAAAGTCAAAATACAGGGTAGGGAAGTTATTTTAGTGAACGGCTGAGCCCCTTCAAGCCTCCCAAAAAATGGACAGGTCCCCAAGCTCTGTTTGTGCAGATGCAGCCCAGGGCTGGGCTCCCGGCCACCTCCTCCCCCTGCGGGGACGGCATCAGGCTTTGGAAAAATTACGCACGGGGAAGTGGAGAAGAGGCTGTTCTGCAGGTGGTGCTGAGTTATTCCAGACATGGAGCGCAAACACAACTGAAAATGAATGCAATTCCCTCTTTCCATCCCTTACCCCCGCAAAAAACAGCTGGTCTGTGCTGGTAATTAAGGCTGGGGATTACTGGTGGGGGCAGTACAGCAGGAAACTGTGCATTCTATCATAGAATCACAGAACGGTTTGGGTAGGAAGGGACCTTAAAGACCCCCAGTGCCACCCCCTGCCCTGGGCAGGGACACCTCCCACCACACCAGGGTGCTCCAAGCCCCATCCAGCCTGGCCTTGAACCCCTCCAGGGATGGGGCAACCACAGCTTCCCTGGGCAGCCCGGGCCAGAGTCTTACCACCCTCACAGCAAAGAAGTTCTTCCCCACATCTCAGCTCCATTTCCCCTCTTTCGGTGTCAAACCCTTCCCCATCATCCCATGTCTCCCCTCCCTTTGGCTTTCTACGGTGAGGGGATGCTCTGTGGATGACGGGACTCTCCATCACAGTGGGGACCTTCACAGTGATGGATCTGGGCTGTTTTCTGAAGGCCCGTGGAACCCCAAGAGATGATTCAGGGCAACAAGCCCTGTGTTTCACCTTGTGCTTGGCTCCCCTTGCTCCAAGCCCTGGTCTTGGTCAGCATCAACCCTTCCCCGTGTAGTCCATCCCCAGCTGCACCACAAGCTCCTGGCATTCACCTATTTTTGACAAGTATCTTTAAATATCCTTGGTGGCTGTGGCTGGACTTAACCCATCAGCCCCAGACCCGAGGGTACAACCGGTGGGAACCAGCCCAGGATTCCAAAAAGGGAGAAAAGTCGACACGGAAACATCAACTGAGTAATTGCTCTGTGAGAAACAGCTTTAAAATTAAATGACTGCCTGCTCGGGGCCCTCAGGCGAGATGAGGAGACCTCGTTGTTTGACAGAGTCATTCCATTCAGCAGCCGTTAAGCACGAAGCACCAGGGCTCTGCTTGCTGCCTGGCCTTGTTCAGCGGCTGACAAAGGCATCCGTCGGGTCATTAACTTGAATTTCCCCATCAGTTTTGCTACCAGAAGGACCATCCATTATGGTTAGAGAGGAAATCTCACACGCAAGTGGCTCCAGCACACCATTATTTTACAGGGTGTAGTCAGGTCTCCCACGGGACAGTTTGCTCTCTTGGTTTGGTGCCTGGAGTCTGTGTTTGCTCAATGACCCTCTCAACACTGGGTCACTTTTCTCTTGTGTCTTCCCTGGCACGGTCTGGCTGACGGGCATGGAATTGCCCAGGACAGTGGTGGATGTTGAGCAGAGAAGCTTTTTTGATGGATATTTTTGCACTGCTTGGGATGAACGTCAGCAGGGGTACCTTGATTCTACTACTTAGATATCTCTGGGGGTTCCTGTTGGAGCCTATGGAGAGACATCTACACCTCTCATGTCCCTCTGTTAGATGTTTGGGTGGCATCTGACCCTCCTGCTGGATGACCACTACCAAAAAAAAAGGTGCTGGAGGCAACTAGCTCAGGCTTTCACACCCAACTTGAAGGTGCTGAAGTGAGCAGATGGACTGTCTGGAGTACACAAACCACCAGCTTTAGGGCAAGTGAATGATCACTTCTGGCAACGGGTCTGCTTTGAAGCTGCAACCTCAGCTGTAACCTACGGATGGTGGCCTCACGTTGATAGTCCCCTTCCTGCTGGAGCACTGATGTACGGAGAACAGTGTGACCAAGCTCCTGGGGGACACCATCTCCAGTTGCTTCCCCACCTCCCCAGGCCATCTGCCAACCTCCGAGGAGGTGGTCCACACTTTGGCATGACAGGACCAGAGCTCACGTGGCCCTTCTGAGCCATCTCCAAGCTTTTCATCCAAGATCTCTGTAATTACCCGAGAGTACACAGAGCTGCTGATCTTATCGTTGGTGGGATGTACATCTGCACAGAAGGTCACAGTGACCACTCCTAGCCAGGGGGATAGCTGTGATTTTTGGCCAGGAGCACAGGGGGAAGCATCCTTTGCTCCAGGTCGGGTGGGGACCCCTGTGCATCCCCCCTCCAGGAAACCTGCAGCCCCTTCCTGGCCACTTGTACAAAAAAATACTCTCTTCTTCATATTATAACTCTCCCTCCTGCCTTTTTAGCAAAAGATGATTTGGGGACTGGGGGGGGTTGGGGTGGGAAGTTGCCTTAAGTGGAATATATAGTGGATTTTTAATGANGAAGGGAAGGGAAGGGAAGGGCAATCCTAGTTAGTGCTGACAGCAGGCAGATCAAAGCTTTTTGCTTCACTGAGTTCCTGCATCTCTGCAGGCTCTGATGCTTCCTTAAACCACCTGAAGCCCACTCACAGCCCTGCTTCCAGCAAGCCCCAGAACCACAGAAGGCCAGAGCTGGGATTTCTAGACCCCATGGAACAGGAGAGAAGATGCTGGTTTGGGATTGCACGTGTCCATGCACCGCAGGAGCCCTCTGGGGACTTCTGGAGCAGCTTCCAAGCTGAATAAGCTGCTGCTGCAGGACTCAGTGGGGCCAGAAGGAGTTGGAGANTGGAGTACACAAACCACCAGCTTTAGGGCAAGTGAATGATCACTTCTGGCAACGGGTCTGCTTTGAAGCTGCAACCTCAGCTGTAACCTACGGATGGTGGCCTCACGTTGATAGTCCCCTTCCTGCTGGAGCACTGATGTACGGAGAACAGTGTGACCAAGCTCCTGGGGGACACCATCTCCAGTTGCTTCCCCACCTCCCCAGGCCATCTGCCAACCTCCGAGGAGGTGGTCCACACTTTGGCATGACAGGACCAGAGCTCACGTGGCCCTTCTGAGCCATCTCCAAGCTTTTCATCCAAGATCTCTGTAATTACCCGAGAGTACACAGAGCTGCTGATCTTATCGTTGGTGGGATGTACATCTGCACAGAAGGTCACAGTGACCACTCCTAGCCAGGGGGATAGCTGTGATTTTCGGCCAGGAGCACACGGGGAAGCCTCCTTTGCTCTGGGTGGGATGGGGAGCCCTGTGCATCCTCCCTCCAGGAAACCTGCAGCCCCTTCCTGGCCACTTGTACAAAAAAATACTCTCTTCTTCATATTATAACTCTCCCTCCTGCCTTTTTAGCAAAAGATGATTTGGGGACTGGGGGGGGTTGGGGTGGGAAGTTGCATTAAGTGGAATATATAGTGGATTTTTAATGACTGACTGTACAAACCCAAAGTTTCTGGAGTAAAAAAATAAGTGGGAAGGGAAGGGAAGGGAAGNGCCCTCCTGGGTGATGACAGACCCTAGTGTGGGCAGCAGGGGATGCCCGGTAGGAAAACTGCGCTCTCCCAGGAGGAACCAGCACTGCTGGGGTGTCTGCCAGGAAACCTAAGAAGAAGGGAAGGTTTCCTGACTCCTGCCAGCCCTCTGCCTGACAGGAGAGAGGGCGCTTTGTCCTTCATCTCCACGACACTGACGGATGACGGCAGCTCCTGCAGAGGGAGGCAGGGAGGGAGGAGAACTGCCTACGGTGAAGGTTTCCAGTGCCAAGACCTCCCCACTCCTGGCAAATATAAATATACCCCTTCACAAGGAAACTTTTCCGCTTTCCGGAGTCTGCAAAAGCCCAGCTGGCTGGAAGGTGGAGTTAGAAACAACACTAAATTGAGATGGAGGGGGGGGAGGTAGGAGGGACATGAGCATGGAGACATTTGGCATAAGGCATCAAGCCCTTACCATAACCCTGAGGAGCCGGGGACACGTTCAGCTTTCCAGCCTGCTGGGAAGTACTTTCCTGGTGGATTTTACCAGTGTAACTTCTAGAATACTGGGAATCCTTCCACGCTGGGACCTGGGGACTTCAGTTCCCCTGGAGCACAATGACAGTTAAAAGGCTGCAGCCTGGGGCATTTTAGTGATTTTTTTTATTTTTACTTCCCTGGGGTTTTGAGTTAAATCCTCTCCAGGCCTGCAGAGAACAATAATAGTTTGGGAACGCCCATCAGGAAACATTGGCTGTACCCCGGGTTTCTTCGGGTTTGGAGTCACTCCATTAAAGTGACTGAAGCCAAACGAGACGTTTCCACTTGCACAAATGAGAAGCTGCAGCCCCAGCTGCCTTGGGCCAGAATGTAAAAAAAATAAAAAATTGCAAGTTCTACAGAAAAATAAAAGAAGTTATGGGGCAGCTGTGTCTCTCTGTCTGCTCCAAAATCCCTGTTCTTGGATTGCAGCTCCATGGGAAGCCTGCTGTGAAACCTTGGGGAGCAAGCTGGCTCCCCCCCACCCCACAGCTGAGATGTACTCTGTTTCTTGGGGGTCCCACGATGCCTGGATGAACGGCATGTGTAAACCAGATCCCGATGGGAGCAGGGGGGAGCCAGTGGAGACATCCCATCCCTGGAGAGAGTTGAGGACCAGCGTTGGTGGCAGAGGCTGTGGAGCTGAGCCGGGGGATGGGGGAAGCGTTGGTGGCTGGAGGGTTGCGAAACAGTTTCCTGTTTACTTCTCTCTTACTGTTTTCACTCCGTTAACCACAACCTCTACCTACTGAACTGCCTCTTTTACCAGCAACGCAGGGGAGAGCCCTGTCCCCATCACCTTGTCACCCCCATTCCTCTTCCCCTCAAGCAAGCCAGCCCCAGGAGGGGACGGTGGCAACCACATCCCCATCCTCAGCATCCCTGCACCGGCCGCTTGCAGCTGGGAAAGACCCGTCCTCCTGGGTCCTTGATGGCATTTAATCCTTCGAGTTGATTAAAATAGTATATTAACCAGGAGACTGGGGTGTAATGGGAATGAGGGAGACGCGCCGGGCGCGATTGCGTGGCAAGTGGGACTCCACTAAATGAGCTGTAATCCCTTGTTCTGCTGCAGAGGGGAAGGATTACAGCATTAGTCTTTTTTTTATATATATATATATTTATATATTTTTTTTCAGTTGAAAGCCTCAGCTCTGAGGAAGTGATCCCCAGCTGGGGCAAAAGAGTGTAACTCAGTGGGTTTCTTATTAATGCTGTGGGCCCTGGAGGTTATTTCAAGACAAGTTGACTCACAAGGGTGAAGTGCCCTCTCCGTGCCTGCTGCTTTGGGGTTCCTTGGTGGTGGACTACAGCCTGGAGCACAGGGGTTTTGTGAGGGCTCAGAGAGAAGGGAAGTACTGGGGTTTCCATGTCATCACCCCCAGGAGAGCACAGCTCTGTGGAGCATCCCCATAAGGACCAAAAAGGACTGGTTTGCGTGGTTGGGGAAACTGAGGCAGGGTGAGGCTGCGGCAGAGCAGGGTAGGGATGAACCCCTGTCCCCAGAGCAACCCTGTTCCAAGTCAGGATAAGCCTCCAGCACTCACCACGCTGCTGCTCCTGGCACTGGGAGGAAATCAGTCCCTAAGCCAGAGGAGAAGCAGAGCCTGGTGTATCCAGCAAAGCACAGACCCTCCTGCCCACGCAGGGACATGCAGAGAGGATCCTTGCCCTGCTCCCTTCCTCCTGTGGCTTTTTCCTCCACAATGTACCCCCTGGATGAGCAAGGAGCTGGTGGAAGCCCCACATTGGGTTGGCTAGACCTTGTCTCCTCGGGCCATGAGAGCCATCAGCTTCTCTGGCTACAGGTATCTGCTAATCTTGGACCAATAAACACCTCCTGTCTGGCCAGCCCTGAAGCACAGCACTGGGTTAAGGAAAAACTTGAGATATGATTTTTTTACGGCTTCCTTTATTTACATTTTTTTTGTCTTTGAGCCTTAATCATTTATGCCTTTGTGGTTTTTTTTTTTTTTTGGTTCTGAGCCCTCCCTTGTCACGGAACTGAACTGAAAACCAAACCAACTGGAAAGCTGAATGTCTAGTGAAAAAGTGCAGCTTCCAGCAAAGCCAGGAGGGCTGAGGTAGCCACACAGTGGCTAGTGGAGGTCCCAGGGCTCTAGCCCTGTGTTTTGGGGTCAGCGGGATGGGATTGTGCACTTTTACCTGTGCAGAGAAGGTGGTGGTTCCCCTGCCCTCAGTGCCCATCCATGGGATGCAGCCAGGGGAGGATGGTGGTGGCCCCTGCTAGCCCTGGCAGGCAGCCCTCCCCAGGGACAAGGATGTTCCTTCTGTTCCTAAAGGGTATCACCAGCCTTGCAGCACCCAAAAATGCTCCCTGCCACCTGCCCAGCCCTGGTTTTGAGGGGGGACGGAGAAATTGTAAAATGCTGGGGCTGAAGGAGTGGTGAGGATGTCCAATGACCACCAGACCCTCCAGAGGATGGACATCAGTCGTACCCCATCCACACCAAGCCCTCCACGGTCCTGCTGTAGGACAAGGGCTGTAACCAGGAGCTGATGGAGCACAGAGGGGGAGCAGCAAAGCCTCAAGCCAGTTGTTTTTATTCCTTCTTTATATGGCAATGTTCCCTCGTCCTGTGCTGGGAACTCCCAGGGCTGTTCCTGCACATCCCTCCCTTGTGTCCCTCTCTGGTGGCCCTCGTGGCCGAGCTGTGTGGTGGCTGTGGTTACGTGCCCCAGAGATGGCTCTTGGGATGGCTCTGCAGCAATGGGACATGCAGAAATCCCCACGGCTGCTTGCAAAACTCCCGTGCCCTCCCACTGAGCTTTCCTCTGGATTTCATGTTCCCTTTCCTTAAATAAAGAAAAAGTTCTTGTTTTTAGAAACCCACTCATTTGTCCCAGTGATTCTCCTGCTGCCTCTCCCTCAGGGACTCACATCCATCTGTCTCAAGGTGCATCTCTGGCTCTGATACCTTGCCAAGCTCTAGGGATTGCCCTTAACTTCTGCAATATCTGGGACTGTTTGACCACACAAACTGTGCTGGGGTGAGGGAGATGGTAGAGGCAAGCTGCCACCCACAGCAGAGCTGCAACCAGTGCTCTACAGGCTCAAAGCATGCTTGATCTTCCAGCTCTGCTCAGTACCTGCATCTGCCCCCATGGAGGGTCTGTAAATTAAACACAAACCTGACCCTGGTGCACTCCAGCTCCTGCCCACACCCTGCAGGCTGCTCGCCCACGGAGCTTGCAGAGGGCTGGGAGCCCAGAAACTCCTGTTTTCTTGTGTGGTTTTGCTTCTTAAAGGCTGAGCTCATGCTCTGGGCAGGGGGAGGGGGATATGAGGAGGTTTGCTATACCCTGAAACTTATTTTCATGCTGCTGGCAGTCTCCTAATAGTTGAAACGCTGCCAGGGTGGAGCGAAAGTAGCCCACAGACACAGGTCCCTTAAGAAAAGGGAAGGAACATGCTGTGTGGGGTTACACAAACCTTTCTCCTTAAGAAATTGAGCTAAAACCATCCAGGCATCAGGGCCAGCTTTCTCAACGTTGAAGGGACCTGCAGTTCTGGAGAGGGCTGAGCAGCCTCCAAACTGTGCATCCCAAGTTGCATCTGAAGCTTGGCTTCCACTTGTGAAATGACCCCCAAAAATCTACATCACCCTTGTGGTGGGAAGGGGCTGTTCTTCCCAGCCATGGTCCTTAGGGTGGGCACCAAGGTGTCCACCGTGAAGTGTCCAAAAGGCCATGGGGAGAACATGCCAAGGACCTCAGGTCTAGAGAAAGAGGATGCAACGTGCTCCTCTTCCCTACTTTCCCAATGAGGTGCTCCAAAAGATGATGAGAGAGGAGCATAATGCTCATTCCAACAGTCAGGAACATCAGGCCATCCCTGATCTGCCTTTGCCAGAGTTCCTAAATTAATCCAGGCAGGCTGGGCTTGTAGAGCTCCTGTGGTAACACCAGCCAGGTGATTTGTGCTTTCCATGCAAACACTCTTCTCCACGCTGCTGGCAGGAGAGGCTTTTTGTGTCCCTGATTAGAATTGCAAGAGAGGATGGCACTTGACAGCGGGCAGTAAAGAGCTGCGTTTATCCCCTCTAATTGCTGCACGCTCCTCTGCCTCCTGCTGAACCACATCATCCAATTTCGGGCTGAGTCTTCAGAAATCACAGGGTTAAGTTTTCTGTGCTCTGTGAATGGGGTGGGGGAGATTTCTGTCTGATTTGTCCTGCTGCCCTGGGGTGTTTGGGGGCCAACACACCCTTTAGGGTCCCCTTAAGGATGCTGCTGGCAAAGCGGACTCTGCATCACAGCGTAGGGAGCCTGGAGAAGGGTAAGGAGGGAGAGGGAGCAGACATCTGGGATGCAGGGGTTGTACTGCGGACTCAGATCTAATTTAGATGAAATCAGGTTTAGTCCATTTGCAGGAAGAACATATTTCAGTCAGATGCTGTACAGGAGGAGGAGGGAGAGTTGATGATTCCCAGCCATCCGCCACCTAGAACCGAGCAAAACTTATTTATTTTTTTAAAACTGCAAGAGCCTTTTGAAGAAAGCCATCTGCACGACACGGAGTCCCAAAGCCTAACCTGCTCTAGCTCAGAACAAGCTGTCAGCACGGGTTGGACAAGCTTCATTTGGCAAAGTGCTCCTGCAGCTCTCCACCAGCTGCCGGCACAGCTCACCCAGCCCAGCCCAAAGCATCTCCTGGCCCCCAGGATTCCCAGCACACACAGACACTGGCTGATGGGCTCTGGTCACTCTCCTGCCTCTCCTCAGCCCAAGGAAGGAGGTCCAGAGCAGAGCAATGTTCTACAGATTGTCTCACCCCCTCCACATCGCGGCCAACCCGTGTCAGCTGCTCCGTGGAGCCTAAAAGCTTGTTTTCTTAAATCCTCTCCTGCAGGAAGAGTCCAGGCTGCAGTTTTTGCACTGGGAACTGGAGAACCCCCGTCTCCCCGACAGCTTTTCTCGGTGGTGAATCCCCATGCTGCTAAAGGTGGTTGTTGGGGGGGTTTATTTTTCAAATTAGAAGAGGTTGGTTCCAGCTTCCAGCTGCTGCTGCCTCCACCCTTTCTGCGCTTCTTGGTCAGCAAGTCCTTCACTCTTTCAACACTGCACTCAAGTGACCTTTGCAGTGTGCTGAGCCGCCTGGGCTTCTCAGGTCAGGATTTCTAGGCTGGGAACGGGGTTTTCTGTCTCCTCTCTCATCTTCTGGACCCCACAGGATCCTGCTTGTCCTCTTCCCAGTTCCCCAGTATCAATCTGCTCCATCCTTCTTGCCTCCTGGCAGGACGGGGAGAGCTCAGCTTCTGGGCAGGGCAGGACTTTTCTGTCCCCGACAGAGGCTCTGAAGACAGATCGAGGAGATAAAATGTTTTCAGATGTCATCTCGGGGTGGCAGGAGCATCTGATGGAGGCAGATGGGATCTGGTTTATGGGATTTGGTTTCTCCTTATGGGGAAAGCTCAGTTCTTGCAGTTTTTGGGCAGAATGAGGCGCCGAGGGAGTAACCAGCAATTTGTGGGCAGGGTGGGAACGCAGACCCAGCCCAAGTTCACGTTCTGCCTCATTTGAACGAGGGGTATTATTTTGGGATGGATGATTTTCTGGGGATCGCTAAATGAAAGGGTGAGTTACGCTACCCCTCAGAGGGAAAACAAGCCTTGAAAGCTCAAAGCCCTTTATGAAAACATTCCTTGGGTTCTGGTGAGCTCAGGAGCTGCTGAGCTTTGCAGTGAGACCAGGCGCCTTCCCAAAGGACACTCTCCCCTACCCTTGTCCAGGATCTTCAACAAGGAACCTGCTGCCACACAGAGACCCCCAGGGAGGTTGTGGTCTTCTCGTGCTATCCTAAAAATCCTCCTCAAGGCCAGGGTGGGAGGTGGGCTGGCATCTGGGGATCATTCACAGCAGGACTACTGTCGGAAAAGCTGGTGACTGCTCAGCACGGGTCAGATTAAAGTAATCACCAGGATCCCTCCCTCCCAGCCCTGGGCTTTTGCAGACAACGGGGCTAATCCCCCAAAGCACATGCAGCCCATTTTTACTCCAGGTGTGTGCCGCCGTCTGCCTGCCCACACACAGCCCAGGTGCCCTTCCTCCACCCTATGCTGGAGCAAAGCCACCTCCTGGGGACAGCCAGAGCCTCCCCAAAGCCCTGGACCTGCAATGTACGTGGAGGATCTTCTCTTACAGCTCCTAGATAGGAGCAGGCTGATGCCACCAGTGCTTCTAACAGGATCTGGTGATCCAGAATCCTCAGTGGTAGCTTGGGGACAAAGGAAACATTAACTTATTCCAGCTGGACAATAGTAGAAATCAGTGCCTGAAGAGCAGGCCACCTTCTTGGGAAGAAAAGCATCATCCCCCAAGTCCAAAAGCTGGTTGGGAAGGGAACTGAACAAAGCTTGTTTCTTCCCTTGAGTCTCTATGGATGTCCTGGGTGGTGGGAGATGATGAAGGGAGACCACAAACCCAAGGACAGATATGAAAATCTAGGTGCTTTGAATGAACCTGACCTAGAGACAGACCACCATGGCTCAGCAGGAAGCTTGAGATCTGGAAACACCCAGGCACAGTCCCAGGAAAAGCCAGCAAAATGGGTAACAGCAGGAAAACACCTCCCTAAAGCTGTGGAGACCAAGTACCATCCTCTGCTTTTGAAATTTCCCCAGCTTGAGTTACTTCAGAGGATGAGGACCTCAAACAGCTATTTTTTCCATGCCACCATTTCTCCATCAGTGATCCCTCCTAATGACCAAATTAACCAGATTCTCCTCACAGCCATGGGGAGCAGCAAAAGGACACACTTTCTATTACCAGACAATACATGCCAAGAAAAGAAACAACCCCAAATTTGTTGAATTTTTTTGTTGAGATAGACGTCAACAAACACATTTTTTCCACAAAGTATCAGGTTTCAGGAAAACTGTCAGGCTCATTAAAATGATTCAAAAGCAAACTCTTCTGCTCTGATCGGATTTCACTGGGGGCAGGAGGTTCTAACACACAACCTGGCACATCCAAACCCCCTCAGTGTTGACTTTGCTGTTGTGGTCTCTCCTTCAGGAAAAACGCTTCCTCCTGCGAGATCAATTTTTCACTCTAACTCCAGAGGGGGAAAAGCAAACTTCAAAACACCAGCAATTTCTCACAAGGCAGCAATTTCTTTTTCCAATCAGGCCTAATTAATAATGATTAGAAAAATCTTTAGTTAAAAACAAACCAAACCCAAACAAGCAGAGGGGGAGTGCCTGTCCCCTCCCCCTTCATTTAAAAGGTTTAATTCTGTCCTTCAGCCTCTCTCTCTCCACACAGAGCTCAAGTTCCTTTTTCTTTCCTTTTTTTTTAAAAGCTGGTTGTCATTTCCTCTTCAAAAAGCTGTTGCAATGAGGAACGGGCACTTACAAAAATACCATTTTCACCTTCCCCTTCTCCAGCAGAGAAGGGCTTGCCTCCCTGGGGAGCTCTAGCTTGCCCTACATGCCAGGATAATCCAGCTCTCCCACCTCCCCAGAAACCAGCTGCAAACCTTCATCCCACGCAGACCCCAAAACGAAATGCCCCTTTGGTGATCCTTTAGCTCCCCGCAACCAAGAGCTTCAGGAGAAGCAACCAGAGGAGGAGGAGCAGGGTGGATAGTGGGTGGTGGAAGGAAGGGTTGGGGACATCAAGGGAGCAGGGACAACTGCAGCATCTCCTGGAGGTGCTGGCACCAAGATGGGTAGGTTGACCCCTTGTGCCAGGGCTTGCCAGGTCCTGTGTGAGTGCTGGGGATGAAGGCATCACCCAGGGATGTACAGCAGGCATCCGGACCCCACCGCTGGCATCAACATCCCTGCAGGGATGTGCTGGGTTGCGGTTTGGTCCAGCTGGGTTCAAAGAGGAGCAGAGGGGGGGTCAGAGAGGAGGGCAAGGTCTCCTGGAAGGACAAGGTTCCCTTCTTCTCCTCTTTATTTGAATCCATATACTAAAACACATCGCTCCCTGCCCGTCTCTTTCTCCAGCAACACCTCTGGGTGCATCCAGCACCTCCTCCTTTGCACCTCAGCACACCACCATGGAGGCAAATCACTTTTGTTCCTTTATTATACATTGCCCAGGCACTGCAGCAGCAGCCACCAGCCCCAGGACCAGAAAGAGAAATCTTTGCAGGAGATTGCCAAAACAGCAAAGATTTTTCACGTTGGGCAAAGATCCCCCATCAATCTGGGACAGAGCCCGACTGCTGCTCACCGGAGCCACCCAGCCCTCTGAAGCCCATGTTCTCCAAAGGAAAGATGAAGGTACTTTTTTCCCTGATAATCTTCCAATTAGTTCGAGAGATGTTTAAGCATTTTACACCCTACGGCGCGTAAAGCCTTCCCCGCTCCCCCCCTCCCTCCATGTATGCATCTGCCCCCTCCCACCCTCCCAAATCCCCCCCAGCNATGTTCACAATAAAGTGTCCAAGTCCACACATCCAGGGAGGGTTGGGAGCTATAGGCGGCTACTGCAGAAGTCGGAGAGAGGGAAGAAGGTTGGTGGTCACTGGTTGCTACAAGGAAGAGCTGAACAGGTTCAACATGGAGGAAGGAAGGGGAGGGAAAAAAACCCAACCAAAAACTCAAAAGGAGGCAAAGAGGGATGCTGGGGTTCGGGGGTTGGATGTCTACCTTCTAGGCAACAGCCAGCACAGGAGAGGAAAGGGAGAGTTGGTGTTTGGTTTGTGGGGTTGGTGGTTTGGTGTTTTTTTTTGGTGTCACTCACGATAGAAAACATATTCGGTGTAAGAGGTCCAGATCCTGTCATCTGTCTGGTCGTGGGCGAAGGCACAGGTGCCCGTGGAGTTGCAAGCCACCATGTGGAAGCCAGCATCGGCCAGTTTGTCAAAGGCTTGCTCCAGGAAGGTGAATTTGAGGTAGTACCTGGAGGTGTACCTCTCCGGGGGCCTGTCCGGGTCCCTGCTCTCATTCAAGGTGTCACCAAAGACCTCCTTGGCCAGCGAGGTCTTGCCGCAGACCATGATCCGTGCCACCCTGCGGAACTTGGCATCCGTCTGGCTGTCCCTGCCCAGGGTGTAGGACCCTCGGTAGCCGATGGTGATGAAACCTGCCCTGCGGACATCAGTGCCGGCAGCACCCACGCTGGAGGTGACAACACCCCCAGGGCCACCAGCCACGGCACTGGGGAGCGTGGCACTGGCAGAGGTCAGGTTGCGGTTGGCATCAGCGTTGGGGGAGAGCTCCTCGGGGTCGCTTTGGCATGGATCATCCCCCAGCGAGTTCTGCTTGCTGAGTTTGGGGGCCAGCATCTTCACAAGCTCCGGCAGCATGAAGTACTCGGCCTCTCGCTGCAGCCGGCTCCTCTCCGGGAAGTGGTCAGGGAGCACCAGCTGCTGGTCCCTCATGTAATCCAAGATGTATCGGAAGAGGAAACCATCCCGATCCACGAAGAACCGTCCCTTGCTGTCACGGGCCAGGGATCGGATGTTCTTCTGGGTGAACATCTCCCAGAGGAGGGAGCCGGGCACGCTGACCAGGGTGGGGTGGCGGGTGATGTAGACTTGCCCGCCCACGTTGAGTTCAATGATCTCGGGGAAAGGGAATTCCTCGCTGGGTTTGGCACAGCCCGCGGTGTCTGCCAGGGCCATGGTGAGCTACCACTGCCTTCCCACCTGCAAAAACAAGCAGCGAGGTGCCAACGTTACCCCTGCCAGCAAACGCAGCTCACCCTTCCACCGAGCCCAAGCCAGGTTGTGCTCACTCTGGGTCACCAAGAGGTGCAGGGTGAGACCCCTGCCTCTCCAGGGGGCTGGAAATCAGCTCTTCCCTAATCCCTGGCTCTTGGAATACGCAGAGTTAGCTAACACTGCATTCCCTTCCATGCCACGAGAAGGGAAAAGCGTTACCCATGGTCTGAACATGCTGCCTCCACCCACAGCCCTCCCAGACAGCCAGTTCCCGGGGCTGGGGCTCAGCACCTTTGCCCGGGGAGGTGTGATGCCACTGAACAGATGTTAACAACGGGAAAAGCAGGACTGTCCCACCCTGGGTCTGACCAGTGACCCGTCTGGCCCATCATCCTGCCAGTCAGGAGGAGGTGCTGAGCGTGCCAAGGGAGGACCGCATTACGGCACGGTGTCTCCTGCCCAGCCTCTGAGCTGGAGGGGACTTCATGGTCCCATGGAAGGAGCACCTGCAAGTCTGCCAGAACAACGAGGCTAAATTCCACTCTAGAGGACAGAGTGACAGTGCCTTTTGGCACTCCTGCTCCTGGAAAGTACTGGATAGAGTCTTGAGGCCAAGCTGAGAGCAGGTGAGAGATGGCACAATCTCCCCCTCAGGGTCTGGGAGCAAGACAAATCACCGGGCTCCCGGTACAAGCCTCGGGCCAGATGCCACGTATTTATACATTTTTCCCAAAGGCAAGCTGATGCTTAGGCTTCTCTCGGCACTGCAAATCCAGGCTTACATAAACCTGGCTCAGCAGGAGGGCTCCTGAGCCAGCCTGGCAAAACCCTGCTTCGTGCGGGGATTTGGGAGACAGGGGCAGGGGGAGAAGAGGGGTTTCCCTGTGCCACCCCCAGCTCTGCCTGTCAGGGTTGGCCCAAAAACTCTGCCACCCCCGGGATGGCACTGAAGTTGGCAAAAGCTGCCTGCCATCTCCCCCAGTCCCCTGAGGGGACGGGTCCCACAGCCAAAAAACTGCACTAAAGGGTCAGCAGCTCCAAAGGGATCCTCGGGAGGATTTCAGAGAGGCTTTAGGGGCAAAGATGAAACTCCGTGGGCACTTTTTTTGGGGGGGTAAAAGGCGGAGGAGAAGCCAAGCCTGCGTTTCATGGCAGGGATGCTCGGGGAGAAGGGGTTTTGAAGAAGGAGCGATTCGAGTCTCTGCCAAGGAAGAAACCGCAAAGATCGGGAAGAGGATCAGCGAGGTCCTGCTGGGCTCCACCTCCCAAAATCCTCCCCTACCCAGTGGTTTCGGGTCCCTTTCTCCGCTGTTTCCCCACTAAAGAGGACCGGGCAGGAACCTGCCTGTGCCAGAGCCCTTTGTCACGGGTGGGGAAAGCTGAAGGGGGACACACACACACACAAAGACAGCCCACCCCCCCGTCCCCAACCGCGGCTGCCGCATCCCCGGAGCCGGCAAAAAGCCACCGCCGGGGACTGCCCGGCTGCAGGAGCCGGAGTGGTCCCCAACCCTCCCTCCTGTCCCCATCCCCAGCATCTCACCGCCCCGGGG
>VXBW01001778.1:124091-215975 GCA_013400375.1 Thinocorus orbignyianus
CCATCCTCATCCCCATCGTCTTCCTCATCCTCATCCTCATCCCCATCGTTATCCTCATCCCCATCCCCATCCCCATGCTCATCTCTATCCCCATCCCCATCCTCACGGGGAGTACGGTTGGAGGTGGGATATGTCCCTGAATGAACAGACCAGGATTGCTGTTCCCTGCATCTGTAGGTATTTTGAAAGGATAAATCTGAAGGTATTGGGATTTCAGTAATGAGTCAAAGGCTTCCTGAAGAACACCCTGAGGTGGGAAAACACCTTCGACATGGCTGTGCAGAGGGGACAGCCTTGCTACTTAAACGAGCTCATGGATTAACTTTTTCCTACATCCCATCAGGGGTTTTGGCTTATTCTTCTACAAACCACAGGGTTCCCCGCCAGCGGCGCAGGTGGGTGGGTGAGAGCAGCCCCTGAAGAATCCCACGGCAATAGGGGTGGCCAGAATTCGGCAGCATCCCGTGGATTCTGGGTTTGTGGTTATTAGCGACGTGGGTTGGGGCTGTGGGGGTTGACTTCTCACACATTAACCCAGGAACTTTCCCATGTGCATATTTTGTGCGAAGTATTTATAGATGGGGGAAAGTTAAAAATGAGATAAAGTGTTTTGAGAATATTGAAAATATCCCCGAATGAAAAAAAGAGAGGAAAAAAAAAAAAGGAGGGGAAATAAGGAATTATTTTAACATCCTAAATATTTTTTTTCTTTTCATTTTACCTCAAAATTTTGTTTCGCCTGCAAATGCTGTAACTTAAGAGGAAAAGATCTTGAAAACTTGGGGACCTAAATTCCTCCTCACCCAATTGTTGTGTCAAATGATTACAGTTGTATATTGGACCTAAGCAAAATACAGACTGGAATGGATGCATGGATGGATGGATGATGGTAGATGGATGTTTTTCTCAAGAGGTAGCTGGAACATCCTCTTGGAAAATGGTCTGTGGGCAAATTCCATCACCATGAGCATGTTTGATTGGTAGGGTTGGGTCAGGATGAAATCCAGTGTATTTGTGTCTCTGTCCTCTGGAAGCCTGATCCAATATGACTTACAAGCTCATGGAATAACTCCCTGTGAAGTTTCAACTCTGTTGGGATACAATTGTCCATCTCCAGAAGATGCTGTGACCCAAGGCGTGTCCAAAATGAATGGTTCAGCACTTCACACCGCTCTCCTTCTCACCCATCCCGGCCCACCAGGGACTTGTAGAGAAGCAAAGGATGCAGATAAAACCTCTCTCTACCATTTTCCATGCTTCTTCCTGGCCAAGATCCTGGTGGCAGTCCTATAAAACCTTATCTGATGCCAGCATGGGCAGACGTGGAATAAAAAGCCCTGTTAAAAAAGGCTTTTGGACATGTGCAAATGAGAGCAGCCAGATGCAAATTCCAGGCAGGCTGTGTGCAGGCTGCTCTACTCTGCATTAAAACCTCCACCCTGGGCTGGAATTCCATAAAACACCCTGCTATGCCTGGTGCCAGGTGGTACCCACTCAACATCCCCCAAGCCACAAGGACTGGGTGGGTTTTGCCTGAAAGAGTCCCCGTGGCTTGTGTTTCCCTCCCAGCATGGGTGCAACGAGGGGAAAGGCTCTGGATGTGTGGGAAGGACAAGCTGGGGGGTCGGTCTGGGCAGTGGATTGGGCTTTATTTGCTGGAAGAACTTAGATTAAGCTTCTCCTCTGTCCAGTCCAATATTTTCCTCAACTCTGTCAGAAAGCAATCTCTCAGAGGCCTTACAGTGCTCAACTCAGCTGAAATTGCCCAAAGAATTCAAAATCTACGGGGAGGGCAGACACAGACTGTCTCACGCACCTGTGCCTGTGCTGCCATCATGTTAATCTTATTTTCTTAGGAAATGAGCCTAAAAATAGCCTGAATTTGATAAGGCTGCCCCCGGGGGAATTGGTTGGAGGGTCCCCATAGAAAGCTCTCTGCCCAGTGCCCTTTGGTGAGGTGGGATCCCTGCCTGGAGCTGGGAGGCTGGAGGGATGGGGACCTGATCTTGGGGTCAGCAGAGTTATCCTGGAGGCTGTGCACCATCGTGTTGAGAGAGTTGGGGTGGGACCCCAGGTGAAACCTGGTGAGAGGAGACCAGTGGGGAGGATGCTGGTGCTGAGGTCTTGGGAAGTTGTGGAGAAAGCATCCTTTGCTCCCGCTGCTCAATGCAGGGCTCCAGGCATGAAGCTAATACATCAAGGTGTGTATTTATGCCATTGCTGTGCCATTATGCCCTGGAAGACCAAGTTCACTTCACCTCCTCTGACTTCCCTTTGGACTGGAGAGATGAATATTAGATGGCACTTTCCCTTGTGCTGCCATGTCCTGGAAGACCAAGTTCAGTTGACCTCCTCTGGCCTCCCTTCGGACTGGAGAGATGGATATTAGATGGCACTTTCCTCTCCTGTTGGTGTTCAGAGGGATTAACCTCATTCTACCTGCCAATTCCTGGCCACCATCATCTGAGCAAGAGGTCATGCCTCTGCTGCTCCCACACCAGCCCCTGTGCTCACCTGTGGTGCAACACTGCTGCCTTCAAACAGACCTTCCTGTCAGAGTGAAACCACATGGTGCTGCTTCACACCTTCATCTTCCACCTTACCAAGACTCAAGTGGGTGCAAACATTCTCATGAGCTGAAATGGAAAGCATCCAGGCCACTGCTGACATATCCTGAGGCAGCTTGAAGCATGATCTCCAGAGAAGGGGGAAGATGTTTGGCCCCACCAAAGCGGTGAGGCGGTCTGGGAACTCAGAAGAAATTGCCAAGAGGTTTTATAGACCATCTGTTGCAGGTTCTTCCAAAAGAGAAGGCAACAAGAATTTGGGTCCCTCTCTGGCTTCTGAAGACTTCTCTCAATCAACCGCAGCAGTGGGAGGTGGTTCAGCCACGTCCCAAGAGAAGGAAGGAATGGGCTTATTGTGTGTTTGTTTGTGTCCGCTCTGCCATCACCCAGAATGTGGTCTGGTGATTGCAAAGCAGGCGCTGGCACGGCTTCCTGGCTGCTATTTCCAGCTCTTTGTGTTTTCTGAGCTTGGATACAATTCATTTCACCTCTTGATGCCTCCACCTCCTCATCCGCAGCCCGGGGGGGTCCTGCCTGCGCTCCCATCACCACGAGCACTGTGAAAACCCCGTTGTGCTCCTCTAAAACTCTTTGAAAGGTCTTTAAATGTGTATTCTTAAGGGCTGGAAGGGCTGTAAACTGAAAATCAGACATAAATTTTTTCCATCACCTGATTTTTTTCTCAGCTAAAAGAATAAATAAATTAAAAAATAATAAATCAGTTGTGTGCCCTGTTCTGATGAGGATCTTGTGATATATCACATTGCAAGGATGTTGTCCCAGGGAACCGATGATGCTACATCTGCTTGATCAGTTTATCGTCTGGAGATAACAGGGAGAAACCCTTTTCCAGGGAGGAATATTTATTAGAGGAAATACCCCGTATTTCACGTATGTCAAAAGGGTCTGGCACACAGGGGTTCACATTCCACCCTGCCACTGTTACAACTCAGGGATGAGGGATAAATGCAGGAATCTTTCACCCTTAAACAAAGCGGGGCTCATCCTGAAAAGGCAGCAGAAGTCCCAAGTGCAAGATTCTCACGGCGCACTGCGTTATCTTCAATACCTTCAGGTCCTTATGGTTGGTGTCACCGTCAGTCAGTGGGAATATTACTCTTTGCAGTGTCTCTGTTCCAGCCCCTGTAATTCCAGCTCTCTCTCCCTCTTCCCCATCCCCATTTCTCCTCTCCTCTTCCTCTGTGCGGTGTTGTGAGGCACTGGAACAAGTTGCCCAGGGAAGTTGTTGATGCCCCATCCCTGGAAGTGTTTAAGGCCAGGCTGGATGGGGCTTGGAGCAACCTGCTCTAGGGAGAGGTGTCCCTGCCCATGGCAGGGGGGTTGGAACTTGATGATCTTTAAGGTCCCTTCCAACTCTATCCATTCTATGATTCTATGATTCCATGATTCTTTCAGATCTCCTCTTGCCACAGGGAAAATCTATGAAAATCCCACCGTGGGGTTTTTGGGTGTCAGTGAAGATTCAGGAGGGTCCAAGGGCCTATTATCCCCGAGTCACCAACCCCAGGCAGGCTTCTAAATGCCCATAAATCAGCAACAAACCCTCCCCAGCATCCCTGAGACCCATCTTTGGCTTCCTCCTTCACCTCCCTTCTCCAGGAGCCCTGGAAGTCTGCCGGGAGGCACCCACCCCTCACACACGTGAAGTTAAACGGAAGCGACAATGTTTTGGTGGCTCCACTCTCCCTGTTGAGGACTCGCTGTGCCCGAACGAGCCGCCTGGAAACTCCAGCCACTGCCAGCTTCTATAAAAAGTGGTTAATCTGCTTCTGCTCGGCGAGGAGCTCAGGTGGCTTTGTGGCCCTGGGAAGGGAGAGGGTCAATGTCCCCTTCTGTCTGACCCCGGCTGCCGTGGTCCCGCTCGAGACTTCAGGCTGGCGTTTCAATAATTTACTTATGCATCTTATCTTCCCCGTTTTTAGCAGCATCTGCCAACTTGCGCTACGGCTGTTGTGTCCTTTCTCTGACAGATAGGTTTGGACACAGGAGGAAAAAGGCTACGCTTAATGGTGCGCTTTAATTGGCTTTTCATTATGAAAGCTTACATGTCTCTGCAGTGAAGCGCAGATAGAAATCAGGACTAGGCTGCAAACTCCTCCCAAAATACGGGAGTCACTGAGCATCAAGGTGTTGGTTCGGTGTCGTCCCTCCGGGAGGATTTTCTAGGATCCTCTCAGCATCATCACCACTGACTTCAGGGACGATGGAAATGCCGTAGGGGAGACCCGCTTCCACCCTGCGTGGTATTTGCTAACAGGAACAAGAACACACGTATCCACTGATCTCATTTCACCATCTGGAGCCAGGAACTGGATGGCCACTTTGAGACTGCTCATCCCTAAAGCAGAGATGCCTCATGCAGCCTTGTCGTCGCAACCTCTTCCAAGCTGGTAAACGAAAATCTTGATGTAGGACACGCAAACGCCACGGCACTTCAGGCAAGCACTGTCACAGCAAAGCCCAGCAAGGAAGGATGCTGGAGGTTTGGGAATATTTCCCCATGTCTGTGGTTCTCAGAGGGCAGTGGGGTTAGAAATGGCCCAGCCATAGCAGAAGGATCTTCTGAAAGGCAGTGGAGCATCTCTGAGCAGGTGGGATGTCAGTAAACTCAGCATCCCTGATGTTTCTCTGTCTTGCACCCACTGTGGTCACTTTTTGTCCCCAAGGGAGTTCTCCAGACCAAATTCTGCCCTCAGTGCCAGCCGCTCACCCAGCCCCTTGGACCTTCTACTGAAGCATCTACTGTGGTCTTTGCCTTATCACAATGTCCTCTCCCGTGGGTGCTTGGGTACCTTCTGCAAGAGCAAACATCCTGCCCGCTGCGTTTCCAGGATGCAGCTCACTCAGACGGTGAGCTGGAAACAACCTGGGCTATAAAACTCTCTGTGTACACACCGATTTTCATACACAGAGGATATATTTAGGTGCCATCCAGTAAAGAATCAAGCTTGCATCATACAGCAGAGAGAAGTGATAAGAAGAAGAGAGGACCTTGAGTCCAAACCCGGGTAGATGGCAGGCGGGTTGCAGGAGGAACCTGTGTCAGTCTGGTCGCAGACCATCTGTTCCTTGGGCTCTGCCAATGTGGTGTCCCAGGGTGAAGATGCCATCTGGCTCGGCAGAGCAGCCAGCCTGAGGAACAGTGCTGGTGCAAGTAGAGAGGGGTAGGAGGATCTGCTCCAGCACAGCCTTTCTGCCAACCCAGCTGGCAGACTGCTCACAGCATCCCAGCTTGGGGCTGGGGCTGAATCAAGGTGGGGAAACAGGGGGTGAAACAAGACATGCCAGCCCATCTGCCCTCCAAAACCTTGGATCTGGAAACACCCTGGTGCTGATTGACCAGGAGAGATTTCCTCCTCCTTAAAAGGCCATTGGAGGGGCAGCACTGACTTCTCCAGCTCGGCTGCTCAGATCCGACTCCGGTTGGGGAAAGCTCTTCCTCTGAAGCTGTTTTTGAAGACCAGAGCCCTGCTGGGGACTTTGAGGCTGCCAGGCAGGACTCCAGAGCATTCTTCAAGGGATCACCACGTGGCATGGGGTCAGGGCTATGGAAACTGTCAGGAGAAGCAGGGAGCTTTCTGTATAGTCATTTTAGCTTTTAAAAGTTGCCAGGATTGAGGAAGGATCTGTGGATGACCCTGATTGCCACGCTGTGCCATACTTGAGTAGCTCAAAGCCCAGTGCCAGGAGAAGCCCGTGCCTTCAGACCCTCCCCTGAGTGACAAAACAGCATTTTACACACACTGGACCTTCCCAAACATGTTTATCTACTGCCCATCGATTGTGAGGGATGGGAACTGATTGGGATTTCTCAAAGAGTTGCTTTTAAGCAGAAAATCTATCTCAATCTGATTCCTCTCCACCTTCTTCCAACTGCAGCCTGGCCTTCAGATGTCTGACCCGAACCTGCCTCCCTCCTCTTGTCAGGAGGAGACGCCACAGGTCCTCTGTGGTCCCCAGCTGACAGTAAAACTCGAATTATATTCCCAGTTCAGCCTACATGGCAAATCTCTCTTTCTCCCCCTGCTCCTAGATATCATTTAATCTGATTATCTGTACATTCTATCAGGAAAAGAAAGCTTAATAGCGAGCTAAATGTGCTGAATTAATAGATATTTATTAGTATTCATTACGTTTATCACCATCTCGCTGTGCTGGAATGATGAAAACACAGGGAAAAAGAGTGATAACCTCCTTCCCAGTTTGTATCTCAGGTTGGATCGAACCTTTCTCTTGTCTCTGTGTGTATCGCACAGAGCTCCAACTGCTGTGAAATCCAGCACGCACACACACACACAAGACCATAAACAGCTTGTGAGAAACTGTTAGATGAGTCTTCTGTGTTCACTGGAGCCAGGTGGGACCACAACCACCCAACCTGTTTGCACTGTGCAGGGTCTTCAGCAGAAGCAGTAGAAGGAAGGACTTCTACAAACACGGTTCGTTGAGGATTTTCATTCTGCCTTTGAAGGGGTTCCTGAGTCTGAGGCCACTTGTTCTGCACCGAACACTGAATTGCAGGACATGCTGGGAATCTGGATGCTTTGGGTTTTTTTTGCTTTATTTTCTTCTTTATCCCCCTTTTTACATCATTCTCCCAGCACCATACAGCCAAAGACGGAAGAAAAACCCACAGCTCCCAGCCCTTCCACTCCTGTGCTTCAACCCCTGGATGATGCTTCCTCCTGTAGGCTGTTGTGATAATTTTTGGCCCTGAGGATGCGGCGCCAGTTGCAGCACAGTGTGGCACAGCCCTGTGCAGCCACAGCCTATTTATTTTGTGCCCTAAAGGTCAAGGGAAAGGAAAAACTTAATGCAACTTTGACAACACCGTCCATCACGGCACAGTTACGCTGGTGCTGTGGTTATGAGGAGATAAATAACGATGCAAAGAGCTTGGCTAAATACTCCCAAAGGTGGCCCCAGAAGCGATTGAGCCCTGCCTCTGAGCCCTCCAGGGTTAGAGGGTCATGGTATTGCCTGGGATCAGCTTCTTGTTTTGCCTTTAGGCAGCTTGTGGTTTTGGGAGCTGGGGTTGGGCAAGGGACAGGGTCTGGGCATGGTGGGGACATTTCATTCCCTGTTTGCTTTGGGAGACTTTATCACCTCTGGAGTGATACTCTACTGAAATGTGCAAAGTGAGCTGGGGTTTATCGTTTTTTATAATCTAGAGGTAGCTCTTTCTAATTGAGGTGGGCGTCCCAGACAGCAGGACTCACCCAGAGAACACTCCTACATCCCCACTGACAGCAGATCATGGAGTTACAGAATGGGTCGGGTTGGAAGGGACCTTGAAGACCATCCAGTGCCACCCCCTGCCCTGAGCAGGGACTCCTCCCACTAGGCCAAGTTGCTTCAAACCCCATCCAACCTGGCCTTGAATCCCTCCAGGGATGGGGCAGCCACAGTTTCTCTGGGCAACCTCTTCCAGTGCCTCACCATCCAGATGTTTTGTCCACCAGCCCATGCATGCAGGCTCTGCTGTCCCCTGTGAATCCTCCAGATGTGCAGTTCCCCATTGACAAAGCTCTGAAGAGAGCCAGGATGGGACGAAAACATCAACTTCCCTCCCCTGTGGAGCCGAACCATGGAGGAGCTGTGGTTGCTCTCCTGCCTTCCCACCCTGAGCACAAGCAAAGGGGGATTTAAGGTCACAGTTCTGTTCCAAAAGGTGGTTTCCACTCTGAAACCTCATAGCAGGTTCAATGGATGAATCTAGGTGCCTTGTTTTCCATCGCAGGGATTCTTTCTTCAAACTTGGGTACAGGAATTGGTAAAAGCATAAAGCCTCACCTCACCCAAGCCTGATCTCTATTTTATTTCACTCTTTTTCCATCCAAACATTAGCTTACCCCTCTCCCCTCCTTAGCAATACACCACTTAAGAGTTGTTTTACAAGTGGATTTAACTAGAACTGAAAAAAAGCAAACAACCCCAAAAATGATCCACTGAGAACATGAAAGCGTTTGCTCCCCACCATCTCCTGACGACTTGCCATCATGTTTCCATAGAGAGCGCGGTGACAGCAATGGTCCTGCTACCGCTGGAAGAGGTGACTCAGACTTTGCCCTCACATCACCTGCCTGAAGCGCTCAGCTGTCAGCCCTGCCATGCACTTCGCTGAAATTATTGCCAGGAGTGATGCCATGGCAATGCTAGGCAACCCGCACAATGGCAGTGCTGGGAAAAATCCCCTTCAAATAATGACAACGTTCATTGTTTTCCACCAAAAAACCTCCAGAGCATTTTCCAGATACAGGCCATTGACCTCTTTTGCCCTTGCAAACAAGAAAGTAGGGTCACCCCTTACAGGTAAAGTAACTTCTGGAAGGTCTCCCCGGCAGTGTGCAGGGCAGGGGAAGGAGGGAGGACTTGGGAGGTGGACACCAAAGCTACCAGCATCTTTTCTGCGTCTGCAATGTGCCCACCCCACAGTCCTGGCCAGAAAGAGTATTTTGTCTTTTGTCTTATTGCTTCCCTCCTTCTGAGCAACAGAAGTGTCACTCAGGCAGAAGTGAGCTGACGCTCTCAATATTTAAGGGAGTTTGAGGAGAAACACGCCTGATCGCATCCCCTTCCAGAGGAAGGCGTCAGGCACCGGGCCAAAGGCACGACAGCTGTTGAGGCCACAAAGCTGTGGCTAAGGAAGCATGAAAAGATGCTGAATGGACATAAAATCAGAGGCAGGAATTTAAAGAAGCTCACTGTGACCACCCTGTGACACATCTGGCTGTATCATATGGCTTTATGTTCCAGTTTTCTTACGGATCTGACTCCTGACATACCCTTGCTCTGACCCCGTTGGGTGGACTTTTGTCTCCTCTCCACCATCTCAAAGTGGTGCTCACCTCCCTCATAACCAATAATCCCTGCCACAGGGTGACTACAAGTGACACGGACAAGCAGGATCCCCATCCTCATCCTACAAATGGGGACCCAGGTCAAAGAGAGGGGAGCGATTTCCCCACGGTGGCGATGATGAGGGAGGAAATGTCTTGCAAAGGATGCAACTGAGGATTCAGGAACATTGTAGCTCAAAACTGAGCAGAAACCAAGAAGTTCTGGAGTTTTTCCATGCACAAAATATGAGACCTCCTTGTTCAGTCCTCGATGTGAAGCAGGCCTGGGAAGGAGCTGTGTCTGGCTCTTCTGCAGGTACATGACTCCTGTCACATCCCAACTGCCAAGGGACCAGCTGTGGAAGGGTGGGAAGTGAGGACTTTGAGAGGTTTTTCCACTTTCAGCCCATGAGACTTCACCAGGGACATGTCCCTCAAAACTCCAACCAAGAAAAGTTTTGGTGTCCCTGACTCAGTATTTCCATTTTCTTGGAAAACTCCCAACCACCTCAGAAAATGGACCAGGGCCATCACCTGAGCCACGGGACTCTTCTCCTCCCCTCATCCTTTACCCTTCATTACCTCTTCTCTCATAAAGCTCATCCCCTGCTGCCGATAAAGGCTTGGCATCGCGTCCGACCCACAGCAACGCCAACGGCAGCGGCTGCGTTTGGAAGGCAAGGACAGAGGGGCCATGCCACCGCAGGGTGACACGGTTTATTGCCCTCTGGCATGGCAGGAACATGCTTCCAGCACACGGCAAACCGGCTCCTGTCAAAGCCTAACGCCGGCTCAATGAGCAGAAGAAAAACTCTGTGGGCGAGATGTTGAATATTTCATGCAAATGGCAAGCAGCGAAACTCATGTTCCCATTAAGTATTTTTAAGGTAGATGTTATCTTCTCGTGCAGCTGCTGCTCAAGAGGAGCGATTGCTTATCTTGGGTCATGGCTGGAGCATTTGCATCAGCCGCTGCGCACCCGTGCTCCTCCCGTGCCATGGGAAGAGAGGAAACAGTCGTCTCTAAAATGCAGCAGGAATATGAAAGGGGGTTGCAAAAAACAAGAGGAGCCAGCAGTGAAGGATGTGTTTCAGGTGCAGGACTCCAGAGTCCTCAACATAGAAAGGACATGGTCCTGTTGCAAAGGGTCCAGTGGAGGGCCACCAAGATGCTCAGAGGGCTGGAGCAGCTCTGCTGTGAGGACAGGCTGAGAGAGCTGGGGCTGTTCAGCCTGGAGAAGAGAAGGCTCCGGGGAGACCTTGGAGCAACCTTCCAGGATCTGACAGGAGCTCCAGGAGAGCTGGGGAGGGACTCTTGGTCAGGGAGTGGAGGCACAGGACAAGGAGTAACAGTTTTAGATTGGAAGAGGGGAGATTGAGATTAGATATTAGGAAGAAATTCTCCTAAGAAATTAGGTATTAGGAAGAAATTGAAGGTCCCTTCAAGCACAGCTGTGTGACGGAGTGGAGGTTGGCAGCACGGCCTCCTGGCACAGCCTTGGCCCAACCTGCTGTTTCCAAAAGCCCTGGAGAAGCCTGAGTACGTGGTCCCCACCAGGTCTGGCACTTCAGAGCAAGGGCAAGGATAAGAGCTCCATCCCTATAGGAGACCTGGCTGGTGGCAGCTCCAGGCCAAACCTAACAAGTTAAATATGGAAAACGTACCTTCAAACTGAGATGGGTAAATGCCCCCCTGTTGCTCACTGGTGCTGCTGTGGGTCACTGAGGTGGGGAAGAAACCTCTCGCTGTCAACTCTGCCCGTGGCTCGTGTTTTGCTGGATAAAAAGTGAGTTGAGCCCATGGCTGCCCTGTAATCTCCGTTCCCTGCTTGCACTTGCTCTGTTTACTGTCTGTGTTTACTCAAGGGGAAAAAAAAAAAAAAGAAAGAAAGAATGAAAATAAAAGAAAAAGCATGTCCATAAACTACAGACGGGCCTATTTGTCCTGCTGCCAGTGAGGATGGATAGCAGGGATACAGTGCTCACTGTGCTGCAGGTAAATCAGGAGGAAAGGGAAGGCAGAAAGAAAGGGCTCGCAGGGAAATGAGGCACCCAGAGTTAACAGGGATGTTCGGAGGCCCAGGAGCAGGCAGAGCCTTTTGGTGCTTCCCAGCAGAGTTGGGCAGCACCCTCTAGTGGGATCTCCTCCGTGGCCGGCTCTGCGCAAGCATCCCCTAAAATCACGCGTGCTGAGGGAGGATGAGGATGTGCAGCCCCTTCAGCGCTGCTGGCTTTGAGGGTCCACTCAAGAACTCACCGAGGTCTGCTCACACAGAAAGGTGAAGGTCCCTCCAGCGTCAGGACCTCGTCCAGAGAGGTGAGGGGTAGCAGTGGAGATGCCAAACAGTCTGATCTGTGAATTACAGAGCAAAAATAGGATCATAGAATCACGGAATGGGTTGGGTTGGAAGGGACCTTAGAGCCCCCCCGGTGCCACCCCCTGCCCTGGGCAGGGACACCTCCCACCACACCAGGGTGCTCCAAGCCCCATCCAGCCTGGCCTTGAACCCCTCCAGGGATGGGGCTGCCACAGCTTCTCTGGGCAACCTGTTCCAGTGCCTCATCACCCTCAGAGTGAAATATTTCTTCCTGAGATGTCATCTCAATCTAACCTCTAAGAGTTGCCCACACTGTCCCACTGAGACCCTCAGCCCTCCTGTGCCTCTGCTCTCCCTGAGATGGTAAAAGGAGTCAGAGACCAGACCAGAACTGGGGGTGAAATAGCCCCTGAGCATGTGGAGTGGGCCCAGGGCTAGTCCTCTGGGCAGAGCAGGGTGCTGGCCGTGCTGCTTTCAGGATGGGAAGTCCCAAATTCTGCAGCTTCCTTCCATCCCTGTGCGGTTTTCCTTTCCTGTTACAAAACAAAAGACCTGGAGGGGTAAAAAATCATCCTGCAGGGATTTGGCATTAAAGGACGTGGGACAAGATGCCACCCCATGCCTCCTCATAGCCAACCGGTGCCTCACTTGGCCAGATTTATTTTCTCCATCAGCAGAAATTGTTGTTACTATCACCACGGTACCTCATTTTCTTGCTCTGGAGGAGTGTCTGCAATGATGTGTTCTTCCAGAGAAGCTGCCCATGCTTGGATCCCGGCCATCGATTCCAGCCCCGCCCCAGATTCTTTTTAGGTACACTTGCATCGTTTTTTGTAAACTATGGAGCTGTTTGTCTGACTCGGACCCTGAGGCAGTGATTTCCCCGGAGGAGAATTATCCGTGGCCTAAAAAGATGGTGCTTTGTGTCTTTTAATGCTCTCCCTCTTCATCCACAGAGTGGCCTTTTGTTCCCGGGCTGCGGGGATGAGTGTTGCTGCCACATCGACCGACAAATAACTTCTGGAGATTTTATGGGATATAGAACAGAACAAATGGCCTCCCCTAAAATATTTTCTTTCCTCCATAAATCTCGATTATGCCGCTATATCCTTTCCAGACACATGAAAGTGCTCTGAACCTGGCTAAAAATGCTGGTTTGGTGGTTTGTGGGTTGTTTTTTTTATTTTTCTTAACCTCACACGTAATTCCTCTGTGGGAAAGATGTCAGGGCAAAGCTGCACCAGGTGGATGGCGCCTCGACACCCGTATCCCATTCGGACCCTGCTACCTGCAGCCAATTCCATCATCCCAGGGAGCAGAGGGAAGAAGAGGGAAACATGCCTTGCCTCATTCCTCATCTCTTCTGATGCCGGACTGAGAGAGGAGCTGGTTCATGACCTGATTTCCTATTTCTAGCTGCAGGCTATCACTCCACAGCGCGTTGTGATCTGCAAGGAAGCCACCAAGAGTACAGACCTCCTTACCATCCTAGTCCTAATCCAGTGGCTGGAGAGACCAGCAGAAAGACAGGGTGAAGTTCCAGAGTTTGTAAATCTGAGACCATTGGATGAAATTACTGGGAGCCCAGTTTGGGCTCTGGGAATAACATTATGTCCCAGAGCTTTCCACAGTATGGTTTCACCCAGAAGAGCCTGGGAGAGGTCATTTCTCATTCTTTCTGTTTGTTTTACCAGTTTCACCCTAGAAAATGGAGAGGGAGCATCCTCAGATCCCAAATGCAGCTCATTGCCAGTTGTGCACAACTGTGAATGGGGAGGAAAAAGGGAAGAAATCAGGTTTCCTCTTGATCCAGCTCCAGCCCGGTGCCTAGATTTATCTTTGTGTTCAGAAAAGCAAATAGAGAGCTAAAGACAAACAGCCACCTTGATTTACCAGTGAGATTAGGAGCATGTTAGCAGAGCAAGAGAGAGCCTTCATAAAAAATGGAAGAGGAGCAGGCGGGTGGAAAGAGCAGTGAAGATGAACCTCAGTGAGTTATCTGGGGCATGTAAGAAAACCATCAGCCCAGCAAAAATGTGAGAAGAGAGCACAGGAGGTGAAAACAGTGGGGGAAAGCATGGCAGCATGTTTTATTAATCGTACTATATTACACGGAAACAACATCCTCCTCCTAAGAAGATGTGTGGACACAGGCGTGCCGGTCTGTACGATGTGGTCACCGATATCACCACAGAAGAGCTCTTCCCCTAGAAGAGCCAGGGGACAGGAGACTAGCTGGGAAGCTATGGAAGGACTCTGAAAAGTCCCTCAGAAGGTCAAGGCAGAGTAGGAGTGAGGAGAAGACTTGGGTCCCCTGTTCATTTTCGGAGCAGTGGTGTCTGTGAATACCTTGGCCATCTAGTAGTCCAGAGCAAGTCCTTCCTGAGAAGTCCTGGTTGCCACCTCGTTTTTAGGGGCAATGGCAGGAGCCATCCATTTAAACATTGAAACAGTTGGGTATTCTGGGAATGCAGGCTGTTTAAGCACCATCAAATGATGACTACGAGTCCCCGCAGCAGAAAATTAAATAGCTTAAATTCTCTGCTGTGCCCTGCAGCAAAAACAGCTTTCTGTTCCCTGTTTTGGGAAGGAAGAGAAAAGCAAACTACTGCAGATTGCTAATCTCGGCCGGGGAATGGCAATCAGACGCTCCAAACACTGTACAGTTTTGATTCCTTCAGCATGAATGCTAAAATAATCGAGTTATTACTGCATTCGGAACTGGGTAGAAAAATTAATGCCAGGCAGGCTGGATTTCCACGCTCGTGTTTCCCTTTTCTTTATTAGCTTATTCATACCTGTGATTTCCTAATTTCTCCTCGCACGAAAACTGCTAAACACACCCCTGTATTTTTAAAAGCCACTCATTAGGATTATGAATTGGCAGCAGTTGAGATTAATTGCTGCTTTGCAGCACTCTCCCAGCTGCTTCATCCCGTTTGCAGATGCGGGCAGGGAGGCGTGTGGCAGTGCCAGCCCCCGACACCTCTTTCAGGGATTGTTTGGCTTTTTCTTCTTCCCCAGCCTTGGGAAGGCTCAATGTGTACCTTCTCCTTAAAATAAAAGCTGTGATTCCTCCAGCTGCGAGTCTGGAGGGAGATAGTCCTGGGGAAGGATGTGTCTGGGACTGTAGGTCCTGCCAGCTCCCAGGACAGCCTGAGTGGAGCCAGAAATCCTACAGGAACACCTTCTTCCCTGTTTCACCCCTGATTTTTTAAGGATGGTCTTAAAAGCCCCTTCCTGCTCTCCGTGGAGGAATTATTCTCCTCAACCCTCTTCATGCAAGGGAGGCATTTCCCCATCTTGCTCTCCCTGTAGCACCCATGAATGATAACAAAGAGAAGAAAATCCCCTCCGTGAGCGGGAAGAGGTTAAGAAGACGGAGTTTATGGAAATAATATGAAATCACCAATGGGAGCCTGGACGTAGCATCCTTACCATCCCGCAGTAAACGATGTGTTAACACAGTCCTACTGTGTGGTGCTGTCACATTTTTCTCTCTTCCATAATGCTTGCCCTATCTAAATTACCCTCCTGAGGGCACAAAATGTCCTTGAAGCTGGCAAATTACAATAAGTAATTTTTCCAAGGTGTTTTTCCAAACACAGCAGATGGGTAGATCCAGCTTTGCTTGGCCTCGCTTGGCACCCAGACACAGCACCAGGGCATTAACTTGGTGTCCACCCAGCCTCACTGACCTCACCAATGTCTGGTCATGGCACCGCTGTGACATGATGGAGAATTGCCCATAGCTCACTGGAGCTCACAGCATCCCCTGTGCCCATCAACACCTGGTAATTGAATAGTTCAATTAAACCATTGCCACTTCCCAGTGACTCTGGCTTTGTAAGCCCTTGTTCTGCCAATTTAGATCCATGCTGAGACAGAGAAGGGTGGTGTGGGTGCCAAAGGAGTGTATCAGGCTTCCTTCCCAGCTGAGGACCACCAAGGATGGAAGGAAGAACCAACTTCTCCACCTGGGCCATGAGAGCAATCCTTAAGGCATTGTTCACAGCTGCCCCACGGCTAGATGGTAAGGCTGCTCCTCCGCACCACCCCCAAATCCTAATCTTGCTTAATGAGGGCCATTAGCACCCTGTCTGACTCCTAAATTCCTTGTAGATTTCTGAGACCCTTGTTGAAGGAGGGCATGGGAGATGGCATCTCACTAGAAGTTGAACCACAGCTATTCCTCATTCAACACTTTAAGGAAAGAGAGGGGAAAAGGTGGATGATTTCACCTTGCTCTGCTTTTAGTCAGCCCCCCTGTTCCACCCCCATCTCTCTCCNTTTCTCTTCAAGCTTTCATTTTACCAGCAAACTGTTTCCTGCTCTTGAGGCTTCCTGCGACTGAAATCCTGCAATTTCTCCTCAACGAGACGTGGTTGGTAGAGTCTTTGAATGCTCTTCCTTTCGCTAATGCTCTCTTCCTTGCTCTCGGCTGCCTGGGTGGGGTGATGGGCACCTCTGGGAAAATTCCAGGAAGGTTTCCCTGAGGTCTTGAAGCCTTACAGGCTGTCTCCAGAAAACAGGGTGGGGTGTGGGGGGGTTTAACTGGCTCTGCCACAGAGAACCTTTCAATTGCACTTACGGAAAGTATGGTACTCCCTGCATTAACTTATGGGGGGCCCCTCTATTTCTTTGGCTTTCAATCATTCTCCTGTAGCTGTTGCTCCAGTGCTGTTACAAACAAATCAGTGGCTCCAAAAGCAATAGTGGGTATGGTTGGTGGGAGCTGCAGGCTGCCATCCTGCCCGCCTTGCAAGGTGAGAAACCTAAAAACCTGGCAGGGAGGATGGGGAATGAAACCAAGACAACCTGGTGAGGGACTGTGTCCAAAGAGATGCTCTGGTGATGGAATCCTTTTAGCAGTAAATGTCTTTTTTTGGTCGTGGTTGTGGTGGAACCAGTTTAAATGTGATTTCAAGCTCGTTAAACACGTGGCTGAGCTGAAAGCCCTGATGGGAAGGGAGCTGCTGAAGGTCTCGTGTGTTTCAGCTCATTGCAGAGCAACCAGTACATTTCAGTAGCAATTAACTTCTCTTAGAAAAACACTCAGAGAGCGAGTTCTAAATATTATTGTTTTCCTACCATCTCTGTTTTTCGTTTGTTCCTAATTCTGACTAAAATTTTTGCATGAAATGTAACTTTTTAGCTCCATTTAGCCACTTTGCTTATTCCTTCACCACCTGGATCAAGGGCTGTAATAACTGCTGGTTCTTTCTGAGGGTTTCCGAGCTCCAGCCCTTGAAGTATCTTTGTAGCCTTCTCTGGACCTGCTCCAGAAGGTCTATGTCCATCACCTCTCCAGCCTGCTTGTTCTCCACAGGAGGTGCTCTGCAGTCTGAGGTGACCACGAGCACCTGAGGCACCCACAGATCCCATTGCTGGGGTGTTGCCATGGCTTCCCTTTGGAGCTCGCTGGAAAAAGGCGTGTTCAGCCCCCAGAAAAAGAGGCTTCTGGAAACCGTTCGTGTCTGGAAGATGGGGAAGAAGAAGAAGATGTCCATTCTTTGTGTTGTGGGTGAGAATCCCTGGGGAAATGGGGGGACAGTCTGAGTGGCAAACCCAGGGAGGCTTCTTGCAGCTCTAGTAGGAGAGTTAGGTCGCTGCTGGATCTTCTCCTGATTTGGCAGAAGACACATGACCACTATTTGGAATGCTGTATTTTAGGATTAAATGAAGAAAATCCTAACCCAAAGACAGGGGCTGTACCACGGGAGTACAACATGTTGAGAACTGGCAACAAAAGCACAAGTTCCCTCTGGAATGTTGGGTGATCTCTAGCAGGCTGGAGACAGCTGGCGTTTGCAGGGATTGCTCCCTCCACCAATTTATTTTATTTTATTTTTACCATTTGCATCAAATCTGTCATTAGAGGTCAGCAACAAACCGTTCTAACACAACACAGCGTTACAACCTCGTTCTGTCTCTCCAGAGCTTTGGTGAGAGTTTTAACAGGACCCAGACACTTCAGGGGCATGTAGCCATCTGATCAGGATCCAAGGGCACCAGAGAGCTCTGGGACCTCCTTTGTGTTGTGTCCATCTCTTCCTGCTCACACTGAACTGAACTGAACTGGGCTAAAAACAATGTTGTGATTTGGTTTTGTTGCTTTTTTTCCCCTCCTGTCTCTCATCCTTAGTGGACACCTTTAGACCAGTGCAGCCATTTCTGGTGAAGGTCAAGGTAGACCGAGGGGAGCAGTACAAGATAGCCTACAGGTGGCCTTTGGCAGAGCTGAAGCTGGTAGATGGCAAGACTCTCAATCAGGTAGGATTGATTCTTCCCTCTGTAGCAAAGGGCAGAACTGATCATGGAGTGGGAGATGAAAATATGAATCCGGAGGCACAGGCCAGGGTCTCTGAGAGGATTCGGGTCCCCTGGAGCTCAGCCCATACATTCAGATGGTGGGAAGGGCTCCGTGTGTGATTTCCAACATGGGACAGAACCAGCCTGAATGATGTTAGTTTTGAGGAAACAACCATTGCTAAAAAAAACTATTTAAAAGCCCCCTGGCTTCCCTCAGAGCTGTTTCCTAGAGTGTGGAGAATTGGGATCTCTCCCTGGATGGTTCCTGCATTGATGCTTTTGGACTTCTTGTTTCCCTCATCTCTCCGTGGCAGATATGTGTGCCAGGGATGCTGAGCCTGGAGTGATTTCCTCCCTCCTGAGTCATTCCTCTGCCAGTTAGGAAATGCCCAGCTGGCCAAATACCTGAGCAGGGTGAGCAGTGAGTGGGTGACCGCTGCATGGACACAGCTTCCATCAAAATCAGGGACCAAACTCTCCTTGTCCCTGAGGAAGAGGACCTCCTGGAGCTCTCTGCAGCATCCCTCAGAGATGGATGGCAGAGCACTGCTCTTGTCAGGTCTCCAGCATTTGCAGAACACATTGTCAGGCCCATCTGTCGATCCGTGTTGACAAAGCTTCTTGACAGACATTTGCACCGAGTATTTAAAGATTAAATGGAGGCATTTGCTGAAAGAAGGATTATAGAGAGCTGGAGTCAGTGTGAGGCTGTGCTCTTAGGGTGACATTAAGGTTTTTTGGGAAAGAAACCATGGACAAGATATCCCCTTTCTCCTGCTGGGGCTGGTAGAGTGCTGTTAAAGTTGTTATAATTAGGTTTTTTTATTAATGTGAATGTTCCAGGGGCTTTGGCAAGGTGCCTGGGTTTTCACCAGTGTAGAAATGAATGAGGAAAAGAACAGCTTTCCATTTCTACATCCAGAACAAGTAAAGTACATCTGCACAGCGTGTCTGAAAGGAAAAACCATGTTTGCAGGTTTACAGGGCACCTTGATCCTAAGGGTAGAGCTGAACCAATATCTCATTGTCTTGCATCCTCCTGTGCATAAGGAACTACATGCTTTCATCCTGCCTGAGCTTTCCACTAACAGATGAGCCAGACTCCACCGAGTCTTCTAAATTCCTTTGTGGCTCCTGAGGAATTAGGATTACAAGATACCTCCAGGATTTTCAGTCCTGTCCCCCTCACTTACCATCCCGATGAGAAAAACTGATCGCTGTCTATCTTGAAGTGCTGGCATGTTTTTGAACCCTCTCCTACTGGGAGGCAAAGAACAAATCTGGTTGTCCTGATGGCTAAAGCCTTCTGATGACTCCCAGCCCGTGTTCCTGCCCATGTTATCCCTGTTTGCACTTAGGCCATGGCTGTCCTTTAGGTTAGACAGCCCTTCTCCTTTGCAGATGTATTTTTAGATTGTGGTCACCTCCCCTATTAACCTGCCTTCTGGCAGGCTAAGCAGCCTGACCCATTAGTGTCCTCTTCTGCATTGACTTCTCTCTTCCCTTTGTCATTCCTGGAGCCCTCTTCCTTGCCTCTACCAGCCTGGATTGATCTTTCTCACACACAGGCAGCCAGAATTGTCCACACCGTTCCAAATACAGTGTCTACTCACCAGCTAAAGCTGCTGCACGAGGTTTCCAGGCAGAGAAGATGAAGCGGTAGGATGAGGCCAGGATGCGTTGACATCTCTCATGGTCTCACCATGGCAGCAAGCCCCCCAGTGCTCAAGTCAGCACAGTCCTTTCCTGCTCCATGGCTTGGCAGGTCCGTGAAAATCAAAGCAAGAACTTGCTTAGCAAATACCACCGACTACAGCCCAAACCCCAGCTTGGGGGCAGATATTCAGCACGCACAGCAAGGGCTTTGGTCGCCGGGTCTGCTCTGCTGCGCTGGGAAGCCCTCTGCTCCCTGGCACCAGCAAAGTCCTGACACTGCAAGTCCAGTGGTGCTTAAAGCTACAGCTCCCTTGACCAAAACTGTATTAATATTTATGAAGCGATTAACGGATGCCTCCCTGCTCTAATCGCTCCCGGCAAGGCATGCCATAAACCGCCGGTGCTGTAAATTCCTCCCCAGGATGTCACCGCAGCGCGGGGGCGTGATGTACTGCTTGGAGGGGGTTAGAAAGCAGCCTTTACAGCGTCGCAGGACTGCATCAATCCTCATAAACTCCACGTTATGATGATTAGTATCAATAATTATAAGCGCGGCTTCTAAGTTCTCCAGAAGATGAGATCAGGCTGTGCCGCAGAGCTAATGAGATGGTGCAGGAAGGAGGTGTTTTTTTCTGTGGGATGCTCCTAGTTCAGCAACCTCCCTCATCCTCCTCACCTATATACTGTTTAGTGGCAAATACTGCACCTCCCACGGCTGGAGTTCCCCCTCCATGACATTATATCTTTTGGGAATAGATAGATGTAGAGACATCAATATTTATATGGATGAAAATAACCCTGGGAAATGCCAAGGGTGCTCTTTTTCCAGCCCGTGCTCCTGTTATCTCAGATGACCTTCTCCTGCCAGGAGATAGGGTGCTGGGAGATGCCAAGTGAAGCACACGTGATACCATGGTGCTGCTGAGGGGGGAAAACTCAGGTCTGTGCTTATGGAAGCCTGGTTCTGGATTTTTTTCCCCGTTCTGGGGTGAGGAGAGGTTGGACGGGGAGGGCAGAGGTGAGGTGGCTGCTGGGCTCACCCTGAATGCTGAACTCTGGCTGATTCCATCTTTCTCATTCAGCACATCATTACACTGCAGGGCTTATTGCCACGGGATGCTGGAGATGCCAACGCTACAAATAAGTATGAAAAGCCATTAGGAAAAATCAGGGACTGTAGGTCCTTCAAGGGCTGTTAAACACCGGGCTGGGGATACAACCCCTGGCTCAGCGAGCTGCCGGGTCATGGGCTGCTGGAGGCTGGCAGGGAATCCTGAAGGCAATAGAACTCTGGGCTTGCCCTTTGAATGCTTTTTCTCCCAAGCATCTGCCACTGGCCACTGTCAAAACCCATCAGCATTCTCATCAGCTCCCCAGACCTGCTGTAAAAGGTGAGGGATTTATATAATCTGGGAAGAGATCAGCATGCTGGGTCAGGACACTGGGACTGGTCGATTGCTTGGCCTGACCCTCGAAGAATGTCCTGGTGTCCACTTCTAGGGTCAGAATCACTGTACACCCTTTTATTTTCTGTGCTTTTATCGTGCCCATTGTTATTTGCCAATTGCTGTGGACATACCTCTCAAATCCTGCCCTGCTGCTCTGAGCTGGCAGCAGAAGTCGAGGGAGATATGCCTGTATCTGCAGGAAAGAAACATGTAGAAGGATTTACTGTTAACTTGAGGAGCTGCCTGCTGTCAGCCTGGAAATACAGAGCTTGTCAGGGAATTCATAGGCTGAAAGACTTCAAATCAGACTTCTGACAACAGCTGACCCTGGGGATGGAACAGTTGGTGTCCATAACATCAGGGGTTGTGGGGACAACAGCCCATTTTGGCCCTTCATCAGGTCTGAGTCTGACTACACGTGTAGCCACTCCAGCCATCGGTGTGGTGTGGCTGGTAGCTCCAGTCTCCCTGGGGTCACCTTCCTCATGTCCAGCTGGGTTTTTTGCTGGGTGGTCTCGGGGAGATCTCAGGATCATCCCGTTTGAAGGGTCTGAGCTTCCCCTGCAGACAGAATTCTCTCCTCTACCATCTAAGCTGGTCTCCATGGGGCTTCCTGGGGCCACCAAAGACCCCCGGAGCTTGAAACTGTAAGGTAGAGATGCGTCTTCCTCCCTCCCTCCTTCACCTGGGAGGTGTTTTTCCTCCCAGTGCCCGAGATGTTTTCACAAGATCAGTGCCTGCTTTCAAAAAGTGCTGCAAACCTGTGCTGAGTGGGTGTGGTGTGGCAAGCGGCACCTAATTGATGTGCTAATTAACTGCTGACATCTAGGCCTGCCTGGATTTTGATCTGCACTTCGATAAGGTTTACAAGTGGACTGCTAGCAGCTTTGAGGAGAAGAAAACCTTTATCAGATGCTTGTGGAAGCTGAGCCACCGATTCCTCGCCGGCTCTGTCACCTTTGCAAATGTCCCTCCTCAAGCAGTGGAAGGTAATTAGTTTCTTTGGGTGTTCTGCATCATCACTATCGTGGCTTTTGGGAATGGGAGGTGAATCCATTTCAGGGAGGGAACGGGGACAATGGGAGGTGCTGAGGTGGGTACCAGCGAGAGGGAAGCAGGAGGATCCGTGGATCTGGAAGCACAATGTTATCCACTGACCCTTGCCATGAGACAGTGCACGGCTGGGAATTAAACCAGCTGGACAGCTTATCTTAACTCCAGAGGTGCCATCTATGCTCTGAGCAGTAAAGTGTTGGCAACATCAGGCCAGGGGGGGACTGGCTGCCTGCCTGGGAATGTTCCCCAGCAGTGTATCAAGAAATACAGATGTATTTGTGTATATAAATATACATTTTACTCTACAACACATGACTATCAATATATTTGATCAGAAGAAGCCCGTTCACCTCTGAAAAGTGTCTCAACTCTGTATAACAAAGGTATCAACCTGCCCCAACATGCAGTCCTGGAGAGGTGAGCAAGAGAAAACACAATCAGAGCTCAAATTAAGTATCAAATGTCTGTTTTGTTTCTCTTACAAAGCTGACCCTTTACCCCATCCACATGTTTCTTTGCTCCATGACGCTATCTTGTTCTAACTCACCAGCAGACTGAGATCACTGGACTGATGTCACTTGGACTCAATGGGACCTCTGGGGCTAATATTAGTTAATATGATATAATTAGAAGGTTTTGGCCACCTCTAGATCTCCTCCTGTCCACACAGGGAGACAAAGGCCCCAAGAAGACAGGAAGGGTGCTGTGGAGACTGAGAGCCAGGAGGAGCTCAGCGTGTACCAGGAGATGACCCCAAAGGAAGCTGCCGATGTGTTGAGGCTGATGGAGGAGTATGAGCCCCTCATGAACAACTCGGTGGCCTTTGCAGAGCAGCTGAGCAATGACCTCCGTGTGCTGGATGAGGTAAGGGGGCCAGGGGCTGTGACTCAGCCACGAAGAAGGTGCCTGGATGGGATATCTGGTGCATCTGGCTGCTCTTTCATTTGCTGTGAACTCTTGATCTGAGAAAGTAATCTCAATGTTGTGCTACTTCAGCTTTCAAGGCATCTCACGAATGTGTCAGGAGGACACTGCTGCCAGGGTTTATCCAGGCAGCCAGGCACCAAGTGTCTGTCTCTGCTGAGCTTAACCACCTTTAGATGGTGTGGTGTCCCTCTGATGCTCATGGGGATCAACTGACCTGGGGCAGATGAAGCCCATCATCAGTTTTACAGAGGAGTAAAATAAAATAGCGGCACAGACCCAGCAGCAGGGAAGGACACAGAGCCCAGCTGCATGTGGACGTGGAGCTGTGAGGGATTATGATTCCTGGGGATGGTACAGGGATGGGTAGGGGTCTCAGCGTGGGGCAAAATGAAGTGGGGAGCTCTGGAGCTGGTTGAGGGAGGTGGGTGAGACTGGGGAGTTCCAGGAACTCGTTTACCTTGTAGAGAAGGTCTCTGTGTCCCATGCAGTGTGGGCTACATCATTTCTGTAGCCACCAGTGCAGAAGAAACTCATCTCAGGGCATTGCTTCTGGTCCTTACTGCTCTACAAGGTGTACCTCCAGACAGGTTGGTGGTCAGCAGGGATCTCAAGAAGTCCCACAGCCTTAACCACATCTGGAAAGGATTTATAGGAACTCTCCCAAGGGGAAAACATGGTGACGATGCCCATGCTGTGTATCTGCATGAAGCCAGGTGTCCCACCTGGAGCTCCCCAGATTCCTACCTTGTCCACAGCCAGGTCTGCAGCTTCTGGAGCACCTGGTCCATGGTGACCAACCACAAGCAGGACATGCAGAAGCAGTGAGGATGTGTCCTGCCATGATGCCATGAGGGTTATCACAGGTTTTTGCTTTTTAATTCGAGCACAAGCACTTTAGTTGTCTTTGGAAAGGGAGAAGAGGGAAAAGCTGGGTGAGAAGGATGAAGGCTGATGAGGAGGGAGGAAGGGAGGGGATGAAAGTGCATGTGAAAAGTGGGGGGGTGATGAGGTGGTGGTCTGAGTGGCTTGACAAAGGGATGCCTGAAAGGAAAGGGCCAACAATGATCCCTACAGAGGGAAAAGCAACAGCTAGGGAGAAAGAAAAGAAGGGGGGAAATAGAGCTGGAAGAAGATTAAGAAATGAAAGCTAAACTGTAGTGGAAAGGGCCAATGAAGAAGGAGCACATTATTTTCAGACTAGTGAGCTTTATTTACTTGATTAGAGTTGCTGTATTTCACTGTGTTTCTGCAGAGGATAACTGGTTTCTTTGAGTGCTGGAGGAAAATAATGAGAGAGCTGCTTCGAGCATTTATCTTACGCTAATATAACTGGTGCCAGGATTTTGAGGGTGGGGAACTGAAGAACAAAGGGGACAAAAAATAAGTCAAAAGGAATATCCTAATACAGACGAGAAACCAGAAAACCTAAACCCAACCTCCTTTAGTTTCCCCACTTGCTGTATTCCCAGTCTGTATTTATATATGACTTATTACACTTGGAAACGTAGTAGTTAATTAGGAAGTCCGAACTCCTGAGGTCTGCTCCTGCTGGCTCCCGGCAAGTCCTACAGGCACTTTGCGACTCCGTTTCCCAGCTGTAAAACACCCCGTGAGAGCAACTAATAAATCTCCCTTAAGTTCTTTGAGATGAAAGGCGCTGTCGAATACATTGTTTTAATGCCTTCCGATGAATAATTGTCACTTATTGCTAGCACGAATTAATCAAGGAGACGTTTCCGTTCCTAGGGTTCAAACTAGGATATTAAATGTTATTAATATCCGCGAGTTGGACCAGTGCGTGCATGCATTTCACTGCTTGGGGTTTTTTGGGTTGGTTTTTTTCCCCACACCCCAGTGATAGCACCTTGTCCCTCTTCTTGCAAAACTAACCACTCTCCGCTCGCCCAGCTCCTCTGGGCATGGCGAAGCATCCCACCCACAGGGAAAAAGCTCTCATTCTCTCTTGGAAGGGATGGAAAGCACAGCTGGGGCAGTGGCAAGCTCTGATTTTTGACTTGGTATTCCCTCCATCCCTCCTTGCGGGATCCCAGCACCTGCTGGGATCACCAGTAGCTTTGTGCTGCTTCCGGCAGGAGGGTTATCACCCTCAGCCGAGTGGTGGGTCTCTGGAGAGCCCTTTCTGCCAGCAGTTGCCCAGCCGTTTGTGCCAGTAGATGCTTTTTTCTCCCAGCAAACCCCCTGCCCTGGGTCTGTTAAGCCTTAATAAGACGATCCGAAGGCAGCGTCAGGCCTGTAGGAGGTTTATGGCTGTAATTTAGGAACATCTAATAAAACGTGAAGCTGTGGGCAGGGTCCCCCGTCGTGAGGCTGGAAAGCAGCAGTCCGGGAGCAGGGCTGTTTGCTGCCTCCTGAGTTGGATGGTTGAGCTCCGGGCAAAAGGAGTGTTGGCTTAGCATCACTGGTGCTTGCATCAGTTGGCTTAGCATTGTTGGGAGATGAGGATCTACCCGCTTTAGTGAGCCCTGCTTCAAATCCGGCAGGCAGGTGAGACCTCTGCCTTCCCTGGGGAAGCTGCATCACTTTGCACTGAAGTAGCTTCATCTCTACCCTTTGATAGAGATGCTTGAGGTGGCTGAGGCACCATCTCTGGAGGGATTTAAAAGCCACGTTGACCTAGTGCTGAGAGACATGGGTTAGTGATGGCTTTTATCAGAGTTCAGTCAATGGTTGGACTCAATGATCTTAAAGGTTCCCTCCAACCTGGACAATTCTATGATTCTATATCAGGCTTTGCTTTTCTACGGAACTCCTCTGGCCTTTCCGCAAGCCTTTGTGAATCTTTCTACATCTGAAGCCATTCCATGCAGTCTGTCCTTTCCCAGGACGACTCCTTCTGTGACTACCTTTGTCACAGTTGAATGCAATCCATGACATGCTGGGGTGCAGATCATAGAATCACAGAATGATACGCGGTTGGAAGGGGCCTCTGGAGATCATCTAGTCCAACCCCCTGCCAGAGCAGGTCCTCCTAGAGCAGGTCCCACAGGAACCATCCAGGCAAGGTTTGGATGTCTCCAGAGATGGAGACTCCACCACTTCTCTGGGCAGCCTCTTCCAGGGCTCTGCCACCCCAGATGCTTTTGTTGTTATTCTTAGTTTAATGAAAAAGACCTCAGACAATTGAAATAGCAGCAAAGACAAGCTTCTTTAAAAGCTTTATTAGCAGAGAGAAAAATAGCAGTCTGGAAGCCTCATCCCTCCCAGGCCTATTGATTGTTGTCTTTGATATTCCGCCTGGTGCCTAGGCCCTGAAAATAATACAATTAACATTTGGAAGCAGTTAATCTCTAGCGGAGCTTTTCAGCAGCAATTAACATGCCCTTACACCCCCACCACCCGTCAAAACAAGCGCCTGAGATCTCCCTGGGCAAATGGTGCCTTCAGTTTCCATATTTGAGACATATATGTGCGTGTCTCATGCATGATTTACCCAGTTATTAATTCTGCTGCCAGAGCAGCTCAGCTGGGTGACACCCTGGCAGCGGTGGCAGTGCCTGGAGCTCTGCTAAACACGCTGTGACAGGCGCTTGGCACAGCCACGGTCTACATAAATGTGGTTAGAACCAGACAGAAACAGCCTGTGCCTCAAAGCTGGCATGTTTCCTTACACATAGTGTGGGATGGACACTCAGGTCCCCAGAAGTCTTCACCAGTTGAGGTTTGGAGACTCCACGCGGCGTCCACTTGGGACTTTCCTAGTGCAGAGAGGCAAAAGTGGGGTGCAGGGGCCAGCAGGGCTTGGTAACCTCTCCAAACCTGCAAAGACTGTATTCTGCTCATGGTTGGATTTGGCTGGCAACTCCACAGGAACCTCTTTGCTGTGGCAGATGAAAGTCCCCCGAGCATACAGCTTGCTCAGAGAAGGGGTCTGTTCTGGCTTTTTGGGATGGTTGGTTATGTAGCATTTAGTCAAGTGAGAAGATAAGACATTGACCACGCAGTGAGGCAGGGCAGCTGCAGTTATAACAACATCTTGCATGTTATGATGGCGGGGTCTCTGCTTTGACTTGGGAGGGTGAAGGTTAGGATATGTGACCCTGAGACAGTGGTGATCAGTCCTGCTGAAGCCCTCTCTTTCTCCATGTCACAGGCCAGCCTCAGGGCCATTATCTCCTCTGAGAAGCAGGTGACGCAGCTGATGAGCTCCATTGACGAGGCCCTGGCAGAGGTGGCCAGAGTGGAGGAGACCTTGCAGATCTACGATGAGTTGCTGGGAAGCGTGAAGCAGCAGATGGACCACATCCACAGGGAAAACTCCTTGCTACATCGCATCGTTTCCAACAAAACAAGGCTGATGGATGAGATCCTCTTCCTCACAGTACGCAGATTTGCAGAGACATAAATCTTCAACCTCTTGAATCTGTCAGAAAAAAAAACAACCTTTCAGTGAGCTCAAACCCTCTGAAAACTGTTATCTGCCTGCAAAGGCTACAGAGCTTCTCTGGCCTAGAAATGAGGGACTTTGTTGTCTTGAGAATGTAAGGATAGTGGCACAGCTGGGATGGACTACAGGTGGACCAGCAGCAGACGTGATGTGCAGGACCCTCACTGTGGTCCAAGGCTGTAAGAGGGGTCCCTGGAGGTCCTTTTTAGGGGTGAGATGAGAATCAAATGACGTAATGGCACAGATCTTCCCCTTTCACTTGGGATGCTGTGGTCTGCCTTTCACTACCAGCTTTGGGACCTCTTTCTTGCCTGCTCAGTGGCTGCTGGGGCAGTGCCTTTACTCTTCCACCCAAAGCCCTGAGATCTTCCCAGAATTGTGTCTTCAAATTCCAGGCATCCCTGTGTTGGGTTTGTGGGGTTTCTCCTGAGAACAACCTGCCACTGAGGGTAGCTGCTTTCTTCCTCCCTCAGCTTGGTGGCTTTCGGGTTTATGTCATTGTACTAGAGGAAACCAGCTCTCATTAGCAGATAATGGCCATTTCAGTGGCCAATTATCATCACCCAGGAAAACGCAAGCACAGTACTTAACGAGCAATTAGAGCCAGAGCAGCAAGACCTGCCCCTGGTCAAAGCGTGCTTCCATCAGCACTGATAACTTCACATGCAGAGAAATTGCTGGGGACTTTGGGTGAGTTCTGATGTAAATTACACATCCACCATGGGAGAAGCACTCCGGGGACTTCTTGTTGCCCTTGGGAGGTTGTTTGCAGGGACTCTGTTATTTCTCTTCCCACTGATGGGAGTTTCCCTGATCTTTTTCCTTTCCTTTCATTTATTTTTTTTTATTTTTTCCCCCACCCTTGAAGGTAACTGAGCTGTTAAGTCAATGTCTGCCATCAGTGGTGGCCTGTCTCAGCCTCCACAGTGGAATAAGGAGTTTTTCTGCTGGTACCTCGCAGCCGCAGAGACAGCAGCACAGGGAACTCGCAGCCAGTGGAAAGACTCTTGATGAGCTCTGGGAGTATGGGGAAGGAAATTATTTACAAACACAACATACTATAACTGCAAGAACTGTGCTCCAAGAGCATAGCTAATCCTCCCTCCCACTGTTTATGGTGACCTCTCTGCCATTGACCTTTTCATTTCTGAGTAACCCAAGCTGCAGTTTCCTTGGCTTTTTCTCTCTTCTCCCCATCACTTCGCTGCTGGCGGTGACCCCAGAGGTGCTGGCCTTTTGGAGACTCATGCTGAGGTTTGCCAGGGTTTCCTCTGGGATGGATGCAGTTGCTACTCTGCAGACCTTTGGTTTTGGTGGAGACAGAGCAGTGTGGTCCTCTTGATGGACAGATGCAGCCTGGCAGCTGAAGGTAGCGCTTCTGGATGTGATGAGAGAGGATGAGAAGCTGGATGAGCTTCTATCTGCTCTTTTCTGCCTTTGTTTTCAGACCCAACTTGACCTCAGCAAGGAACACTGTGAGGCCTTGAGCCAGGCAGATCTTTCCAGCCCCGGCAGAGTGAGAGCCTGCATCGCTGCAGCAGAGGCTTTATCTGCCTGCATGAACGTCCAGATACAGCCTGGTGAGTAGAGAGCAGAGATTTATGTCTGCAGGCAGCAGAGACATCGGCTCATTCCCGACCTGTGCTGCTTACCCAACACCATTCCATGCTGTCTGGCTTCTACAGGTGCCCTGGAAACCCTGAAGATGGAGAAGGTATTCCAAGGAATTACCTCTCACCCTTGCTGGGCAGCCCTACAGGCTGCATGGGGGAAAAAATAGGAAAGAATTTAGGAGTCAGGCATGTATTTGAGAAGTTAAGCAGCAGCACTGAGCTGGGGTGTAAGGTGCAGAGCTACAAACACCATTTCCCTGCAGCACAACTGGAGCTGGGGAAACAGCCTTGGAGGGTTGTTTTTTCCCTGGAGATATTGCTGAAGCTTTCAAACCTTCAGCAACTTCACCCAGAAGCACAGTCAAGCGGGGCTGGGAAAGGCACTGTAATGTCACCTCTGAACATCCATTTTTCTCCTCAAGGCTACCGCAAACTGCAGGCTGTGGCTGAGCAGCTGATCATGTTTGAAACACTCAAGCAGAACTTTGAAAACTCTTTCATCGGTCACATTACGAGCATCTTCGAGCTGCAGGTGGGCTTTGCTCCTTCATGTGGCAGCTCAAAATCCTGAGAGACTTAAATATGCTGGTAGAATAGTACCAACAGTAGAGGGGATCCCACCATGAGAAGATTCTCCAAAAGCATCTCCCTAAAGAGGTCTTTTCACATGCTTTCCCCTTGCTGTTCTCCCCCCTCCCCAGCCCTCTGGTTAGTTTTGAAGGCACACGGGAGAAAACCAGGATGATTCTACATCTATCAGGTTCTCTCCCACTGGTGGTCATTAATCCTCTGGCCATGAAGATTTTCTTAATTCACTTTGGGAGTGGTGGTGGCTGTCTGTCTGTCTGTCTGTAACATACAATTCCAGGATAAAAGCCCAGTCCCGTGATCCTTTGATTAACTTTTTCATGTGCGACTGTGGAAATATCTCTTTGGGGAGAAATCTGAAAGGAAAACGTTACTCCTCCAGACTTCATTTTGTGAAGAGAAAAGGAGCAACTCCCAAATCCTTAGCATTATATCCTTAAATCTTTAGCATTTACTTTCAAGCATCGGCTGTGGGAAGGGATGTAACTGGCGGGGAACTGTGAGGAAGCTGTGGGATCTCCATCCTTGGAGGTTTTCAGACATTGGTTGGGCAGATCCCTGAGCAAGCTGCTCCACCTGGACCCCACCTACTTGACCCTGAGTCTGTGGGTGCGATGTCCCAGCACTGCCAGGCCCTGGCAGGTGGGCTGCATCGACTGCAGAACATCCTTCCCCTCCATTGCATCCCCCTAAAAGACATCCCCACCTCCCAGTACCTGCAGGGACAGTTTCCAGCATGATCCTAGACAATGAGGTTGTCTCCTGACCACTGTGCTTGGATGGAGTGCCCCACACGTTACTGGTGGGCCAGCTCATTCCTCTGGGCTCAGAATTGTTCCCACAACATGGGAATGAAACTAGACTTCAGAGCGATCATGCACCCTGTAAATTTGCTTCTCAAATGTATTTAGAACTGGAAATTCAAGGGCAATTATGAGGAAACTGTTTTCCAGAGCTTTTCAAAGCTGTTTTATTTGACTCTTTCTGGTGTTTCTGTTGCTTTAGGGTAATGTTCAGGTCCCTGCTCTTGGTCAGCACATTGACAAGCTCTCAGCACCAAGCCATGTGGTCCATCACGAGGAACTGCTGCCCTACGCTCCGCTCATGGCCTGGCTGAGGAACGCCAACCCAGTTCTGTTCTGTGATCTCCCCAAGCTACAGCTGAAATCCTGAACAAATATTGCAAACCATTCAGTGGGAATGGATTAGCCAAACTGATCAATTTGTGGTGAGAGCTCGGTTTTCCCACAACCCGGCCACCCACGAGCTGCCAGTGCTTGGGCCTTTTAGGGCCAAATCAGCCACATGATGTTGGACCTTCGTACTTGACAGAAAGCAGTCTGGGACTTGGTGGCCGACATTGTGTTGGAGGAAAAGGTCTGAAATGCTAAAATTTGGTCTTTTTGCTTCCAGCTGCCTGTTTCTGTACCAAATGAGAGTGATAAGCATGAGGTGAAGGTGGTTAATCTTGTACTTCATTCAACACTGGTTTATTTTAAGGGTTCTAGGGAAGGAGCATCCTAAAGTCCTCACCCTCTTCTGTTAATAGGGACATTGTTGAGTAACTGTGTCGGTTCTTTTTATATCACTGAGGCTTCATTTCTATTTTTCATGCCGGTTTTTGCCTTTTAAGGAGGTTTTACACACCAAGACCAATGGGTCTGCTTCATTTGCCATCTACTGACTTCTGTTTTAGGTGGGCAGCTGAAGAAAAAACAATGAAATGGGTGCTGTTCGTAGAGAAGTGAGATACCCCAGGAATTTCTGTGTCTGTCTTGTCTTTCCAGGTGTATGCCCAGAACCTCAGCAGACTCTACGACCGGGAAATCAAAGCCTTTTTTGAACAAGCCAAGACCTCCTTGTTAGGAAGAAGAAAAGGAAGTGAGTGATTTGCAAATAGGGCTTCTGTGCTGCTGCGCAGTGATTTGTGTGCAAGTGGGTGTCTTCCCCAGATTTTGTGCCTAGAATGTGCTTTCTCCTCTATGGGCTGGTTCCATATGTGTCTGTACGTGACAAAGCTGACTCTTGCCTCACACCAGGCAGAGTTTGTGTGAGCCATGGCTCCCTGTATGATCCTGTTTTCTTTAACCGCTTCTCAGAACCATAGCTGGGGTGCACCTTCCCTTTGCAGGACTCGAGAAGGGTTTATGGGTGGCTGAGACCGTGTCCTGAGGGCTATAAGAGAGGGGGGTATGGGATGTGGGACTCTCTGTCTAATGACTGGCCCCCACTTTGTGCAAGCGGAGCTGGTCGCAGACTCCTCAGAGGCTCTTTTCCCTGCAAAGAGATGGCACCAAGCCTGTCCCTGAAGACACGAGTGTATTCATAGCAATATTTGTGAGAGCAGAATGATTTCACAGCAAGCTGACTGCGGGGCTGTGTTGTCCCAAGGTGACCATTTCCACAGAAATCACTGCATCTGACTCAAAATATTCCAGTCGGGTGTTTCTGGAGATAAAAAGAGAAACTGATCTGTCTCCTCTGGAAGTTTTTGATTGCGCAGAAGTCACATTTTCCTTCAGCAAAACAAAGCACTATAATGGAAAGTTCCGTGCCAGCCTGGCCCTGCTTGAATGTCAGAAACCACTTCTCATGGTGTGTTTAGTCTATCAGAATGCTAGCGCAGCTCCTTCCAGCTCTGCACCTACTTCATCACTCATGTCCAGATCCCGGAGCCAGAGGATGAAGCTGAGGGAAGGAAACAGGGCTGGCAGCCGAAGGATCCTGGCAAAGGGCTCTGCCTTCCTGCAGAGACTCTTCTGACCTCACAGCAGACATCACAGCAAATTCCCCCAGTCCAAAACAGCTGCCCTGATATTTGCTCATCCGTTGTCTCCTGGGGTACAAGGGATGGTTGGGGAGCCTGGGCCATGGGCAGCTGGAGGGAGCTACCTTGGAGCACACACATGATTTCCACTTTTGTAGCCCTCCAGGACTCTTCTTCTCCATTTTGGAGCTGGCCATAAAGGGAAGAGCCAATATCTGGGTGTTTTGCTTTTATCTCCTCCCTGCTCAGTGGATCCATGAAGAACCTGGTGAGCCTCAAGTAGGAACACGAAGAACATGTACTAGAAGTGGCTTACACAAGAGTGGGAATAGGACAGTGCTTCTGCTGGCAGCTTTTCCCCTGTTGGGAAGGTGACAGAAGAATGTTCCTCTTCGTCTTGATTCTTGAAGCCGTTGGCTGGTCCTGCATCCCTCCGGGTGAGAGCACTGGGCACCACTTTCTTCTGCACCATGAAGGAAGGAAGAGACAGCAGAAGTTCAGATACTAATTCTTAGTTAAAATATTACTTTTTGAAATTTTGCTAGAAATGGAGAAAGCAAACACCTCCAGGAAAAAAATCTTTATAGTCACAGGAAGCGTATTTTTTCCATGCCAGAATGATTTGCCACACTATGGGAGGAAAAAAAAACTGGGATCAAAACCTCTCTGCTAGTTCCAGCAGCAAAGTACGAACATGATAAAAAGGGTGAAAAATTAAGTAGTGTAGGGAAAGTCAATAGGATGTTATTACTCTCTTGTAATTTAAAGCCAAGGTAACAGGCAATTAAATCAAAGGGACATGCTGAAAAGAGCTGATAGGAAATTATTTGTGTGTAATGCTGTTAAACCGTCATACTTGTTACTACAAGCTGTCCCTGATGCTGGAGGACCCAGAAAAGCCCATAGCAAGAAGATAAGAGGAAAATAAAAAGAGGCATTAATAATAATCCCAGGACAATGCTGAGGTATGGACTTTCTGAGGAAGGGCAACATTTCATAGGAACTGTAAAGGAAGACACTTCTCCCAGGGGGGTGTTACAACACACACTGTCACCCTGAATGTCTTCCTCTCTCCTTGGAGGTGGTGGGGACTCAGCAGGACCAGAGCACTCGATGCATCACTCATTGGATCTGGGGTATCCAGAACAGGGAACCATTTCTATGCTTTCTTTTCAGTTTATCATGGATGTGGTGGCTGAGGAAAATATTTTTATGGCAATAAATATTGGGACAGGACACGGCCAGTTCACATGGCTCTCCAGGGGTAGCTTGGTTTTGCCACCCCTGGTGTGAGGTCACGTCCGTAGGGATGTCCACCACTGCCAACCCAACTTGGGAGCAGGTGTGTGTGCACTCCTTATGAGGTTTTTCTGGTCAAGACCAATTTGCTTCCAGGTGTTTTATGGCTCACTCCTCTGGGAAACAGCTCCCCAAGTGGCTCCTGCACTCAACCCTGCCGAGGTGGGGCATGTGGTTTGCCTCATCGGGTAAAACAAATAGCTAAAAAAAAGCACCCCAAAAAAAAGGCAATGTTCCTCTCATACACCACTCTCCTCCACACCTGGACACGCTGTTTCCTGGGGAAATGTGCACTTTCTGGCTTAAAAATAGGAATTCCTGATAAGAGCTAATGAATGCACTGGCAGCAGGAGAGCCTGGGGAATTAGCGGTGGGGAAGCAAACTCCAATCTGTGGTTTATAAGATAAAGTGATCAAGCGCCGTTTCCTGAAAAAGGGTGATTGCTTTTTATTTAAACAGAGGGAAATAACAAAGATCGTGTGCAGGATAAAGAGGCGCCGGTTCCCATTTTCAAAGTGATTGATGGGCTCTGAGCAAGGGACTTTAATTCTGCTGGATGATAGAAAATAAAAACACCCGAGTTTGGTCCCCTCCACGGGAACAGCTGGGTCTGCTCAGAAAGCCATTAAAACGGGGGGCTCTGTGGGGCAGGGAACGCTATTAAAGAAGCCCTTTATGAAAATGGGCTTGTTAAATACCAAAAAAGACAGTGGAGGGCATGCATTGCAGCCAGCCTGCCTGATCCCCTTTTGGGAAATGTACTTTTTCTAGCTTTAATACCTACACGAGTCCCATAAAACGGGAATAATTAAAATCCCAGGAGAACATCCAATGTCTGTGAAACCTGTTGCAGCGACAGAAGGGCACCTTGATGGCTACAAGCCTGTTACTGCGCTGTTATAGATCACCCACCCCTCGCTGGTGGTGTTCCCAAGGCTGGGGTGAGATGTGATGAGTTTTGCTGGTGCTGAGGTGTGCTGGCATCATGCTTTGCTCTCTGGGATGAGGAGAGGACTGGGACAGGTAGCAAGCCCCAGGCTTAGCTGGGAATGCTCAGTCCATCATTAAGGTGGGCAGTGCATTAGAACTAAAGCCACCAACCCCACTGGTGTAGAGTGTAATTAGTAATAGCAGGAATTTTTAGGAAATTGTGTCAACAGAGCTTCTGTCTGCTGCAGAAAAACACCTTCTGTGGGGCTTGGGGTTCTACCAAATGAAATTCACCCTCCTCCCCCTAGGAACAAAGCAGGAGGGACCATCATCTCCCTCCAGAGGTGAAGCTGACCTCTCGTTGGCTCAGCAGAGCACCCTCCTGTGTGTCCTTCTGCTGAAGGAGATTGACAGCAACGGATTCTGAAAGTGACCACGGCCTCTCCCAGCTCCTGGGGAACCTTCAGAGCCTTCTGCAGAAATGTTTTTCTGCAAAATCAGTTGGGCTCAGAGTGTTTTGCAGAGAAGGTTTGGCTTTGATGAAGTTCTGCTGGAACATCACCCAAGGTCTTCCTGGAGGTTTCAGCTGCTCCCTGGGGTGAGCTGCTGCACGGCTGAGAGCCCTGGCTGCAAGGACACTTGCCTGATAGTATCCCTCCTCCTGCATTTCAGATGTCCCGAGCTCTCTCTAGCTCTCTGTGCCTCTTTCTTTCTACCAATTACCATAGCAATGAATTTTTAGGGTTCATTCCCTGCCCTCATAAAGGATTATTTATGTTGCTTGCTTCTAAATATGCTCCCTGATGATTTATTGCCTTGTTTCAGTGTTATGGGAGAGTTTAGAAGGCAATCTCCAAACTCTTTATAATTAATTGCGAGCCAATAATTAAGTCTTTTCTCCTTGTTTTCCCTTTTCCACACTAGAATTTACAAGCTCATAAAACTCTTTCCTGCTTGCTGTGGGGAGATGTGTTTTCCTGTTTTTTGCCACTTCCCAGCAAATGACATTATCATCACTCATTGCATAAGGGTGGGAAAAAGATTATGGGGCAGTTTATTAATTTTCTCCGTGGTTTTAGCAAGGCTGGGGTTATGAGCAGAACTGTCTGTTACATCTCATCCTTGCTCAGCATATAGGACATCTGACAAACCCTTTCCAAAGGTAAAAGCCCTGCAGGTAGTGGCTCAAATAAGAATATTTTGGCCATTATGAGAACTGGAGGGCTGGCCTGACTCACCTGGGACCTCTGGGCTTAGTGAAATGACACCAACTTGCAGAATTAATTAGAAAATAATATGGATGCTTCCCCACTGGTTTCTTTCAATGAGTACAATAGTATTTTTGTAATGTGCATTTCAAAGAAATTTTTCTACTTTTCCACCAAAACCAAGCACCCGGTGAAAACAGAGTGGTAAAAACTGGCAGTGTTTGAAAAGTATATTCATTTCCAGGTGAATGTTTACAATTTTAGAGGGTTAGTTCTTGAAAAAAGACAGCCCCCTCCCCTGACTGGGTATTGTTTGATGGCAGTTTACCATCAAAACTAAGCAGCAAACTTTTCTTCTGAAACATTTTTGCTGGTTTACGCCCTTATCACCTATTATTTTTCACTCCCTGGTCCTCAAGAGTTAGTACTGAGCGCTGAATAGCACAGGGGTCCGCATCACAGACAGTGGAATAAGAAAAATGAGTAACGAAAAAGAGAAACAGAGATAAAAAATAAATGAGAGCAAAACCTGCATCCCCCGTATATCTGAATCCAACAGGAAAAGGGCAATTCACGTGTAAGATCAGATGTTAAAGGAGATGTTTAAATCTGTTTAAACGATCAAAGGAGCTGGAGAGGCCAAGAGGGATGGAGATGTTTAACCACCTACCAATGTACCACGCAGGTCTACAGGAAAGCTTAGAGAAGCCGATGGTGATGGGGAGCAGGCAGCAGGCTCGATGGAGTCTCCCTGGGGGTAGAGAAGGTCAGGAGGACACACCAGACAAAGGCAACATCACCAAGGTAAGGAGCTGAGGTTTTCCAAAGGGTTTACTTGGATCATGGGGGCTGTGCCAGTGCTGCAACCCATCCCATGGGCCTTCCTCCAGTGCTGTGTGCATGGAGCAGAAGCAGAGGTGAGCTGGCTTAGATGTCAATTCAGGTGGAGATGGACATCTACTCCAGTGTCCTCAGTGTGTGCTAGAAGGGTTTTCTAACACATCCGTGGTTTCTAAGCAGGTGTTGGAGCGGGTGCTGAGAGAGCTGCAGCCCCTTTGCACCGCAGAGCAGCGGTTCATTGAGAAATTCTTCCAGCTAAGCCAGGACGCTGCAGACCCACAGGTGCTGGAGGTAAGTGTGAGGACTATTTCCTCTCTGATCCCATTAGCCCCATCCTCCTTCCAGCTTGGTACAAGCCTCAGCAGGCACAGTGGAGTGACTACTCGCCTCTACCAGGCACCTGAGCTCTCCTGGGCTCTTGTCTTCTGCAATGGTGGGGAAGCTCAAGACCTCCTGATGACAGAGGAGAATTGAATTGAACTTCATTGAGAGCTCCAGCAAAATCCCAGGATCCCTAAACATCAAGCACAGGAGTCCAACATCAGGCAGCAAAAATGAAATCCAGATCTCAAGTCTTCCTCTGGGATGGGGAGGGGGGGGCAGACAGGTCATAACTTCCATCCTATCATTTCTTTCAGGCATCGGCTGCTAAGGGAGGAGAGAGCACGGCATCCCGAGAGGACTCTCCGTGCACCAAGTCTCGGAGCCAGTGAGTGGTGATGAGATACAGCTGCCTGCTCTGGCAGGGACAGGGTCTGGAGGGACAGGATCTGATTGAGAGATTTTTTATTTACTCTTGACCATCCTGACGTCTACTAAGTGGCCTCAGGTTTGCACCCTGGACAGCAAAAAACCAGGAGGCATCATAGCTGGGCACGAAGGGAGGCTGAGATACTGGTTCTGCCTCATCCCAACACAGCAGCTCTGCTTCAGGGTGGAGCAGAAAGAGAGGTCTATGTTTCATGCAAAAACCTGTGTTCCAATCGGGTTTATTTCCTCATTAGCAGTGTCATACAGTGAAAATGTACTGTGGAACTGAAATCTTACAGAAATCATCAGCGTAAAAACACTCCAAGTTTTCATTAGGCTGGCAAACAGGTCATTTCAATGTCCTCCCACGAGCAGAGATGGTGAAGAGTAGGAGGATGACCCAAGCGTAAACTGCTATATAGAAGGCTTTGATCCTGTCCTTGTCTTTGCCCTTGTCCCTGCAGCTGGCCACAGGGCCATGCCCCTCCCCATTTCATTGCTTGCTCTTCTCTTCTTTTTAAGACTAGAAGAACCTGTGACTTGGCTGCTGAGTGAGATCTTCAGTTGCCTGGAACCAGAGCTGAGAGGATTTCTAGATGTCTGCAATAAGTTCCACCCATTCGGCTGCTTGCAGGTCCTGGTTACCTTGAGCGACTCCATCTTTGAGAAGTGGGGCTCTTCCTCAGCTCTTCCCTCGTCCTTCCTCAACACTGTCCTGGGCAACATGTTGCTCCTGGCCAAGAGCAGCTTCAACAAATGCATTGTGAGTGTCAGTAGGAGTAAGCCCAGGTACACCTGAGTGGTGTTTGACCTCCTCCAGAATCTTCTAAACTTCCAACACGATCTTCACTGAAGGCAGTGCTGGTGTATATCAGGCAGGAACCTGACTCTTTGGTTTCGGGAGGACTAGACCCTCATTGCACCTACAATTGTGTCTGAGGGGGTGGGACACACTATATCAAAGTGCTGTCAGTACCTCCTCTTACCAAGATGGTCAAACCAAAAGGGCTTCCCCCATAAAGAGTCCTGGATGGCTGTAGAAATGATGGCAGTGTGTCAGATGGTTGGAGTCAAGCTCTCCTGGTCTCTGTGGGACATGCTTCAGGACCAAGAGCTGTAGGGGTCTGCGTGGGGACGTTGCAGCTCTGGGTCTGAGCAAAGAACTTCATAGTCTGGGAAACCAGGTACACCAGCCCCAGGAGAGCAGCTAGCACAGCCTCATATCTCAAACAAGCAAACTCGCACATCTTCCCATAGATGATACTTTAAATGAAGCAAGTATTACACACAACTGGTTACGTTGCTTGTTTTCTGGCCTGTTCCTCAGTTTGCTATAAAATGAGGCTGGGGTCATATCAGGTCTGAGAGTGCCCTGTCTTGTGTGTTGGTGCCAGGGGACCTTGTGCAAAGACATTGAAGAGGCAAAGATGCCCAGCAAGATGAAAGGGGGGATCCTGCCCTCTGTGAGCCGCTTTGAAGAGTTTGTGGAGTTCTCGGAGGAGATGTTCAGGACAGCTCGGCGCAGAGGGGAGCTGGACAAAGCGCACCTCAGGCTGGCCAGCAGTGTCTTCAGCAGCAGTGAGTATGAAAGCTGGTGGCTGGATGCATCAGTCAGGCAAATCATGGAATCATAGAAGGGTTTGGGTTGGAAGGGACCTTAAAGATCATCTAGTTCCAACTTTCCTGCCAACAAGACAACCAAAGCTCTGCAAGGCAAGGAGGTTGAGGAGCTGAGCTACCTGTGGTGATGCTCACCTCTTGGTTAAACTCTCCACCGGTGACCAAAGCCTGGCAGAGTCTGCAGTTCATCTCCCCCCTCACCCAGCCTGCAGAGTCTTCTCTCCATACCTGATTTGTTCCTTCCTTTTTAGTTGATAGTCTGTCCTCAGCAAACCTGAAGGTGAACACAGATATGGTCATGATGGAAAATTTCTACCACATTCACTGCTTCCTGTGCCGAAAGAAGATCAACTGCCTGGAGGGCAAGAAGAGAGAAGCCAAGCAAAGGTACAGTGAGCACATGGAGAAATATGTCATCAAGTACCTGGGCCAGCCACTGGAGAAGCTTAATGTGAGTACGGGACAAACTGAGCCTTGCCTGGGTTTCAAAGGGCAACTGCCTTTCACAAAAGTATGGATGAACTGCTGTTCAAATCACCCCTCCCCAGACCCATCCTGGGATTATATTAGTGTGTTACCACATCCCCAATGTTCTCAGGCCTCCTCTGCTGGGTTTCACTGTGCAGCACGGCCCCAGCAAGAGCAGGGCTCAGCAGCAGCAGATGCTGGTACCATCTCTGCAACTCAGCATCTATCCAGCGGCGTTAGGACTTGTTCAACCCCGGCTCCGGGTTGCGTGCCTGCATCTGGCAGATGCTGCTCTCTTTTTGCATGGCTGCCTGCCCTCATAAGTCTAACACAGCTTCGCGCTTCCCAGGCGGCTGCTTTGTTAACTGAGCTAAAAGCATCCGGCTTTGCTAACTCAAACAGGCATCTCCCTTCCTCCCAGAGGTGACGGCTGCTCCCAAGACCCCTCCTCACTCTGCTCCTTCTCTCCTCTCACCGGCCTAAAATGTCTCACAGGCTGAGATTGGCTTGAATTATTTACAGGACCCGTTGCTTTCAATTTGTTTCCAGTCTTTGCTGTCAAAACATCTTATAGGTTTGACTGGACAATCAGCTCGGTGTCTCATGCTACCCACAGCCCTGCTACGTTAATGGCTTCAAACCCTTCCTCTGTGAGGGAAAGCATAATTTCATTGCTCACAAGAAAACAAAGTGAGTAATGGAAGGGACCACGGGAAGCGAACGGAGGAAAGCGGTCAGGTTTCCACCCTGATGCAGGAGTCCACCTTAGGACAGCTCACCAGTGAATGTCTCTTTGCTTTTCCAGCACTTCTTTGAAGGGGTGAAAGCCCGTGTGGCGCAAGGGGTGAAAGAAGAAGAGGTCAGCTTTCAGCTGGCATACAGCAAGCAAGAGCTGAGGAAGGTCATTGAAAAATACCCTGGAAAAGAAGTAAAAAGAGCCCTTGAGACCCTCTACAAGAAAATCCACAAGTATCTCTCCCCAGAGGAAAATCTTTTGCCGGTAACTGGAGTGTGATCTGGGTGTAACGCTGTGATGTTTTACAAGGTTCAGGACTGCAAAGCAGGTTTAGCTGTCATGGAGTGATGAGAGATGCTGATGGTCTGTTTTTCCATAGGTGGTGTGGCACGCTATGGAGCAGGAGTTCATACGTCAGTACCAAGAGTTTGAGGATCTGATCCAACGCTGTTATGCAGGGTCGGGGATTACCATGGACTTCACCATGGAGGACTTGCTGAGCTACTTCAACTCCATCACTCTGTCCAAAATGTAGAGGCAAACCCTCTCAGGATGCCTGCTGGAAGCAGCTCAAGAACCCTTGTCTGCAGCTACACCTCTAAGGACCTTAACTCCAAACCCTTCCCAAACTGAAGTTTGATATATGGGGGTTTTACTTACATGTAAAATGGAATGGGTCAAATGCTGTAGGTCCAAAGTTCTGTAGATCCAAACTGGTCTCTCGGGGAGCTGTCTGTTCTTTCCACGTTGTCTTATGAAGCATCCTATAGCAGTGTCACAACTCTCTAATATATTTTTGTTGTTAAAAATGTGGCCTCCGTATCTTGTGATGATAATCACGGGGCTAACATGCTGTCCATTATAACTTTCTCTCTAAAAAAATGAAGATCCCAAACTCTTTGGTTCCGTACAAAGCAACAATCAGGTCCATGGTGATGACACAAGGTCAAGGACCAAGATATCAGGGGCACACCTGGAGCCAGGCTGGAGACCAGCACCCCTACATCAAAGCTCAGGCATGGAGTGAAAGCCTTGAGATGAGCTAAAATACTCTCCAGGGCCCATGGGTGTGGGTAAAAACTCCCTTGGATGTGTCAGTTTGCAGGAAGGGGTGTCCTAATGTGTCCAAAATGGTTCATGTCACCCTGAGCCTCCTGTTCTGTTGTTCCTTGTGACGTGTTGGCTGTTTGTGTGGCACCTACAGCTCAGACATCTTCTAGTAGTGGGAGCTTGCGGTGCTCCCAGGAACAGCAAGCACCTCGCAGGGCAGTAAGATATGAGTGTATTGCATGGTAAAAAATAATCTTGGAGGCAGAGAGGTGAAGAGGGACGTTTCCCACTGCTGGGAAGGGGGAGGGACCTGCGGTGGCTGCTTGCAACATCTCCTTTTCTCCAGGGATGTCCTTGCTACTTCTTAAAAGTAAGTCACCCCAGTCTGAGCACCAAACTAAACCATGTGCCTTAACAGAGCACATGGACACATCTTTCCTTTGTGAAGGGAGAAGTAGGTGGCTCAAATATCCAGGCTCTTTTTCCAGGATTTCTCAAGCAACTCCGTGTAGTTGGACTTCCAGGTCCTTCGGGTCAAGGTACACCTCTGCACGGCACAGTGCTCAGAGCTGTTTCTAATCTCAGCGCTCATAGCTCCTGTTCCTAATCTTGTTGCTTTTTCCACCCTGTTGTCCCATGACGTTGCTGCTCCACAGCTCGGCTCCGGGCAGCAGGAAGAGGACAGCCACAGGGAACCACCTGGCACCTCCTTGCCTAGCTTTTTATTCTCCTTCAGAGGTACTCAGCTGTTTTTTTCCATCGGATTTCCTTGCAGTTGCTCACTGAGGGTCTCACGTGGGAGGGGAGGGCTGTATTGGTGGGGTTTGATAGGCAGGAGGTGGGACCTGCAGGCTATGACACGAGGGTCCTGCAGCTTTGGAGCATCTGGGAAAACTTCCTGTGTAGGAAGGACTTTGCAGGAGGAGCCCAGATTACTCTGAGGTGAGGTTGTCACATATGGAACACCACCTGCAACAAGGAGGAGCAGTGACTTTCTGCTGCCTCTGTTAACTGATGCAATCACTGGGCACAGTCCAGGTTTTATGCTGGTCTTGCTCCTGTGTCAGAGGGACTTTGGGATCTCTCCTTGCCACCTGTTTCCTATGCACTCTACTGCAGAATCAAAGAATGGTTTGGGTTGGAAGGGGCCTTAAGGATTGTCTTGTTTCAACCTCCCTGCTCTGGGCAGGGACAATTCCCACTCAAAGCCCCACCCAATCTGGCCTTGAACCCCTCCAGGGGTAGGGCAGCCATAGGTCCTCTGGGCAAGGTGGGCCAGGGTCTCATCATGCGCACAGCAAAGAATTTCTTCCTGAGGTCCTATCTAAATCTCCCCTTTTCCAGTTTGAAGGCGTTAACTCTCATCCTGTCACCACATGCCCTTGTAAAAAGTCCTTCTCCAGCTTTCCTGTAGGTTTCCTTCAGATACAGAAGGGGAAATGCCAGAGAGTATGAACCCGGCATAAGAGGAAATACCAAAACCCACTGTAAACCCAGGCTGTTGAGTCCCCCATATCCTCATGCTGCATCTCCTTGAACCTCTGGCATCAGCCTCCCCCTCTGCCTGCTGCTGTTGTCCAGTAGTTTGAAGGCAAATGACAAGGGAAAAACGTCTTGTGGGCTGTTTTCCTAATTCGTACCATTTTGTGCTGCACCTGAATGAGTGTCCACACCTGGATGTGAAGAAGGTTGGGAGGACACCAGAGGGAGTTGGAAGGAAGGATTAAACACATGGTTCGTCAGTCACAGGCTTTTGTGCACTGGGAGCTCAGCATCTTGGTGATACCAGCTCTCAGCAAAGTCACCCAGACAGTTCTCCAGATCTGGCCCCAGGGAAGAGCTCTAACATGCTTGGGTCGCACCAGAGCAAAGTGGGTGGCTGAGGCCCTTCCAGGGAGGAGAATTTATTGCTTCTGTACTTGTGCCACCTTCAGGCCAAAAGAAAACCTGGTTGGTCTCCATTCACAGGTACCTGGACTGTTTCCCTGAGCAGCTGGATGCTCCTAACACTCATCTTCTGTGGTTTTGTGTGCTAGTTCCCAGCCCTGAGATGTCCTGGAAGGAAAACTGCAGGAATCCACCCCCATGTTTCATCCAGCGCCTGGACCACCTTGTGTTGACTGTGAAGAGCATTGAGGATACTGTGGCCTTTTATTCCAAAGTCCTGGGCATGGAGGTGGTGACTTTCAAGGTAACATGGGGGACAAACTCATATCAGGTCTAGGGAAGCTGGAACTGCAGTTCTGGGCCAGTGGCTGGCCCTTGTGGATCACTGGAAAGGTCTCTGGGGCATCTCCTTGGAATGGGAAGACCAGCACAAGTTGCAGCCCATCAAGCTCTAAGCTTCAACAGACCCAAGCTGAGTCAGAGGGAAGTCCAAATCATGCTGCAGAAGGAGTCAGTGACACAGACACACAAAAGCAAGGTTATTTGAAAAACAATTTCTAGGACCAAAGGCTTCCAGCCCAGTGAGTCTCATTGAGCTTTGATTCTTTTCTTTGGGGACAGGGCGATCGCAAAGCTTTGCGTTTTGGCAACCAGAAGTTCAACCTGCATGAGGCTGGGAAGGAGTTTGAACCCAAGGCTCGGCACCCAGTCCCTGGCTCTGCAGATATCTGCCTTATCACACAGGTGCCCTTGGACCAACTGGTGGATCATCTGAAGGTGAGGAAGGTGTAGAGTGTCCACAGGGCAATGTCACCCTAGGAGGCCTGAAACCAGAGCTTCCCAAGTGATAATTGCAGGGTCTGTATCCTGGGGAATGTCAGAATTGTGTCATCCAACAGTTCATGTTTCCAAAGCTGGGGGGAAGAGTGCACATTGCCCTGATAGGACTACTGTAAGCATTAAAACCCTGCCCTTATATGTCTTCCCAGGCCTGTGGGGTGACCATTGAAGAAGGTCCTGTGGCCAGAACTGGTGCTGTGGGTCCAATAACATCTGTCTACTTCCGAGACCCCGATGAGAACCTGATTGAGGTTTCCCAGTACAACACAGACGTGACTGCAGCCAGCGGACGGGAACCCTGACTACAACCCATACTCTGTGGCCCAGCAGGAGACAAGATGCCAGGCTTTTGATGGCCAGTTTCAAGCTGAAGCTTTGATTTTGCAAACCTAGCACAAGTCTCAAGCCCCAGCTATAAAAGTAGGGCTATGTGAACTTTGAGAGCTTTCCCATGGCAGCCTGCTCAGCTCTCATACCTAGTTGTGAATCCTACTTTTAGAAATCATCATCTGTGGAGAATTCATAACCTTTTTGGGAGATCTTGTCCTGCTGCTGCTGCACTGCTCTTGTTGGGAGATGTTTCCTAATGTCTGGCACACCTTTTGCTGCAGTTGAAGCTTGTCACTTCTATGCTATCCTCTATGAAGGCAAAGAACCTGTTGTTCCTCTTTCCTCTAAATACATTTACACAGCTGAAGATTTCTGTCTCCCTTCCTCTCCATGCGCCTGCTTGGCTTGACTCAGGCTGGGTGGTACTGGTAGCTCTCCCACCAAGCCAGTGGTTTAACTGGGAACTTGGCCTCAGTGTCTGACACAGAAAGTTCTGTGCCTCCTACTCAGCTCTGCGTAAATACTTACAGGGTTCCTGCAACCCAAGATGGGAAAGCGCAGAGATGAGATGGCTGCGTGGAGAGGAGAGAGTCTGAACTCAGTGAGTTCACCGGGATTTATGCAGGGATTATGGGGAAACAAGATGCTGACATCAGGCAGAAAACTTTGGCTGGTCCTTGCAGCCCGGGCGGGTTGCCCTGTTTTCTCAGTGAGGGGGCAACAGGGCTTTACTCCAGACCTTGTACCAGCTTCATAGGATTGCCCAATGTTTTCTTCCTCCTTTAATTATTTGAAAAGCAATTCTTTAATTATTTTAAAAGCACAAAACAGGAATTGGGCGTTTTCAAGGAGTGTGGTTCCCCGGTTGACCACACCGTGGTAGCAACGTTACCATCACGGAAATAACACTGGAAGGCAGAGAGGACTCTTCTGACTTCTACAGTCAAAATCCTCTCTAACACTGAAACAATCAGTGAATTGTAATATTTTTTATTTTTTTTTAATGCAGGCATTCCCTGGGGAATCCAGAATTTCTCCATGTTGCAGAAAAAGTAATGATGCAAAGCCTATAAAATTCAGTGCTTCAGATTACGGGAATACTGTGCCGGTGGTGGCCGTAGGGATGAAAGTTGCGCTCAGCCCGAGTAGAACCATTGGTGGGAACTAAAGACAAAAGCTGCCATTGGAGAATGCCACCTTCACCTTGTGAAGAGGAGACCCCCAGGGAGGGACCCTCAGGGAGAGGACCCTAGGGAGGGAACCTAAGAAGGGATCCCCAGGAAAGGGACCCAAGGAGGGAACCCAAGGAGAGGACCCCCAGGAAAGGGACCCAAGGAGAGATCTCCAAGGAGGGAACCTAGGGAGGGACCCCCAGGAAAGGGACCCAAGGAGGGATCCCCAAGGAGGGAACCTAAGGAGGGATCCCCCAGGAAAGGGGCCCGAGGAAGGACCCCAAGGAGGGACCCAAGGAGGGGACCCCCAGGAAAGGGGCCCAATGAGTGACCCCCAGGGAGGGACCCCCGAGAGCGGAGCCCCTGCAGCCCCGGCCGGCGGCCGCTCTCCAGGGTGCTGAAATCCGCGGCGGTGCCCGACCCTCCCGCGGGGCCCCCACGGGTGGCTCCTGCCCACGGGAGAGGGTCGATGGCGCCATCCTCTTCCTCCTCTTCCTCTCCCCAGCCCTGCCTCAGCTTTCCCCAGCTCTCTGATGGCCAGGGCTTCACTATCCCCGGCCAAACACTTCTGCCAGTGATGCCCTATTAATAGTAGGCCATTAATAGGAGTCTTATTAATTTCTGGCGTGGGATTGTAGTTATGGATTGATTGCTAACACGGATCCTGCCTGGCTCTGCACCGCAAGTGTCCTTTCACTCACCATGATGTAAATATGCTTATGGGGAAAGATTTCCTTTTCTTAAGCATCATTTGTCTTGGAACTGCAGTAGAAAGGAGGACAATAGGTCTTTTTTTTTTTATTCAGCTGAGAGGACTCTAGGGACTTGGTGGCACCATATTAGCTGCTGAATACCCTCAGTGTCACACAAGCTGGTGTATAATTTTCACAGGCCATTTTATTTTCCTTGGCTCTTTTAATGCTTCTCTTCCCTTGCCAGCGGTTTGGACATTCTAATTAGCTACGAATGTGAAACTTTTGCTGTTTGAAACTGGAAATAACAAGTGAGACACTTTCCTGAGCTCAGATACTGGAGGTGTTTTCAGGGTGCTGGTTTCCTAATTTTACACATTGTCTCTTGAAATGTGTCAGGGTTGCAACTGGTGGATAGACAAGACACAAATGAGGGTTGGAAGGGTTTCTGGATCTCAAGGACAAAATGTAGCCTGAAACCCAACTGAAAAACTCTTTTTTTCTGCCTCAGCACCAGTTGGTAAAAGGTGTTAGTTCCCTCCTCTCCTGCTCAGCTTCACTGCTAGATGGCATCACTGCAGCATGGTGCAGAAGGCATGGAAATGAGGACATTGGGACAAATATTAGGACACCAAACCACCGATAATCCACTGAGACACGTTGTTCCCTGCACTGAAGTCCATCTCTGTTCTCTCCCAAATACTAATTCCCTTGACAAATGTTGAGCTCATGGCTGATGTGGAAGGCACTGACTCTCCGAGTTTCCATTTTATTGGGCAGTGAAACATGGAATGACATTTTTTGGTGATCTCACACCTGACTCAGACCAAGGGCAACCAGAAGTTTGTAATGGAAACTGAGCAAGTATTTGAAATCTGTTACTTACTGGAGAAAGACTTACTATTGCTCTCACCGGGAAAAGCAGCCTGCAGGGCTCAGTGGAAATATATGACTTTGGAGAAACCACTGGCCACAGGCCAGCCTTCTAGCTGGCCCTGCCCTAGCCTCTGCAGGGCTCCTCACCTGTTGGCAAAGCCTCTGTGTTGCATACATTCAGATTAAAGCCAAAATCCTGACAGTCTACATAATGCAGCATTAAGTGTTTGAGCAGAAAAATGAATTTACTTCAGTTCTTTATTCAGAAAGATTCAGTGTGAACATACTAGACAGTGTGAGAGAGCGGATTAACAGGTGGGCAAACAGTTTGACTCTGGCTGGGAAATTCTCTGCGTAGAGCACTACCAGCAAGCTAAAAAGGAACTGACCCGCATTCCTTCTCACAATTGTAATCCCATCCCAGCCCTCCTCAATTCTGCAACAGATTCTGTCCTTATATCATGACTATATTGGCAACAAGTCCTTTGCATCAGCAATCACAGTATTTAATGTACAGAGGAATATGGCATAGTTCTCCATCCTGCTGTTCAGGAAGGACGCAGGGAAGGAAAGTCTTTCAGTGGACGGCTGCTCAGGAGCACAAGTATTGATTTCATCCCAGCTGGAAAGAAGAGTTCAGGACTGGGTCTCAGTAAGCTTTCCCCCCTCTCAGGGGAAAGAAAGAGGAATTTCCCAATGTGAGTCACAGCGTGACCAAGTCACCATCCAGGGGTGCAGCACGGACTATGGAGACCTCCTCTGGTGGTACCTGGGCAACCTGCGCAAAGCCAGGAGGGATGAGAGGCAACAGCCCTGGGATGGCCAGGGATCGCCTCGCAGGAGGTGTAGGATGTAGGTGTAGGACTGGCATAGGGTTCCTCACCTCCCAATTACCTTTCACTCAGAAAAGACAGATGAGATTTAAGGGTCCTTGAACCATCCCTTGTACACAGAGAAGTGACAAACACTTCCCAAGTGCTGGAGAAATGGGAGGCTTTTACTGGAAAAGGAAAAAAAATAATCCTTCTCTGCCTGAGAGTTTTGCAGGCAGGGCTGTTTACAGTAACTGATAGGTTTCTCATCTGGCCAGCATGACTAACTCACCACGATCCGAAAAGTGCCGAGAAGAGCAGTAAGAAAAGCACACACTTTGCAGCTGAACTTCCTCTTCTTCCCAGAGTCAGCGGTTAGGCATTCTCTACAGAAATAACTCAGCTTTAAAAAACACCCAAACACAGTTCCTTCTGGGGAACCGGCTTCCAGATGATGTTCCAGGATTCTCATAGATTTCCATGGGATTTGGGGTTTTTTTGGTATTTGTAGTGGCCTTTCAGCTACTCGGGCAGCATCAGCTGTGAGTTGAAATTTAATCTGTGCACTAATTACCGACACAGACACACCTCCTGCCTTGCGGACTTCTTTGGTTTTAAAGCATCTACTTTAACTTCCAGGTGTGGGAACTTTCCTGTCATTGGAAAGGAATAGTAAAGCACCAATGAAGAAAGGAATCAGATTTTCACCGGGATAAGTCCCTTATTAAAAAAATAAAAAAAGAGAAAAACAACCAGCAAATGCTTGCTGTTCCCTCACAGGCTGCAGGCCAGCTGGGAACTATCTGACAGATTCTCCAGGTTGTCCACCATAGTAATGATGGTTTCTATTTTTTCTTCTGGAAGCACATGAGAAGCGTTGGATCGGAACTTCTTCAGGAGTGATTCTTTGCTCAGAGGCTTCCTCCAGTGCCCGTAGAAAGTATCACATTTGCCTGTCAGGACATCCCCGCTGTGCAGGAGCAGTGCCACCTCTCCGTACATCTTGTCAAAGTTGGCCACGTTATCTTCAGGGTGCTCCACCACCACTTTGTCCAGCAGCTCCCTCAGCTCCTGCCGGTGGATGCTGCTCTCCGTGAAGGAGCTGAGACCCACCTCACCATCCAGCAGGGCAGCACAGGCATTGAACTGGAAGGAGTGTCTTGCCTGGTGTTCAGAGCTGGGGAAAGGCCGGTTGATGTACTTGGACACTGGGATCTTCAACATAATGGTGCGGATCAAAGAGGGAGAGAATGACCCTGCATAGTTGATGAAAAGATTCCGGACAGACAAGGCAGCGTCCACCACCCAGTGCATCCCCAGGTGGGCTGGGAATCGCTTGAAAGCAATATCCTGCTTCTCCAAGAGGAACTCGTGGTGGTCACTTGGTGTGGAGAGTGGTTTGGGTTGATAGATGGTGTAGAAAGCACTGAATCCCGAGCAACCGGCGATATCATCCAGGATTAGGGGGTTAGCCTCCATGCCCCGGGCGGCCAGCAGTGCTGCTTCAAAACCCAGGCGGGTGGCATTTCCGATGTGCAACGGCTTGGCTTGGGTGGCAGCATTTGCCATGGGTGCCCCAGCAAGCGAGGCAGCGATGCCCAAAGCGTGTGCACACTGAGCTGTGCTGAGGGAGAGCAGCTTCGCGGTCGCCGCAGCACTGCCCATGGTGCCAACCACTGAGGGAGGGTGGAACCTAAAGGGGAAATGGCAGATATGAGCATCCCTGCCTGCTTGGCACAGGGAGCACCCATGATCCTCACCTGCCAGACCTGCCTGTGGGACTGGAAATGAGCTGCCAGGTCAGCCAGTGGAAATCCCTCATGGCTCTGGTCCAGATGGGGTTCACCAAACTCAAAATTTAGCCACCTGGAAACTAAGCATCTACTCAAAACTTCATTGGAGACAAGAGAGTGAGCTCAGCGTCTCCAGAAAACAATATTTTAATTTTCAACAGGAATAGGTGGCACGGCTTGTGTCCATACACTCAAACTTCCTCTCCCCAGGCAAATAAGGTGGCGCCATCCGACATGCTCAAGGGTAACAGTTCCTGGTCGATGCTATCCCTTGGACCACTCCAGGGCACTGCCTGGTGAATGGCAGCTGGCACAGGCAGAAATTGTGCCAGGGACTGTGCCCACAATTAAGCTGTCTGCCTGTCCTTTGCTCTTGCCACGGTTACTTTAGATGACAACACATCAGGCTCAGTGGCTGTCCTCTTGAAGGTTATTTTTACAGCAAGGTCACTGGAGGTCACCAAACGAATGTGAAACAAGTGGTGCCTCATCGGCTCTGGCAGAACTGGCACTAGGTTCTGAGCAGGGCTTTACCCTGATCCCGAGGTCAGTTTGACCTAGACTAACCTTCTGAAACCCCGAGCAGGCCTGTTAATGGGCTCACCAGCCCTCTTGCTACTCAGAAAAGAAAAGGAGGCTTACCTTTTGGGAATGTTGTGGGCCTCAGAGGAGAAATGCATGAGCCTTCCTTGCACTTCCAGGCCCACATTAAATGCCAGCAGAAAATCCATGCCATTGGGTTTGGTGCCTGGTGGTAGCATCTGGGAAGCTGCCAGAAGAGCTGGCAGAACAGCCCCTGACGGGTGAGTAGCAGGATGCCAAGTATCGTCAAAGTCCATGGAGTGAGTCTGCCAGAGAAATAAAGACATGCTAGTGGCAGGGTGGGGGTGAAGGGGTGGGAGCTAGGGGTCCTTGCTGATTTTCCTGAGGTTAGATCTGTAACAATGTCCACCCAGTCACCTGGTGACCCACATTGGTGGCAGTTTGGTCCTTCTAAGAGCAGCATGGAAGACTGCAAAGCAGACCATGACTTCTTGTCTCCCATTACCCCTCTCAGTCATCACTCTGCTTCCCGTGGCACTAACTAGTGTCTCTGAACCACACAAGGTTCAAAGGATTTGACACAGGTTTGGATAGGACCTCTGGAGATCATCTAGTCCAACCCCCTGCCAAAGCAGGTCCCACAGGAACGTGTCCAGGAAAGGTTTGAATGTCTCCAGAGAGGGAGACTCCACCACCTCTCGGGGCAGCCTCTTCCAGGGCTCTGCCACTCTCAGAGTAAAGTAGTTCCTCCTCAATTTATGAAGACATTACAAAGCAGAGCTTCTCCTGGAAGAGCCTGCCTTACCGCAACGCCGTTGGTGAACGCAGCCAGCGTGGGGGAGAGCTTCACACCTGGCTTGCCATAGACAGAGCTCACGGCAACCGAAGAGTACAGCTCCTGCAAAAGGGAGAGGAATTTCAGTGAGGACTTGGAGTGACGCAGGGACCGCGCCATGCCAGAACACCCCTCTGCTGCAAAGGCTAAAGAAATGAAATTTCAGCCACGAAATAAGGCCGTGGTTATGGAGGTGATGTCAGGGTGGGACCACACAAGTATGGGGCAGTTCCTACCCGGCAGTACTGCAGGGCGATGTCAAACACGTGCGTGGTGCTGCCCACAAGGCCAACCCCGATGCTGTCAAGGATCATCCTCTTGCTTCTGTGGCAAACGGTCTTGGACAAGTGCTCCGGCCGAACTGCGTGGATGAAGGAGGCAAAGCTGCTGGTCACGGTCTCCTCCGGAGCGTTCCTGGCCACCACTGCAGCACCAAGAGAGAGGGGAGGGGGTAAAGACACATGTGGGCCGTGGGTTGACTACTCACAGGTCTTCACACTCTGGTCTCACTGAATTTATTGAAGGGCAAAGGCAGCTGGAGAGTGCAGGATGTCCCATGGGTCCCACGGCTGTGTAGAGCCCCACAGATTTGGGAAGTGATGTAGAGCTTCCCTGTGCTGACCCAGGCTCTGACCATCAACTTGAGAATGCCATTTGGGTCCAGAGTCACCTCCTGTGGCTTCAGGCACCTGGTGGAGCCTAGGAGAGGAGCATCATTGCTCCAGGCTCCCTCTATAGAGGCTGGAAATATGCTCCTGGTGAGGGGACCAGCATCTTCTCTGCAGGGAGGTGTCATTTCTCCCTCATGGCCAGCACAGGGAGTCCAAGGGGAGCAGGCTGGTGTGAATCCTGTCCCTCTCCGTGGCTTTCCAAGGGTCCGCAGCACGTCCTGCCTTCACGTGCTGTAGAGGCTATTCTGCCCACCTCCTGGGGTGGCTTCAAAAAGGTCCAAGTGAAGCAGTTTCAGGCTTTGTTGGGCTTAAGAGCTTTGGAGGTGTTAAATTTCCATGGAAAATATCCAATTTGGGACCATCGTGCTTCTTAGTTTCAGTGACAAATTGCTTTGATTTGGTAAATTTATAATTCATAGAATTATAATTATTACGAGCCATTATAATTTATAGTATCATTTGGAGAGTGCACAAGGGAGTAGAAAAACTGTAAAATTCAGTGCAGGTAACATTTGCTTGATTCTCAGTAAATATGTATATGTGTGTGGGGAGGGGTTTATGCACACACAAGCACACAGATAAAAGATGGCATTAACGTCCAAATGAAACCAACACCATGGAAAAGTCAAGATAAGTGAAGTAAGAAAACAAAAACAGTCTGCGTCAGCATCTGACAGGAAACACCTCATCAAAATCGGCAGGTACGTGTGACACTATTTTTTAAACAGAAAATATCCCAATTAAAAAAAAAAAGATTAAAAAAAAAAAAGATAAAAAGAGAAAAAAGACCATTCCTTAATTTCACTATCCTGTATTCATTCCGAAATGTCATGCCAACTGACTCACAGTTTGCTTGCAAATGTGTTTGGGCTCACCTTCAGCCCTGGGAGTCTCAAAACTACTTGTAAACACAGCTGAGAATGCCATCCCCACTGTGACTCACGGGAAGAAAATCCACCCCCTGGCAGTGGCTCTCCCTGAAATACACGGCTATAGGAATCTCTGCCACTCAGCAATTTGGAAACCAAACCTTTTGCCGACAAAAATAATAATAATAACAACAATCTGCGTCCTCTCAGCTGTGCTCCAAGGGCATCTCCAGCCCTCCAGCGACCGCAAGCGACAGCCCCAATGCCCTCCCGGGGAAGGAAACGGTGAAGTCAAACTAGAGTGGAGAGGCTGGAAGAAAACCTGCGCCCATAACCCTTGGATTGCTGCCTTCCCCTCTCGGCAGAGCCTCCCTGGCTCTTCAGGAGGCAGCGATATTTTTTAACCCTCCAGTTCAAGGCATTTGGTGGCTCCAAGTGGTTTTTGTCCTGGTAGGGGAGCTGTGCTGCAGAACTCAGTTTAAAAAAACCATAATAATTTGTCTGTCCAAGAGCAGATAGGTCTGGATGGATTGTTATTGCTCTCATTCTCAAGCATTCATTAAGTTAATTCATTAGATTTATTATATTAATAACACATTTTTTTAAAAAACAAATAAATAAAGGTAATAGACAAACTTATAATAGACCCTACTGGCTGTGCAGCAGAGTTCTGATTAATTTGCCTGGAGCAGGGAGGCTGTGGGCACGCAGCTCTGGAGGAGACAGCACTGGGAGACCCAGGGAATGGTCCGTGAGTCACTTGGTGCCACGCTAACAGCAAGATCAGGTGTCAATACACAGCTGGGGACAAACAGAGGAGCCCGGGAGCTGAGAGATCCCGTGGCAGCTACAATTTAGATGGCTTACATTTACGGTCAAAGAGTAAGAATTTGGTAAGTCTGGTTCTAAATCAGTTAAAGACTCTGTTCTAGTGCAGGACGAGCAACATTTTTAGGTTATAACCGAGGGCAATAATCACCACAAGACCCCACAAGCATGCTTTGCTTTCCAACAGTCTGAGTGGTTTATCTCACTGCTCCCAGCCCACCAGCCTACCACCTGTTTCTTTTTTTTTTTTTTCTCAAAATAACAACATGATTTTTTTGGGGTGGATGCTCTTTAAAAAGGGATAGGGAACACCATTCTGCAGAGAGATACAAACCATGAGCAGCAGTTTTGTGAACTTGCCGGGAGCTCGCCAAGAACTTCTGGGATTTCTGAAAACAGAGAAAGAGGGTTTGTCACCTCCGCTGCTTTCCACTCTTTCAGATCTGTTTCACTGGTTGTGCCTCTACCACGGCACGGTAAAACACTCACAGATCAAAGCAGCGGATGAAACTAACTATATATGAAAGGAGGAGAAAAAAAGAGGAAAAAAATCACCCTGTTTTCCACGGCTCAGTCCAGCGGAGATGCCAAGAATAGCCATGGGAAATAAAGCAGTACAGTAGAAGGGGCAGCACAGCCTGGGCAGATCCACCATGTGAGCAGGACCAGCTCAGGGTGGGCACGAGGAGGAAAAGAAAACCCCACACAGCATGTCCCCACAACACCAACACCCCCTCACCCCCTCCCCATGGCATCCTACAAAACACCTTTGGGGATGCATAAAAGGAGCAGGCACAGAAGGAACAGGTTAGTAGCTCTGAATAAAGTGCCCGTGAAAAAGGTCTGGTTTTGTTAGTTCTTGGGACAGGTTCCCATTTAATGCCACGACAATCCTGACCAGTTGAGGAGCTGCCCGGAAAAACGCTCTTAAAGTGCAAAAAAGAAGGAAAGATGGGAGGTGGGTAGGTTTGGGAGGTGGGTAGGTTTGGGAGGTGAAATAGTCGTTACCTGCAGGGTGAAGTAGAGCATGGTGGTGGCTGCTGGATCCCCAGCTCTGCACTGCTCTATGCGAGGGATGGGAGAGGTGTCTGGCTGAAAGGTGCTTTGGTGTCAGGGCTTATATATGCTTCTGAAAGGCAATTTGCTTTTTGTTTTCTTTGCAACTGAATTTCAAGTGTGATGACATCAGCCTCTGGGGACGGAGAGGGTGGGGGGAATAGATGAGGAGGGGTGTTTTTTCTCTGCCGAACAGAAGGGAAAACCCCCCTCGTTTCAGGAAATAATAATGATAAAAAAATAAGAAAGTTTAGGACAATAACCCAGAAAGTTCAAGGAAACTCCTGTCTCCAAAACGCCACAGGTGCCAACGTGTGAAGCAACTGGCCCCAGGCTCCTCCTACAGGGGAGGACTATAAAACTGGTACTTACCAGGAAATGAGAGGGACAAGAGCATCCTCCCATTGAGCTGAAGTGTCACCAAACCAGGTAATCCCAGCTGCAGAGGGAGAAGCGGTGGCATTGGTGGTGGTGTTTTTTGTTTTGTTTTTAATTGATGCTTTCCTTGAACACGTTCAGTGCTGTGTGGTGTGGCTGACTCTTTCCATAACTCTCCTCCTCCTCCTCCTTTGTGCTCAGCTCTGCGATGCTGCCTGCCATGTGCTGCCGGTGCCTTGACATGTTAGAGCTCTCTGATCGCAGGGGACAGTGGGGACTGAGTGAATGTTTTTGGACTCTGGGAGAATCCCACGGCTCTTTGCTTTGGCCAAGGGTGAGACCTCGGGGGGCATTTAGCACCCTGTGTGTTATTTTGCACAGGGGAGCACACACCTTGCCTTTAAAACCAGCCTGAATTTTCTGCCAGGCAGAGCCTCGGTCACCGTGTCCGCAGCAGTGCAAGTCAGGCAACTCCGTGCTGTTTTTCACCAGGGGGTTGGGATATTTATTCCAGCTGTGTAGCGTGGTTGTACGCTGTTAATCTTGCCTTTTGCTTCTCCGAAAAGGACTGCGTTTCGCTCTCTTAACGTGTTTATCTTGGGAGACGCCGTATTTTCTCAGAGCTGTGCAAACATTTGTTATCGTTAATAAGGCGGGATGGAAAACTAATCGCAAAAAGCCACTGGGTGATAAGCGTCTGAAAATTTAACGTTTTGGAATTTATGTCCGTGTCCCAGGGTGTGCTGAGCCTTGCTCCAACCTCCTGTGGGGACACTGTCCGTGCACCAGCATATTCTTATGAATATTAATCAAGGAAAAGCAGCACGGGCAGCAGATGTCAGGGCAGAGTAGATGCACTGCAGAGCCCAGGTGTAATAGCAAGATGGGAAGGGGGCACAGAGGGGAATGACCTTCTCTGGAGGGGGTGAAGGGAAGTTATTACTTAAATGAGTCTATGATTCTATTGCAAGCAAGGCAGCAAGTAAAGGAAAAGGTGTCCAGAGGCTGTAGCCCAGTTGGCACGGCTGGGAGGTCATGCCGGGGGGAGAAGAGGAAGGAAGGAGGGAGGACCTCACAAACCATTTCTGCAAATCCAAGGGTTGAAGAGTGTCGGGGGCAAGCGGGAAAAGCAAAGAAGGTGGAGGAGGTTGGGTGAGCGAGGGGATGGCTTTGGCTTTGCCCTTCACTGCACAAGGAATTTGCCCAAGGGAAGGCTCACCCTGGGCTGCCCCATCCATTCATTACAGCCTGCTTGGAAGGGTCTGGCAGCGCCTCAGGTCTCCAGGTGCATCCTCACTGTGGGGAGGTCTCCATCCTCGTGGTTTCCTGGAGAGTGGCTGTGCTGGCTGGTACCTGCTGTGTACAGAGAGTTGTTAACCCCACATGGCAGAAGGGGACCTCTTGTTTCCTCCTCTGTCCTGCATTCCCCGCCTAACCCCTCTTTGCATCTGTCCCAGCTGAGGATGCTCAGCCTGATGACCTCAGTGTGAAGGTGAGAGCTGGTGGGATCTCCCACCAGCTGTTTGCAGGGAGTGGGGAGCAGAGGTGTCACTTTACCAGTTTTCTGTAGGGTGTGCAGGGAAACGGGTCCTTACAAAGAGCAGCTGCACGAAGGGGACAGTGACAGCGACAACAAGGGATTCTATCCCAGGGACAAACGGGGCTGAGGCAAACTTGGACCAGAATGCACCTCTGAGTGGTTCCACACAGACCATCGCTTCTCCAGGTCCTGCTGCAGCCCACAGCAGGTACTACTGCTGCTCCTCTCAAGAGAGCAATGGGAGGGGATTAATTATCTGCCGTGTCCTTAGGTTGCATGAAGCAGGGGAGAGGGAGGTGATGCATCCTCTGAAGTGGTCTTCAGGCAGGGAGCACAGGTCCATGTCTGCAGTGCATGGTTAGGTGTGAGCAGAGCAGGTCTACAACTCCTTCCAACCCCAAAGCCCTCTCCTCCCAAGGGAAGCTCCCTCATCCTCTGCCTCTTCCATATCTTGGTCTAAATCCTCTCACATCCTTTCCTTTTAACCTCTGTAGCCCAATATGGCATATTCTGCTATTTCTTCTCCCCCCTCTCAGATGTTCTGTGAAGGACTGCACTGCAGGCAGAGGGAACCAGCTGGTCTTCAAGGTCCCTTCCAACTCTAACCGTTCTATGCTTCTATTAGTTGTGTCCCTACACCCATTACCAAACCACGCTGTGTCGCAGGCTCTCAAGCTGCTACCACAGCTGGTCAGGCAGGAACCGCCAATAAAGTGAGCCCTGGCAGATTAAAAACCACTTCTGTGAGCCAAGCAGTCACCTGGCCAGCCCATCTTCCTCCAGAAAACCCATCTCCTCTTCCTCCTCCTCCTCTGGAGACGGACTCAAAACAGGAGCCGGTTGCAGCATGCCTAGAAAGCCACTGTCTGAGCTATTTCAGAGCGAAACATCTGGAGGGACTTAGCACTGTGGCCCGCCTCCAAGGGTAACCATTTAAACCACTGATTTAGATCTGAAAGTCATTTAAAAAACAGAAAGAAAAAAAAGGAAAAGACACCATTATGGACTCCACAGGCAGTTGCTCAGCTCCTCCTAAAATTGCATCCTTTTTTAAGGTCTCCTTCAAGTCAGTAGTTTATAGGGATGCTTGATGTTAAAAGAGAGAGTTCCTCCTGCTGAACTGTGATTTGACACATCTCTCTTTCTGAAGGCAAAAAAATAAATAAATCTAACCTTTAGCACAACCGAGTAATTGAATTCTTAAGTGTCCCCCGAGGTTCACTTGAAAGTTTTTACCCTTTCCACATTTCGTGAGAGTTCAAGTTGCTTGATCAGCAGAATCGGAGCTGTTAGGAATCAATTTATCCTTCATTCTTCATTTGACATCCTTTAGGATAAACAGAGAAAAGGAAAACACGGGGTTTGTAGTGGAACAAAAGAGTCCAGAGTCTATCTAAGCCTGCAAAATGTATGTCTGCCCAGGAATACTGTGTGTTTAAGAGTAGACCATGGGATTTAGGTTCATTAATATTCACAAAGCTGTGTCTTCTTTGGGTGGTGCTCCTTCACTCCTCCTCCCTCCCTCCCCCTACCAACAGTAGTGCCGCATGCCCTCCCGTCTGTCCAAAAGGTTTTTTGGAATGGCTGAGGACAGAATACATCACTGTCTCCTTTTTTCCAGCTCCTTTAGGTCATAAAACATTCTAAAAATACCCAAATAACAAGAACACTGCTGGTTTATTTTCATCTTTGTTTCCCAACAAAAACCTCCAGAGAGCAGACTCCAGCTCATGGTACCCAGGAGTGTGGAGGAATGGAAATGTGGGGGCTGCCTGCAAATAGGCGAGTTCATGGTAGAAATATGAAGGGTTTGAAAATAGACTATTTAGTCATTAGGGTTTCAAGAAAGGGATGGAGCTGGAAAATTCCATCTGGAAGGGAGGCCGAGTATGCGTGCGTGATGCCTGCCTGTTTGTCTCTAACAGTGGATAAGAAATGTCCTGGAATGGCTCAAAAATACCTTGTGGGTTTCGTCTGAATGTTTGTTCGTTTGTGTTAGGGCTATTCATTCCTCTCCATCTCCAGCAGCCTGGAGAAGAGGGGGCAGGAACCATCGCCACCACCTGCAGCGCTTTGAGGCACCTAAACATGTTTTTGCCAGAAATCCTCGTAGCCTAAATGGGTTGTGTGTGTTTTTTCTGGATAGGACTCTGGAAAGTAGGCACCTAAAGTTCTCCTTTGAATTGAGCCTTTGTCTGGAGCCACGAGTGGGGAGGCACCATGGAAACACCTGAGCCTGTCACCAGTTTCTCCCTCCTCGGAGCAGGGGCCCGGCTCTGAAGGCTGGCTGGGAGCCCCAGCCCAAGCGGTGCTGGTCTAGACGCCGACGACGGTGAGGTTGTGGGGGCAACCGCCGACACTCTTGTTTTGTCTGGAAGGGCCATGGCGAGCACGGGTGGGTTCGCGGCTGTCTTCTACAGCGAGCCGGCAGTGCTGGGGCTCCTCGCCAACGTGGTTAGCGCCTTCCTCCTCTGCCTGCAGAACTTCACCGTGGCCCACACCGGCCTCCGGCCACAGGAAGCAGAGGACATCCTTGCAGGTGGGTGACGCTGCTCATGGGAGACACCAGGGATGCTGGGCAGAAGTGAACTTTCCCTGGACTCTTCAAGAGTCATGCCCATAGGCCAATGTACGGCATTGGTGGGACAGATGGGGAGATGCAGGATTTCTCCACCCTACAGAAGGTCTGTGTGCTCCCTGGGATGGCAGTTCCTCCTTCCCCAGCAACTTGGCTGGGATTCTGGTCCAAAACTTTCATATGCCATTCCCCTACCTTCATAAAACCAAACCCTCCTGGACCTGCTCACCACAGTGGGCATACCAAGGGGCTCAGCGGCCACACATCAAAGCACAGAAATTTGTCATGAAGTTGGGAAGAGAGGTGGTCCTCCACAGAGACCATAGGACTGGTCACAAGAAGGCTGTGGGACATGTGGTGGGGTATCCTCCAGAGCTTGGAGATGCAGCACTTCTTCCTGCAACTCAAGCATTTTTGTGGCTTGCTTCCTCCCTACCTAACCTCTTCATGTGTCTCCCAGGTGTCCACCTCATCCTGATTGGAGGTTTTGTCCAGCTCCTGGCAGGATTCCTTGCCTTCCGGAAGTATGACCACCTGGGAGGCGCAGCCTTTCTCACCTTCTCCGCTCTGTGGAGCAGCTACGGGGCTACACGCATCATCGTGGCTGCTTACCCCTCCTTGCAGAACACAACGCTGCCCTTGGGCAATGCCAGCCACCTCCTACCCGCTGGCATGGCCCACCTCTCCTCCAGCCAAAGCGCAGTGGCTGGGCTGGTGGCCTACATTTCCATTTCCTTTATCCTCTCCTTCTGCTCAGCCACAGTGAACTACATCATGCCCTTCATATTTGGGGCCATTGCGCTTGCCCTGGTGTTTGAAGCAGTCGCCCTGTTTGGCCACTGGGCCCTGGTGGTGTCAGGTGTCATTGAGCTGATCATTGTCATCTGCGGGCTGTATGGAGCCCTGGCTCTCCTGTTCAAGGGCATCACACAACGGTATGTCCTCCCAGGCTTTGGGCATCCTCTCTTCAATGTCTTGCTCCTGGGGTCAGCACAGAAGAGGTCTTCCAAGGCTATTGGGGAAGAAAAGAAGAAGAATACGAAGTATGCTGAGCCAATGGCCCTCGGCAACATCTGTGATACTGTTTCTTCCTTTTTATTTGCCTTTTACTTCTTTGGGTACATGAAGAACTTCTGTGTTGGAGCAGCATGGATAACCATCATCTCCAGCTGCCAGCTGCTCTCCAGCTTCTACAGTTACCTGAGAGGTGATGTCTACTACACCACCAAGTTTGGTGTCCACAGCCTCTACTGGCTGGTGATGTCTTGGGAAGAGTTTACACTCACCGCCTTCCTCGGGCTGGCCAAAGCTCAGGAGAGCAGGCTGGGAATGTTTGGAGGGTGGTTCTTCCTGGCTACAGCCTGTATGCTCTTTCTGATGTCAACCCACAAAGACACCCTGGAGATGCTGCAAAACGCCTCCTTCATCATCCTCACAACCGCCTTCATCCACCAGATCCCAGCCCCAGGTGCTTACCCATTCCTGGGGGCTGCCTGCAGCCTTTGCACTGCTCTCTCCATGTACGCCACGTTTGCCAGCCTTATCAACTCCATTGGGGAGAAGGTTTTGATCCCAATCGGTGGCCAGGCCATGTCCAGCTCAGCTCTTCAAACCACATTAACAGCTGCCAAAGTTTTCTTCACAAGGTCCAAGGACTTCCCCAGCAGCACTAGTGCCGAAGTGCCAGATGCCTTGTTCTACATCTGCAATGGCCTGGCTGCAGTCTCTGCCATCCAGGGTGGTTTCGGTGACCCCAGCAGACAGCAGCTCTCCATACCTTCTGTGCTCATCCCGGGAGCCCTAGTGCAGCTGTACGTCTGCAGGATCCAGGTTCAAGGAGGGAGAAGGTTTGGCTGCATTCTCCCGTTCTGCTATGCTGCCTTCTGGGGAGCATGGACCTGGCTTCGGTTTGCAGGTACTGCCATGTTAGGATTGTTAGTTTTCTTCCTCAAAATAAAAAAAAGATTTAGGAAATCTCAGATTGCTTTCTCCGACATAATTCCCCCTGCCAGGAGACTCAGTGACACCAATATTCCTCCTTGTAAAACTATAACACTCAAACATCCCAGCTTGTACTCATTATTGGTTGCCGTTGCCACAGTCGTTTGGTACTCTCACAGCTACAGGAGTCCAAGTAGTGTCTTCAGCTCCAACAGAGTTTAAGATTTCCCTCCTAAACTACTGTGAGGCAGCACTCAGGTCATCCCCAGGCTGTTACATCAGAACAACAACTCAGGAGATGCTTTGTAGGCAATAGAAGGTTCTGAATTTATCCTTCAGAAGCCTGGAGCAACTCATCTTAATTGGTCATAGTTGTGAAAAAAGATCTTGGAATGATGAGCCTGGGCTTTAAAGAGCCTTATTTAGTTATAGGTGGGCAGCATGTTCCTACAGCCTTGGTGCCAAATCCTATTAAAATGAGCACCTGTGGGGAAAGATAAAGCTATTGCTTAAGAGGTATGGCAAGAAGCTGTTACTGCTTTCAGCCAGACCCTGTTTATTACAAGCTGGAGGTAAAATCATCAGCTGTTTTGGCTCGCCCTCACTGGTTCCTCAGTCAATGCCTCAAATGCTTTGCATTACAGAAGCAACGGGCTTCCATCTGGTGGATTGGCTTTGTAGCAGCCACCATCAATGAGTGTGGATTGCAGTCACTCCAGCTGCAGATCCATAATTCTTCTGTTGCACCGCACTTACTGGGTTGCTCACAACTAAAATCTGCGTCTCCTCTTTCAGGCCACTTGTTGAACATCGGCACGGGGAGCAGCGAAGGATTCACCACAGGTTCTATCACCTTTTTGGTGCTCAATGCCTTCCTAATACTTTTAGGTAAGTCTCAGTACCACGAGTGGTTGTTTCTGGAAGGGTATTTGGGGTCAGATAGTGAATGACATTTGCGGTCCCTCTGTGGTGGAGATGCAGAGTTGAGGGAGTCTCATCTTGCTCTGCCGCTCCGATTAAGCAAGAACTGAAGGGTTTCGCCCACAGCCCGTAACAGAAGCTGAGCTGGGCTTAGAAGAAACACAAGTCATAAGAGAACGGAAGAACATTTCAAAGAAAATAAAAGGTTCATATCAGGTGAAAGTGTTAGATGGACTGGGCTGCTGGCACACACCCACAGTCACCCTCCAGCCCAGCTGCTGTAAATCAGAATCTTCTTGGCTGCCCGAGAAGTGTTTTCCATGTGAGCACAGTGTCCTGGCAAGCTAAGGGTTTGGCAGCTTCTCTTCTGAAAGCCGAGGGCTGAACAAACCATTGCCTAACCTCTCTGCTCCTCCGTGAACAGGGAAGTCAGATCATGGAGTGCTTGATTTAATTAAAAAAAAAAAAAAAAAAAGTTGATTCAGACACTCTTTTGCTGTTTCACACACATTTTTATGGGCTGCTCTCCAATGCATGTCCCTCTTTTTTTCTATTTCTTTTCACAGCTTCCTCTTTCAACGTGGTGCTTCTCTGCATGACTCTCACAATGGAGGTCTTGACCGTTTGTTTTATGCTCTTCACGTTGGAGAACCTCCCATTGCCACTCGAAAGTGAGTTTCAGGTGAACTTAGTCCTCAGACCTCCACCTGTAGAGCACAGTGAGTGGGTTCCTGGTTGGGGAGCAAAGTTCTAGACAAGTTCAATATGGAAAAAAGCAAACAGAAGAGTGTGATATCTTTCCTTAGAAAGGACCCTGAGCCTTTCAGCTCCATAACTGGAGGAGGAAACCTTTCCTCATACCATCTCCAGGTTCCTTGAGCTTTCTAATAAACATTTAGGTGTGGCTGATGCTGCTGAATCAAGACAACCTCCTGAGGTTCCGTACACTCCTACTTTCTAGTAGTTGCTCAGTGAGCTGAGATTTGCAATGAGTTGAACATACCAGTGGTGTGAACGGCTGCAGTTCTGTTGAAGCTTTGGCTTTGCAGCAAGGGAGAATTTTATTCGTAATTACATAGTGTGTTATAGCAAGATGCTTTGTAGAAGCAATTCCACCAGGAAAAAAAAAAAGTAAAAGCCACATGGCCAGGCAGGAAAGCCTAGAAATGCCCTGAATTCTTAGACCCACAAATATGCTGGACAGCAAATGTTGCATGACAGGAAAGACCGAAGTGAGTTTGCAATCCTCACAGTCCTGTGAGTTTGCTGGGAAGTTATGAGGCATATCAGAAAGTAAAACATTGTCATCACCACCCTTCCTGACTGTGACTCCCTGGGTTTTTTTCCAGTTGTGATGTTAAGCATCTTCAGCATCATCTGCTTCTATGGAGCAACAGCATCACTTGCAAACTGCATGTTTGGGAAGGATCTCATGATGATGGGACCCCCCCTCTTTACAGTAAGGGATCTTTTTGTGCAATGGTGCAGCTTCCCCGGTCGGGAGGGATATCCCAGGGTCTTTGGGAGTTCAAATTTCCATTGACTGTCCTTCCTTCGAATCCCTGAGTACCATTTGAAATCCCAGTCACAGCATTTCTGTAAAGGGCTGTGAACAAGCTCTCTTCACTATGAATAACATGTTGGGAAACCTGGAGAAAGAGCAAGGACATTCACAAAACCCCTACCTTGCTCTGAAATGCCCATCTCCATGGTCCTGTGGAATTAGCCATCTCCAACCCAAGAGCTGCTGACAGACTGAAGTTTTAAAGGCCATAACCTCAGGGGGAGGGAACTGGGGAGATAATAGTTTCCCAAAGTGGACAGCAAGAGCTCCCCACTGTATCTGCTAAATTTAAACTTTTTCTGCCATCTTGTATGTAGAGAAGTAGAAGGTTCCACCTGACTGGGTTGATTGATCTGACACTTCTAATTCCCGCTGCAGAGAAACTTTTTCTTTAGATCAGCATTTCTAACCCCAGAGACTCATGAGAAAGCACTTGAAACTTGATACTACCCAAGTTCCTCTGGATTTAAGATTCCCTAGCAGTTTCCTTAGGTCATTTTGGAGAGCAGTTATTTCTCCAGGAGGCTGTCACTGTGCTGGGTGGGATTCATCTATAATTTTAGGCATCATCAGTTCAAATTCCTGCACCTGAGCTGTTCTCTCGTACTTCATTACTGGGACAAGCCCATCTCACCTACCTTGGGTGAAGCAACCCAAGAAGTGCTGCCTCTGCCCTTTGACTATCAAGGGAGCACGGCACAGTGAGACACCTGCATTTGGGTGGGCTGAATCCTGCCCCGTGTTTCATTTTTTCACTTATTCCCACTTTAATAGATTTGTTGCCTCCTGTTTATTGCCAGGTTGAGAGCTCTAAGAAGGACACCCAAGGCCCTCCACCCTGCGTCTGCCCCAAGTCCCACTGTACGAGTGGCTTGAGGACCATTGCTGACCTGCTGAACACAGGGGCGGTGTGTGGGGTCCCCACGGACACTGTGTACGCCTTGGCAGCCTCCTGCAAACACCCTCAAGCCATCGAGAAGGTCTACAGGATCAAGGTGTGGATGCAAGGCTGTCGTCTCTTTACTCGGATCCCACTTATGTCCCATAGAAGTGGAAACGGGAGCCCCTTGTTTCAAAGTTGTCCTAAGGCTCAGGATTTGACAGATTTGGTAGAGTTTGTGAGCAGCCACACCAAAACTTCATGTTTGGGACATTTTCTGAGCTGGGGTAAAGTACCTTCTGCTCTGGGCATGGGGATGAGCTCCATCTTGCTTCACTGGAGGGGGGAAACACAAACCCAAACTGAAACAGCCCAGATGCTTGTCACAAAGTGGGTCCAAACCAGTATTTGTCCTCTCTGTCTCCCGAAGTGCTGAATCAGTATCCCAGCTCTAAACTTCCCCAGACTTTTGGAGACGTTCAGTGCTGGAGCCAGACCCAAAGTTTGCACCTTCAATACAACTTTTGCAGCCTGGCCTCGTCTCTTCTCCATGAGGCAATTTCCTGGCTAGCCTGGAGAAATAAGCATAACAGACTATCTCAGCTGGCACTTAGTGTGAACATCAGCCACAAAGGCAGTCTTTTCTGTCCTGCTTTGGTGCCAATGCTAACCTTCCCTGCCGATGAGATAATATAAACAGAATGTAAATACATGCCCAGTTCTTTAGTCATTTGGCCCCACACAAACTGATGTCAGTTGAGGACCCAAATGCCACTGCTTTGTGAGCTCTTTTTATTCCCCCTCCCTATCGCTGATAATTTACAGCAAGCTTATTTCAAAGCACTGAAGAAGTGGTCCTGTAGGTGTTGGTTTCCAGGGGGTCAGGCTCTCCTTCCATTATCCTGTTGGGAACTGGTGGATTTGACCTTGAATTATAACAGAATAACTCAGGGGGAAAAAAATCAGGCCCCTGGTGTATAAGATGTTAAAAGCACCAGTAATGAGCAGAACGTCACCGTCCCTCTGTTGGTTGTGTCTCAAGCAGGGGATTTGGATGTCTCCAACCAAGATCCCAAGGGCAGCCCCCGTTCTCCCTCTTCTTCACTTTGCACGTGCAGATCTGAGCTGTGGCATCCGTCACATCATGCAGTCCCCTCCTGCACTCAGCATTTCGTGCAGAGATAGCATCTTGCTTGCTTGGAGTTCTGGTCCCCAGGAAGGACACAAACCAGGATTCCAGCAGGCTTCGATCTCCTCAAGGCGAACTTTCTCCCTTCATCTGCTTTTCCCCCTTCCTCTCTTTCTGGTATTTGCAGGACAGGCCTCAAGAGAAGCCCATCTGCATCTTTATTTCAAACCTGGATCAGCTGCGAGCAGCTTCTCCCCCCATCAGCCCCCTGCTTTGGGAATTCATGGAAAATGTTTACCCTGGTGGCATTGGCTGCATTATCCAGAAAGGAGAGTGGCTGAAGAAGTTAGGTGAGATGAACAGGACAGCTCTTCTCTCCCTCTTTTGTGTTTTCAACACAGCATGGTCCATAATCTGTGCATCCTTTGGGATGTCCATGGGGAGAGATTCTGTTCGTTCTGTCCTGAGAAATCATCTCTGCAGCTCCTACGTGCCTTGGTAAATGTTTAGCAGAGGGTGTTAATGAGCTGGAATGACTCATTAGCCATGTAAGCCAGCAGGATGATTTCTTTAACTCAATCAGACACGAAGGAAGGGAGGCTCATCAGCCTGGAAGAGTCACCTCTTTCAAGCCCATAGCTGCTGGTTAGGAATGAGCAACCCCTGGGTGGAGCATCAAGGATGCACAAGAAGTCCCCAGGGAACGGGGTTCCTATGGGCATCCTTTCTCCTCGCCTCTTCCTTCCTACCATATGGACACAAAATACTGTGAGCACAGGATGATTCACGCTCAAACCTGGCTCCTGGGAATCAATGAAAATATTAAAGACAGAAAAAAACGTAGGAGTTACTCACTCTTGGCAGGCAGAGGTACGTGGCAGGGAGTGGGAGGGTAGGCGATGATCACAAGAAGGTAGACTGTGGTATTGGTAGATCCCGTGTCCATGGAGGCAGCTATGCTGATTTTCAGCCATTGATCTTTTCCTTCTGCACTTAGTCCCAAAATCTTACAGCTGCTCTTGTGGAGTCCTGATCAAGAAGCTTTTCTAAAACTATACAAGGAGATTTGCAATTTAGTTTGGGGTGAGGAACAGGGTCACCTGCAAAGAGAGCGTAAGGTCTCCCTCCGATGCCAGGCCAGGTATTGTGCCACTATTGCCTTGGCTGATGTCCTCTGTCTGTCCCCCAAGGGGTTGGAGCGGGCTACAGCCGAGTGGGAACCCAAGACAGTATCATGATCAGAGTGCCCGACCTGACCGTCCTGGTGCACCTCATCGACATGACGGGGCCCTTGGCCATCACCTCTGCCAATCCCAGTGGAGAGGTGGACAGCACACACCACGACATGGTCATCTCGTGAGTGCTCCATTCCCTGGCATTTCTATCCCACTGCAAACCAGGACAGGGCCAGGTGGGTGGCCAGCAAGTTTGAGGGGTGTGTGGATCATGATTTGATGCCCTGCATTGAGAGGAACTTCAGCACTGTGTCATATGAAATACCATGTAGTTTTGTTGGGTTTTTTGCCTTTTGGTTTTGGTTTTTTTTTCCCTACAGGCGCCTTGGTCATAAGCTGGAGGGTGTTCTCTGTGATGGAGAATCTGATGAGGTGGTGGCATCAACTGTGGTCAACTGCACGAAGATTGATGAAAGTGAGTGTGAGAACCACCCTCTCTATGTCAGCAATTGCCTTTTCCTGGGGTGTTTCCATCCCTTTCAAGAGTATCAATCTGGCAGCACAGCCTGCTCCAAGAGTAACTGTTCTTGAGTGCCTGGACATTTGCAAACATGTTGATGAAGAGAAACAAACAAAAGATGTCCTTGGAGGACCTCTGTGTTGACAGAGAACAAGGCAGTGAGGAGAAACACGGTTGTGCAAGCAAAATCTGCCTTATAAGAGCAAAAATGCCTCAAGTGGGAGGGTGGATGCTTCTGAAAGGAAGGGTGGATTCTCCTTGTAGACCACCAGGATGAAGGTGTTACAGGAGCTCTACCACAGTGACGTAACAGCACAAGCCAAGGCTGGATCTAGGTTGCTATTTGAGTAAGATTCTCTAGTGGAAAATTAAACTCGTGAGCAGAGTGTGGGTTCAGTGTTGGTGGGTGTCTTTTGCTCCCTGACAAAGTTTCTGGTGCTCTTGCTGCACAACTTTATTATTTGTCCCAAACATTTGAATGCCTTTGCTGGTCCAGAGCGTTCCTTTGTATCCCCAACCCTTTCCTTTCACCCTTTGGGCACTATCCTGACTTTCTCCTTGTTCTTCTGAGAAGGTGGCATCACCATCGTGAGAGAAGGCTGCATACCAGCAAGCAAGGTGATGCAGATATTTGAGAGCGTGAAGAACAGAGCTGTCTGAAACCGAAGGAAGCTTTTCCGGAGAGAAGGAACAGCTTCTGGTCTCACTAAAGGACACGAGGCACCCCACGCCTCACTGGGGCACACGGCCGTGTGAAAGCCATACCTTCTCCTTGGGAAACAGCAGCACTTCCCCACCCAGCGTCTCCCCTGGGAGCTTTCTGCGGCTATTTATTGTTTATCTCCAGTAAGTGCCCGAAACCGCCGGGAGACCTGAGCCAGCAGGGTCAGCAGCTGATGCTTTATTGCAGGAATTCCCGGAGCGCCTGTGTTTCCTAAACGCCTTGAACTGTGAACGGCCTGCCCGCTCGTGTATCCCCTTCCACAACACTCAGATCTGTGTACTTTTAAACTCCTAAAATCCACTAAATAAATCCTTGTTTTGGAACACAAGGAAAAAGGCTTTGGGTTTCATTTGGTTTCCACCAAGCTACTCGCCCTCCAAACATTGCACGGCTCCATGGCTGAACACCAGAGGAAGGAATAAATACTGGAAGGCACAATCCTGACACGGGGTTTACAGCGAGTAACTCATTCCCTGTCCTTCTCTGGCATCCTCACAGCCATTCCCTGCAGGCAAGGGCTGAGCTGGGTTGGGGGCCAAGCTGGGAGCTGCGGAGGGTTGGATGGTCCCTGGTCCCCCAGCACATGGACCTGCATCGCAGGATGGAGAGGGGAGGGAGGTTTCTGCCAAGAGCAGAGAACAGAACTTTCCTCTCCTCCAAAAAGCAAATAAGACCCGGGGTGGGGGCAGCTGGGGACGAGGGAATTTCACTCTTAATAAAGACAAACCCCAACCAAGGAGACAATGAGTTAAGACAAGAGCCTGGCTTCAAAACACTGCGATGTGCATTGCAGATTCAGAGGGCTTCTGTAATGGTTTTTCCTGTCCTGGAGGCAGTGTCCCAGCAGCCGGTCCCTGCCAGTTCCCTACAGTTGTTCCTTCTCCTCCCTCCTGCTCTGGGCAGGGAGGCTACTCTCTCGGCACAGCCACAGCACCACCTCCCACCACTCCAGGGACAAACCCCTTCCCTCTTCTTCTTCCTCATCATCATTTTGGAGCACCTTTCTCATGGACTTCTCCTTGAAGGAGCTCACCCCCTTCCTCCCTGCTCACCCCACGCTGCTCCAGGACCTGAGCAGCCAAACCCGGGAGCTTTTCGGGGCCGGATTCCTCCCACGCTTCATTACTAACATGTAAACAGTAACTCCGGTTTTAACCGTGCCCAGCTTGCTTTGGCACCGGGGTTGTTGTCCATCTGCTCCTCCGCGAGGTGATGTTTAGTTTGCGCCCAGGAGGCACCAGAAATAGCAGCATTGACCCTGCCTCCGGGCGACGGATGTTGTTTCATCCAAGCAGCTCCCCAAATTCCTGATTAAAACCCCTCGACAGCCGTTCCTTGGGTGCCAACACAGGCTCCCCTTCTTCTTCCCCTGCAAACCCCTCCACTCCCGGGCTGCCACCGCTCTGCTCGGGCACAGCCGGGTATTCCCAGCCTCCTGTGGTTTCCCAGCCCTTGCCAGCATCCGTAAGTGGAATTAAGTCATGCTCTCCTCCCTGTGCATACCTTACGGTGGCTAAACAAGCCTCCGCACACACTGGGGCCCTTCTCTGGCCACACAAGCGTGTATTTTACCTCCCCAAACCCTCGGCCAGGGTGGCACCTATATGAGCCGGCGATGTGTCAGGAGCCCCTGGTCCTCCCCAGAGGTTCGAGCCGGCTCCCTCCTCTTGCTGTGAGGGGACAGCACGTCCCCGTACCCTCGGCAGAGTGCCTTCCCTCCTCCCTGGCTGCCCAGAGCAAACATCTCCTCCTCTTTGCCAGCTCCAGAGGTTGCCCAGGGATCGCTCCTGAGATGGAAAAGCGAGCTCAGAGGGCTCTGGATTGCTGCTCTCAGGCAAGGAGCAGGATTTCTCTGCCACCCCTTTGCCCCAGGGCAGAGTTCTTCCTAATTTTTGGACCAGGCACCTCCTGGTTCAAAATGTTGGCATCTCCTTCTCACTGTGGGCTGAAATGCATCCCTGTGTCCTCTCCAGGATGCTGGGCACCTCCTGGCATAGAGCAGCCCAGCTGGTTGCATCCGGCACAAGGGGAAAGTCAGCAGCATCCCATGGGCAGGGAGAGGTGGACCAGGGGAGGAGGAAACTACAAAAGACTTGGAAAACGGAAGATTGCTGTGGGGATTTCTGGGGGAGTTTTAAAATATCATCTTCCTCTCCAGCCCAGACCCAGAACAGCAGAGGACACAGTTCAAAGCCATCAATAAATCAGTGCAATAACTTCCTGCTGCTCCACCGGGACAGATCTGCCCGTGGTTCTTCTGCTCCCGGTATATCTGCATCCCAGCTGCAGATGCTGCCACAGAATATTCAGTTTAAACGTACAGATAAATGAATTAGGTAACTGTATTAGACAAAAAAGGGTGAGGAGGCAGTCTCTGACACCTTAAGTGTAGTGCAAAGAGCTGTTCACGTCCTGCAAGCCCCAGCACAATGCAGCATTTATCCAGTAAAGGTGTTTAAGCGCCAGCTGAGGTCCACCACCATCCGGCAGAGGCTTAACTTTGGGCATGCGGTGAAGTCCCACAACACGGGGCTTCTCTCATGTTTTAATACTCGACAAACTACTTGATCTTTCCAAGGAAATGAGGGGTTTAAATATTGGCCATAAACTCCTGGAACAACAGCAAGGAGAAAAAGGCAGAAGGTCCCTTCTTGGCTTGTCACCTCTGCGATGTGGGCCTGAGTAAGACCATCTCCAGGTTGGTGGCATGGGACATTTCGGCTCAAGGGAAGGTTGTGGAGCTCCCCATCATGCCCCAGGATTTGGTAAATCAAGGCACATTTTGGCCCAGCTGGAAAAGTTCCCCGTGGGAGCTGTGGGCTCCTGGGACGTTGCAGAGCGAGTGTTTTGGTGGCATCTTGCCCTGTGCTGCTGCTCTCTGGCAGGTAAATCAAGACTGGGTTGTCTCAGCCCTCGAGATCATCGCAGTGATTGGAAAACCAGGTGTTAAAGAAGAAACTATTTAGCAACTTCAGAGCTGTGCAAAACAAACAAACAAAAAATCTATAATTTATATAATCTATGAGTGGAGCAAGCCAAAACAAATCACAGGAGGCTCTTGGCTGCAGGCAATGGCTTTGTTTGAGGGAGAACCGTGAGCGGTATTTCCTTTGAGAAGATGATTAAGCAAATAATTCCTTACCAGCAGAGCACAATGAAATCAATCAATTATCCGAGCTTACGGGCAGGGGGGGGAAGCCAGACGTGTAAAGACAGGGACTCTTTCACATGTCCATTGAGGTTTTATGGTGTATTGACTGGGAAAGCAAACAAATGATGCTACAGGAAAACAGTCACCATAGCCTGGGCTTCTTGCCTCCACACTGGCTGCCCTGTAGCTATTGTGGCTCATGAGGAACTGTGGGAGACAGGTGTTTGCACTCCACCTGCTCTGCAGCACCATGTGGGGCATGATAAGAAGAAAAAGGATGCTTTTGTTTAAGACAACAGACGGCACTACCACTTTCAGTTTTCCCCCAGTCTGTGCTGGGAAGGAGCACGCAGCCCTCAGTGCTGCGAACGAGGAAATAAATCAGATTTCTCAGCCTTGTCCTAGTCTTGATAAATATCGTGAAGCATTTCCTCTACAAAACATATCTGGGTAAATCCTCATTAAACTATCATCATGGCAAAGCCTTTTGGCTAAAATGCCGTGAATGATGGTAGTTTACAGAAACATTAATATTTTGCTGGTTTAGCTGAGATTTGTCTCCTCTTGGCAACAAAACCTGTTGTTCCATAAACTCCAGTGATGTTGGTCAGAAACACCAAACTCTGTGTGCGAGACCACAGGAACAGAGGAACTGCAGAACTTAAACCGATTGAAGACGCCTGTGGCTTAGGAGCACCTGCCTGGCAGATACTCTCAACAAATGCCAAGGAAAAGTCCAGATTTCCCATGGTGGTCACCCATATTTGCCTCCAAGAGGGTTTAATTTAATACCCAATAGCAACAACTCTAAATCTTGTGCACATGTGATGAGATCCTGCCCAACACATTAGCACTGGCCATCAGATCTCCAGAGATCCTTCATGATTTTGCCCTGTACATCAAAATCCTGTGAGGACAGGCTGAGAGAGTTGGGGGGTTCAACCTGGAGAAGAGAAGGCTCCAGGGAAACCTTAGAGCCCCTTCCATCCCTAAAGAGGCTCCAGGAAAGCTGGGGAGGGGCTTTTGATGAGGGAGGGGACCCATAGGATGAGGGAGAAGGGTTTGACACTGAAAGAGGGGAGATTGAGATGAGATGTGGGGAAGAACTTCTTGACTGTGAGGATGGTGAGACCCTGGCCCAGGCTGCCCAGAGAAGCTGTGGCTGCCCCATCCCTGGAGGGGTTCAAGGCCAGGCTGGATGGGGCTTGGAGCAACCTGGGCTGGTAGGAGGTGTCCCTGCCCAGGGCAGGGAGTAGGACTGGATGGTCTTCAAGGTCCATTCCCACTCAAACCATTCCAAGATTGTATGATTAGGTTGTCAATTCTACCACTTTAGCCAAATACAGAACAGAACTCGTCCCTGGGCTCTGAACAATTATCACGACAAATTCACCTGGTAAAGGGCTTAGTCACCAGCCTCCACACGAGTGAGCAGCACCATGTCAAGCCTCCAAGAACAGAACAAGTCTCTGTGTCCCGTAAACTCAGCACAAGAAGGTTGGGATCTGCAGCAACGTTTCCTGGTCGCGTACTCACGATTCTTCTCAGGGACTCAAAGCAAACTCCCCAGGTCTGGACCATTCCTGGCAGCCTTTCTGCGAGGTTAGAGGGAAACAAACACACCTCCCTTAGATCAACAACAGGAGCCTTCAATTCCTTTATTCAAGCCCTCTGAACACAGGATCCTTTCATTAGGGCTATTGCTAATATTTAACGCCTCTTGCTGTGTTTTCTGTGACAAGATGGTATGTATTGCTGAAGGTTCCTTTCCAAGCAGGAACGAGCAACAAACCCTTTGGTTTCTAACAGAGTTGGGGGTAAAGGATGCAAACTGTGATGTATTTGCCCCTAAATCCCTCCTACAGATGGGTTTCTTCGTTTTGTCCCCCCTCTCATCCCAGGGTTTGCTGAGATGTGAGCTGAGCTCTACAGGATGGGGCAGGGTCAAGCAGCCCACTTGTGCGTGCAATCAGATGGAAGAGGGAAAGAGGTGAAGAGGAAAGGATGGAAGAGGAGGTTTTAGGCAAGGGAACAGAAAGATCTTATTTTATTAAAAGAAATGTTGGGGAAAGACATTGCTGCAAAATTGAATGTCTGCTCAGAGAACAGAGTTGAACTAAATGTCAGTGGTGGTGAAGGGCACCCCATCTCTGCACCAGGATTGATGCTGGAGTCTGGGGAAGGAAACATCAGGGCATGACCATCCAGCTCTCCACGGACAGGCCCACCCTGTGACCAAGCAACCGACACCTAGAGGGTGAGAGCACACGTGTGTGCACCACCACCTCTCCAACGCCTCTGTGGTCCCTCCTTTCCAAGGAAAGCAAGATTTGATCAGTTCAGTTTCCTGGAGCCAACCAGTGTCCAGAGTTTTGCTGTCTGGTTTCAGTTGTGTCTGGCCCATACCCGTCTCCTTCCTTCTTGGTTTTCCCCAACAGATTATTTGTTGTGATACATCACGTCATTTTATGAGGACAAGGCATCTTCCTGGAGGCAGTGAGGTCGTAACTCCATGAATTTGCATGTTATCAACGCACATTTTAAAAAGTAGCAGGAAAGAATAACCAGTCTCTTGTGTTTGAAAGAATAACCAATGTCTTGTGTTTGCTGTTCACACACCTGCGCCCTCCCGTGTGACTCTCATCATTCCTCCCCAGATCTGGTGGGACTCACTTCCTCAACAGATAGGATGAACCGTACCGCTCTGAGCAGAGCATTCCCAGAAGGTCAAAAAGTCACCAAAACGTGTAGCATCACAGATAAGGCAATCTCAGAGGATCCAACAGTTTTTATGAAAGTTAGTCTTCAGTTATGGACCTCCCCAATCGGCTTTGTTTCATACCAGAAGTTTAGCTATGAAAAGGCACGGACAAGGCCTTGAGCCTCCTTTGACTCATGCTTTGTTGTGTCTTTGGACAGCCAGAGCTTGGGAAAGAGATGGAGAACACAATTGGTGTTAATTGTATCAGTGGAAACCCCATCTCCACGCTTTCTGTGGTCAAGGAGAAGCAAACCTGTACCCTGTGTCCCAGTGGTCATGGTCATTGCTGCCTGATGGATTTGGTTTCTTCTTTACTATAGCAAGCTGCTATGTCTGCTCCTTCCTTATTCCACCTCTACCACCACTTCTACTTCCCATGAGAGATTCTTGTATCACCCATCAGGACTTGGTTGATTTTGCAAGAAAGGGAAGCTGTGGGCAAGGAGGGTCTGGTGCAATCATAGAAGGTGATAAGAAGGAGGATGGGGGCTGTGGCCTCCCTCAGGTCATGTAAGATCTGATGACCTGGTGTGGGAATAGACAGTCCTTAGCAGAGCTGTAGAAGAAAAGATGCCAGAGGCAGCGAGGTGGGTTATGGGAGTGTTGAGGAGTGAGCTGAGCTTGGCCAGGGGCTGCTGGTGCTTACTCATCCTCCAGGTTCTTTAGAACCAAAAGGAAACGTGGGCACCTCCTGCCAGTGCAGGGCGTTGTCACCAACTGCACAAGGTCGTGGTGGAATCCATAACAGTAAGAAAATAGTTACGAGCATCCATCATTAATTCAGCAGATGAGAGGACAATTGTTTGGTGTGAACCAACGGTCAGGCCAAAGGAGGAAGGCTGTGGTAGCACCTGCAGTGACTGGAGTTATTTCTGGGAAGGAACCCAGAGCAGGCTCTACTGAAACTTGGCAAGAAACATCCCGTTATGAAAGGCCCGTGTTACTTCCTGCTGGGTGGATAACGCAAGAATTAGGGTCTCAGGTAGAGAACGTCTCTAAATTTGGTATGTGATCCTCCAACCCCTGCTCCTGAGAGTTGCACTCAGCCAAGCCAGGCTGCCTTGTGGGATGGTCGAAGCATTTTCTGCTTATGCAGCAGCACCAGAAGAACGTGAGGTTCCTCAAAGGTTCCTGAAGGGACTGTGGTATCTGCCCCACAGCTGCTGAGACAGATGTCTCTGTGTTGGGATGACCGTTTGGACCCTGACATCCGTCTCACAGCCAGACCAGAAGAATTTGTTGAAATTCCTGCTTTTTTGGTATCTAGGAAGAGATACCAAACAAGAGAATGAGTAAGATGATCTTTCTGTTTTCTTCCAGAAAGGAATGAAAAGGTGATTCTTGCAGGAGCTACCACTTCTGAGACCTTGGAGGCTTTTCAGCCGAGGTATTTATTACAGGTACTGAGCCATGGCCAGGGGCAGCGAGGAGCTGGATGTACAGGACAGACTTCTCTGTCCAGCCCTCAACATGACCCCTTGCATCAACGGCTCTGCAGCGTTTTCTGCTCATCTTCCTCCATGCAATCCATGAGGATGAGATGCTGGGGGGCCCTGGCAGTGCTGCTGTGGGATGCCTCAAGTACTGGGTCAGGATCCAGCATGGAGGGCTAGACCCTGTGCCTGGTTGTCTTTGTGCACTTCCACGCCCCTCTGATCCATGTTGGATCTCAATGGGGGAACTGCTGGGTTGGGCATCAACACCAGCAGAGTTGGAGGGTCATCTCCATGAGAGGTCACAGAGCAACACCATGGAGCCACCGAGCTGAGCACAAGCCTTCACATGTGGGGTTGGTTATTAACTGGGCTCTGCTGCCAGAGAGATGCCGGGAACTGTGGAAATGGAGCAGGAGAACATGGAGATCTGATAAACCCACCAGTCCTTGCAGCTACTGGGGAGCCCTTCCTTCCTCAGCCCCAGCCGTGACAGCGCTGTGCACAAAGAGGAGATAGATGAAAGTTTTGGAGCCACCAGACACTTCCCCAGCTGGGGCAGAAAGGGAGAATACGGTGGAGTCACAACTGGAATTTCATCCCCTTAGTTCCTGTTCTGACTCGAGAAGCTCAGTTTCAACAATCTGAGCCGTGCTCTGTGGAGCAGCTGAAGATCTGGCTCAGGATTCCGAAATATGCCGGTTCTTTGTTGTTCTTGGTATTTCCCCCCCCTCAAAAAAAAGTGGCAAACCAGATTATCTGGTCATTTTGCACTAATAACCCCGGGCTCTTGATGTTAGAGGGAGGAGTACCAGGAGGAATGCAGCAAGGTGAGTAGGACATGAAATCACTGCTGTGCCCTCAACAGCACCAACATCAAAGGGATTTGCTCGGAGTGATTGTAGAATCCTAGAATTGCCTGGGTTGGAAGGGACCTTTGAGATCATCGAGACCAACCATCAACACAACTCCAGTAAAAACTATGGCTAACCCAAGTCTCTGAGCACTGCGGCAACCAGGGATGGGGCCTCAACCAACCCCCTGGGCAGCCCATTCCAAGGCTTAAGAACCCTTTCCGTGGAAACATTTTTCCTGATCTCCAATCTGAACCTCCCCAGACCCAACTTGAGGTTGTTTCCTCTTGTCCCATCACCTGTGACTTGGGAGAAAAGACCAACTCCCTGGGCTACCCCCTCCTTTCAGGGAGTTGGAGAGAGTGAGAAGGTCTCCCCTCAGCCTCCTCTTCTCCAGGCTGAACTCCCCCAGCTCCTTCAGCCGCTCCTCACCAGACGTGTTCTCCAGACCCCTCCCCAGCTCTGTTGCCTTTCTCTGGACCTGCTCCAGCCCCTCAATGTCTATTTGTCACAAGAGGTCCAAAACCGGACACAGCCCTCGAGGTGGGGCCTCCAAAGCATTTTCTTCCACCTCATGCCCCATCCCAACTTTGACTTTTGTATTTCGGGAGCAGGAGCCAAAGAGGAGAAGCTCTGCCCTTGCAGAAGCTCCCAGCTCCTGGTGCTTCCTCAGGTTAGAGGTAGTCAAGGGACATTCATGACTCTGCCCATGTCTGGAGGCTTCTGCCCAGCTGGTGATGCCCATGAGGTGGTGGTGATGCCACCCTTCCCCTCTCAACCACTCCGCCCACACCAGCAGCGGGTCCAGCCACCGGACCAACACACATCCTCGGGATGGCCTTGAGTCAGTTCCTGTTCCTATGGCACAGCTCTATTCTCAGGAGGCTGAGCTGGTTTTTCCCCCCCCCCAAGACTGCAAAATAAATGTCTTTATTTTCCCTTTTTTTTTTTTCCTTCTCCTTTTCTTTCCATTGACATAGATGTCTGGACTCCACAAAGGGCAAAATCAAGGTGGGACAGCCCTTCTTCCTGGGTTGTTTCCAACCCCAGTGGGATTGAAGGGTTGGTTGTTTCACAAAGAGGCCCATTCAGGAGGTTATTTTGTCTCTCAGGGTGACCTTTCAGGCCCAAGGGCCACCCAGACAGGGCAGTTTTGGTTGCATTGTCAGTTTCTCACACAAATCTCCCATTTTCCTCCATCACTTCAAACTCCTCCAGTGATGGAGCCTGGGGACCCCCATCCCCTTCCAGCCCTCTCTCTGGGACACTGCAAGGGAGCAATTCCTTCCCATTTAGGAGGACAGAAGAGGACCAGCACTGGCAGGGCTCAGCGAGAGCCTCCTGTGAGCAGGGACCAACATTTTTAGAGTGATGAAATGTCCAGAATTTATCAATTATTTATCTCATCATGGATTTGATCTGCAATTTTTCAAGGAATACACTAGAAAAACCAACAAGCTCCAATCTCTGTCTCATCAGTTCCATACTGAAGTGTTCCGGATCTGCTGCTTAACCCAGTGGCTTTTCCTCTCTCTTCTCTTTAAAAGTGTTTTTCTTCACTTTGAACACCAGGAAAACTCTGGAATTCCTAGATTATTCTCCCCCCTCTTTGATTAAACTGAAGCGTTCCACTAAAATCTCCTCCTCCCTGAACTCCTTCCAGTTTGCCCGTGCAGAGGGGACCTGCAGGATGGGGTGGGGGGGTAAAATAAGGTCTGAATTTCAAGGAATTCTCTCCCCAACCTTGTGTCTCACTCAGCAAAGTGAGACCTGGTTCCCTCCCATGTTCCCCAGCACCAGTGTCCTGATATCACAACCAAAACTTTTGAGTATGAAGCACCACGGAGAAAGAGGAAAAAGGGACCCAGGGGAGGATTCTGGGGAAGAATCCAGCTTTTTAGACCCCTTCTAACCCAGGGCACACCAAAAAGCATCGTTATTTGCCACACAGGGTGGCAGCACCCCTGGTGTGCTTGAGCCAGAGCTGTTTTCCCACAGCCCAAAGGCTCTGTGCTGCTTCAGCACCTCTCTGGATTGATGCTTCTCACCATGGATTGATGCTTCTCACCACACTCCCTCACATCTCAGTATTTCCAGGGCTTTTTTTTAGGCAAACTAAGAAAAGGGATGAAGTTCAGCCCCAGTGTTTATGAGCTCATTAGCAGCCCTCAGCAAGGGAGCTGGCACCGGGGGGATGTGAAGAGTTACCTTCTCTTTCCCCCCCTTCTTCTCCACCCCAGGAAATGATGGGATTTGATTTCCTTGCAAGACCCTTCATGCCCAGCCAGGACCCCTCACACCCTCAAATCCCCAGCCCCAAGCCCCACCAGGCTCTTCCCAGGCACTTGCCAAGGTGACACCACAGCCCTGCGTGACGTATGACCACTCACTGAGAACATTTTATTGCTTTCTAAAAAAAAAAAAAGTAATAAAACCAGTTTTAACAAACTCCAAGGAGATACAGTAAGTAGACCAGCAAAAGTGTTTAACAAATTCCATTACCTGGCATTTTCTGTCTCTGCAGGAAGAGAGCTGGTTCCATAAGAACAAGCTGAGAAGACCTGGTTTTGCTGGAGAGGGCAGAGGTTGAGCTCCTCCGCCTGCACAGCGTTTATGAAGTTCCAGCAGGACTTCAGGTGAAACCAGTGACCCAACCCACTGGTTTCAGCTGGAGCCCCATCAGCACCTTGCACCTGAGTCAGGTAAGAATAAGATCAACAGTTTTTCAGAGGCTAAAACCAGCCAAGAACGGCACGATTCCATGCCAAGGGAAACTCCTCATGTTGGTTTGAAGTCTTTTCACCTCCTCCTGGTCAGCAGCTACTGCTGTGCACACCACGAGGTGTGTACGTTACGGTGTAAGGCAAGAGATCAGCACCCTCAAAGGCCGTGCAGATGGTTCTCCTGAAATCCCTACTCTGGAATAACAGAGGAAGGGAAGGTCTTCCCTAAGGCTCCGGTACTTCTAAGGAGATATGGTTGGAGTCCTCAGAATGGCAACCCTGTCCTCACACGGACTAGGAAATACAGACAATGGCATCTGGGACAGTGGTGGTTCTGTTCAGCTCTGGGTTCTGTGATCTCTGTTTTGAGAAGAGACACATCAGGAAACAGCCTCAACTCCCGAGGCCAAGCTCTGCCTCCTCTGTTTCAGAAAGCCTGCTGTAGCCACCAGCACAGTACCTGAAGGCATCTTCCCTTCTCCCTCTCCCTCTCCAAGTTCCATGCAGTGTTTTTTTCCCCCAACACGTAATTCTGAAACACTTCATATTACTCTGTGCCCCAATCCCAAAGAATTAACTCCCAGTGTGAGGAATAAAGCTCTGCTGCTCCAGGGCCAGCCTGACACCAATACAACCCCTTCTTTGGCCATGTCTGATCTCCAGTGCAAGCTGGCAGGTTCCCTCAGTGAAAGTTTCCCTTCCGGGTGGCCGGTGAGCCAGCTCCGCACGGGAGTGTTTTAGCAGTATCCATAAAAAGATGAGTAAGTCACCCCTGCAGCCAGGAAACCTCTCCCATTCCCCAATCTGTCCCTACACATGTCCCTTCTCCAGCAAACAGTTTCCCAGAGAGGCTGTAACTGCTTGACCTGCAGCAGGAGTCAGAGGCGAGTGTGGCTGCTGCCGTCACCCCCACGGGCCGGGGACGGTGCCATCCCCCCCAGGGCCACCGTGCCCACCCCGTTGGGCACAGCCCGGCTGTGACTCAGATGTTCCTGCTGGCCTTTGGTGGGACAGGAGCTCCTAGGGTCCAACCTGTGTTTCTTCTGCACCTGCTCCAGGATCTGCAGCACCTGGAATGAGTAAACACAGCTCTGAGCCGGTTAGTCATTAGGACGAAGCCCTAATTGGTTCTGCAGCTATTAAATATATATCTCCCAAGCTTTGTTTTGGGGTTCAGCCTCAGTTTCTGTCTGCTCAGAGGGCTCTGGGTCAGGTCTCCTGCCCCAAGGAGGTCCATGATGGTGGATTTCAGAGCTCTCTCTGTGAAGGAATGAGTCTCCCCCTGCACATTTCCCATCGACGAGCTCCTCAGGCAGGATCAGGACACAGGTGAGAGGGAGCTCTGCTTTGCTGCTCTTTCTCACCACCCTCGTGCTATCACAGATTCCTTCAGCTCCTCACAGCACTAGGGAACCCCCGGCCTGAAACTCACTTCATAAAATCCAGATTAATCTTACCTGGGACTTGGGGATGATGCCAACTCTGAAGAACCCAATGTTTCCGCTGTCGATCTTGGTGCAGTCCACGACGGTGGAGGCGATGTTCTCTGGAGAAGGCCCGTCACAAAGGACTGCATCCACCTGAAGAGCAGCAGATGTTCACACCAAATCCCACCCCCCTTCTATACTTGGGAACAGAGAAGGCAGTTTCCCCATCTCAACAGCAAGTAATTACCATCAAGGGCAACTCTGCTCCCTCCGACCCCACTGTATTGACTGAATTTGGAATGAATGAACTTAATTAAAGCAAAGAGAGGGAGAGCTCTCTGGGGTGTAGACCAGCAGTGCAGCAGAGACAGGTTGACATCAGCTGAGGAGCTTTGAAGTGCCTTCCACGAAACAAATGTGTGGAAAACCAGGCTTTTGAGGAGTTAGAGGTGGAAGATTTGTGCCACCTCTTGTTTAAAGCTGCCCTCAGATGAATGTTGTACTCTGGGGATTTAGCAGAGATGTGAGCAACAGCCATTTGAATGGCCAAGACCATCACACTTCTGGAACTTATCAAAAGTTTTAAAAGCCAGGAATATTTTAAAGCTTTGGCAGCAAGTTTCAGCTTTAGATGGGAATCCCCTGTGTTCTGAGAGCTCTTTGCCAGCTGGAATCCTGGTGCTTTCAGGCACCAGTGGGTTTATTGCCTGTGAGCAAAGAAGCATTTTTGTGTTGCCCGTATCATTCTGTGCTGGAGGATGAACCAACACCTGCTGCCAAACCATAAATATACCGTGTAAAACAGCAGCATTTTGGTTTCCCACCAAGTTCTGTATTTCACACACTTCTCTCACTCCAGCACCAACGTGAGGAGTGTCCATCAGACTTTTTCAATGAGATGCTCTCCCAGATTTGTGGTATCACCCATTGATTTGCCTGCTGGAAACGAAGTGGTTGCGTTCTTCCACCCCCACATCTTTTGGGACCAGCTGGAATGAAGAGACAGAGAGCCCCCAGTTACCTTGTTCCCCAGCTTGGCGTAGACCTGGTTGTGGTGTGTTGTGTCTGCCTCTCCCGTTGGGTTGGCCGAGGTGACCACAATGGGGCCAACCTGGGGACAGAAAAACGGGAATGAAAGCTCTGATCCACTTCTGCTGATGACTGGAACTCCAAAGTTCACTCGTGAGTCTCTCTGACTCCAAAGAGAACTCGCTGTGACTCACCCAGGTAGAGACACCCACTTTGTAGGCAACTACAGTCCCACCAAATCCGTGCAGGAGTGACTAACACCCCCCTCAACTGGGGCTTCCTGATGTTGGTCAGGAGAGAACATTTTGTTTTCCAGCACCAGCCATTGCCAAAGACCTACAGTGTCTGTCCCAGGAATGAACAGAAACGTGCAGGGTATTGCAGTTCTTCTGGCCACATTCCAGACCTTCTGAAGTTACTCTGGCTTCAGATAAGCCCCTGCTTGCAACAACAGTGTTTTGTGTAGGAAACTGGACAAAGTGTCTGTTAATTACATGTTTTCTGGCTTTCTGGACGTGGTGGTTATTCCTTTTACTCTCCTTTCTGCAAGAAAACCAGCTCCCAGCTGCTTGCACACCCCACACCTTCCTAATGATATTTTTCTTGTGGGAGTTACTCATTTTAGCACCTTTCACACCCCAAACCTGTCTGAACAGGCATGAATCCTCTTTTCATGGAGAAAAGGAACAGGAGAGGAGAGGTGACATGCTACGAAGTCTGCTTCCACCTCTCACTGTCCTTCTCTCCTCTCTCCAGCAACCAGAGGTCCTGGGTGCTCCTGAGGGACACCAAGCCAGGTCCCTGGGCAGTGGGATGGCGAGGTCTGGTTCCCAGTGCTGCTGGGATGAGGGTGCTCTGGCCACTCACCAAGTCGATGAGGTGTGTGGTGACAGAGCAGTCGGGGATGCGGATGGCCACGCTCTGAGGGGTACCGACGTATTTAGCAGAGTCCTTCATTCCCAGGAAATCCACCCATTCACCTGGAGAAGGAAGAGTCATGTCACTTATGGATGGACATCAGTGCCAGCACAACGGATCTTACCAGAAACAGTGTCATGGAGTCAGCGTGGGGATGCTCGACTTCAAGTTGGAGGTTCAAAGCCAAAGCTCTCCAGAGAGCTTGGAATGAGCAGCTTTTCCTCACCTCTGGGAACCACCAAGCTGATAGGAGATGGCCAAGCAGCTTCCATGAAGTCCCAGAGCAAGGGACTAATCAAATGCTTCGCAGGTTCCAGTTGCTTCAGGCTAGAAATCCAGAGTGACATGGGGCGATCCTGAGCCTGGCGCTTGGACCTGGGAAAGAGGCAAGGAAAAGTGAGCCTGGAATTAAGATGGGAATTTATTTTCATGCTGGAAAGGAAATTGTGTTTGAGAGGCCCCGAGGTGTGTGAGCTCTGACCCAGGTCACCGCTCTGTAGTAAAAGCAGGACTGTCCAACAGGCAGTCTGGTAGAAAGGGACATTAATGACTATTCCCAGTCAGGAATGTCTCCTCCAAATCAAAGTTTTAGCTTCCTGAGCTGTGACGGGTAGAAGTCCCAGTTGCCCAAGTTGTGAGGAAACCCCAGCAAGGAGGTGTCCTGGCTGCTTACAGAAGTACATCTACAGGCATCTGCTAAACACCAGCAGGGCTTGGGTTGTGAAAATATGGACCTACAAATACATACAACAATTCCCTGCCCCTTGGGTTTCCTTGTGGTATCTGGCTCCATCAGCTACCACAAGCCAAAGGGAAGACAACCCCAGCTCAACTGTCTCCTTTCCTCATTCAGGTCTTCTCCTCCGGGTTCCTCACCTTGTTCTTCCCATGAAGGCCAAGCTGGGTGTCCATGGCTGTTCCAGCTGCTACTCAGCAGCAGCTCTAAGCCCTAGAGGCTTCTTGAGACTCATCAAAGGACCCCTCACTGGGGCAGAGAGACAAACACTTACTGGTGAGCTTTCTCCACGGCGTCAGGCCGATTACAGGCAGCCACAAGCACATACACAGTATCCGTGGGGATGCCGCAAGTCCCTCCGTTCTTCAGGATATCTGTTGGCATGAGAAGAGAGCAGAACCCCTTGAGTGACTAGAAGTGAGGGGCTGTAATTCAGGGAAGAGCTGTCACAGACAAAATAGCCAAGTTGGTGCTCTCATCTCTCCTCTGCCCAACTAAAACAAAGCATTCCCTCTGACACTGCAATTCCCAGCATTCATCCAAGAGGAGAGCTGGCATTTAGGGGAACTCTGGGCCACGTTCATCAGGGCCAGAAGCCATTCAGCCCCATGGAGAGGGCAAGCATCACACATGTGCCCTGCTGTCTCTGTACAAAGCTTCTGGTGGCAGCCCCAGCCTGGAGGATTCAGGTTGGATGAGCAGACAGGGATGTGACACAGGAGAGACAGTGGAAAACACTCTACTAAACCCAGCCCCTACCAAGGAACTGGTCCTACAGCCCCCAGAGTGTATTTGGTCTCCAATGATTCTTGTACCTTGGCTCACTTTGTCAAAATATCACCAGGTTATCATGTTTTCCACATCTGGATTGGAAAGCTTTCCTTTAATAGTGATGTTCTGCTACAAAACCTCCCAGAACGTACCCTCCACCCCCCCGTTGTTCCCTCACCTGCAATTCTCTTGACCGAGGAAGCTCTCCTGGCAGGCAGGTGAAGGCACTTGGTCATTCCTGCCCCCACACCACTAAGCTGCACGATGGGCCTACCCATGGGTAAGCAGGAACCCTCAAAGACGCTGTTGAAAAGGGCAGAGAGGAAGCAGTAAAAGCTGACCAGGCCGAAGATGAGGGTGGCAGCAATGTCATAGCCAGCTGGAAGGACATGGATGGCATCCAGCAGGAAGCTGGCAGCGATGAGGAGGAAAGTGAGGGAGTAGAAGAACCAGGCCATGTTTAGGAAGAGCGTGCAGAGGACAATGAAGCTGTTGAAGAGCATGAATGCAACGATGCCCACGGCCGCGTGGAAGCTTCTGGTAGTGCCATAGAGGCCACCAAATCTTGCCAAGCCCCAGATGACCCACATAACAGCATAGAGAATGAAGGCACTGCTCTCCAGGGTTTTGCCCCTGGCAAAGGCCACTGAGCCACTTAGGAGCTTCAGGATCCCACCAGCTACCACCACCCATGGAATTACAACAGTGGCAAGCGGAGCCTGTGGGTCCCCTGTCACTGTCATAGCAAAAGAAGCCAGGACACTGCAGGCGTAGCCAAGCACCTCTGCATCTGCATATTTGGAGTACCCCAGGTAGGGAGCATGAAGGTCTGCTCCTTCACGAAGCTTCAGAAAGCTGCTGTGGGCAAGCAGGGCCTTCCCAGCACCCTTCCCTGTTGGGATCTTGGCACCTGCTCTCATGTTGAACAGGTGAATTAGAGCCATCAAGGCAGAAGCCACGAAAATGGCCACATCCACACCTTGGGGTCCACCTTCAAAGAATCCCTTGGGACTGCAAGCTAAGGCGATGCAGTAGGCCACGTAAAACAGCAAGTACAGGCCATCCACTGGGCTCTTAAAAGTGAGGAAAAGAGCCAAGACAGCAAAAAGGATTGAGAAAACCACCAGGAATGGCGTAGGGAAAGATGGCTCCTCCGGTTGCCAGACTGGGTACAGAAGGCAATAGCCTCCAGCAAATTTCAGGATGGAAGTGAAACCAAAGAACGTGGCCATGAGGACATCCATGGCACGGTACGACAGGATGCAGATGCCCATCTGGTAGATCCCAGCTGCCCACAGCCAGGGCACTTGTCCCATGAACAGTTTGCCAGTGACACCCAGGAGCCTGCAGCCGAAGACACTGGCAGAAAGCATGTTCAGGATCAGGCCAGTGACTGCAAAATGATTCACGCTGCCACTGGTGGCTTGGATGGGTTGGTGGGTCTTTTTTGTGGCCAGATCTGTGCCAGGGAGGGTGATTTTCCCTTTGGTTAGGAAATAGAGGATCCTTCCCAGCCCAAAATAACCGCCAACCAAGCAGACAACCAGATAATTGCAAGCCACAGCAGAGGAACCAAAAGCTGTGCTGAAATGTGTGGCAACTTGGTGAGCAGAGGCAAGAGAGAGAGCAGAAGCAACCATAGCCAGGATGACCTCTCTGCACAGGAAGCCCACCACGGCAAGAACGAGCAGTGCCAAGGTGAACGTGACCAGGCCAGGCACCAAAGCGTCGCGGGAATCACCGGCGTCATCCAAAACTCCTTGCCCTCCCAGGATGAAGACCACTCCATGGCCACACCAGAACACCGAGGTGGTCAGGCAGAGGGACAAGAAGAGGGAAGAGTTTCTCAGGCTTCTCCGAATTCCTGTGAAAGAAAAGACAGGAAGGAAAAACGTGCTCCTCTAGGAGAAGGAAGCAGGGCTCTGGCAAAGCTGCCATGGCTCATGTGGACCTGATGGGGAAGGAGACCAAACACAAGCAAAGCTGCAGAAGGGGGAGGCCTCGAAGCCCCCCACCCCCTGATTCTTACCTGAATATGCCAAAAGGGATGACAAAATCAAGAGGAGGACTCCCAGAGCCGTGCTGGGGATCAGAGGGGACGCCCTGGGTAAGCTGTAGAAATGCACGGCCAGCAGGAGGGACCCTGTGTGTGACAAGGGAGGGGGGAAAACATGAAAAAGCTTGTAAACATTGTCCCAAAAATCCCCAGGAGAGAAGCAGAGTGGCAAGTGGGAACAGAGCAAAAACTAACGGTACAAGATCTGCAAATACTGAAATCTCAGGAGCTCTGGGGTGGTGGTGGCGTGTGTGGTGTAACTTGGTTTGTGGCCAAAGTCTCACCTCCTTTGGGGAGCCTGGTTTTGAAAGACTTGAACTTAATTGTGTTTGAAATTGCTCCTTCATTAGCAGATAAAGGTAAAAACCAGCGCTGAGGTTCCAGCAGCACAAAAGGCTGGCAGATAAACACACACCCTGCAGATGATCACACAAGCCTCATATTGAGGGAAAAGTAGGCTAAAAAAAACACCAAAAAGGGGCAGCCTGCAGGAAAATGAAATGCAAGGAAGGAGCAAACAAGGAGTGAACACCCAAACCAGCTGCCGGGAAAACGGCAAGAAAGGGAAAAGAGCAGAAAGCATCCAAACAGAGATCATTTATGAAAATGACTATCAGAAAGTTTTGATTTGCTTCCCACCCAGCATGGATCGAGCACAGAAGTTCAGGCCAGCGCTTCAAAGCCAAGACAAATAGTGTGTTGGCTGCTGAGCCAGGCAGCGGGATCTCTGGATCTAAGCGCTTTAGCCGGGCAGAGGAGATCCCAAACAAACACAACTCCCGAGCCCCCATCTATCTGAAAGAGGGGGTTGTCCGTGAGAGCCAGTCCCAACCCCATCCTCCCCTGCCAAGGAGACTCGATCCCTACCTGCGGAAATGCCCAGGAGCCCTATGGAGGAATGCAGTGACTCAACTTTCCTGTCGGCCATCGCGGAGCGCGCTGAGGAGCCGCCGGCGGCTGAAATGCTGCCTTCTCTTTCCTCCCTTAGCTCTTTATAACCAAAGCGACTCCGCTGGCCCACGTTCCTCCCTGCTCTCCACCCCTTTTCCCTACAAACATCTCCTGGGAGCGTTCCTTTCCGCCTGCAGAAGGAAATGCAAACCAGCGCCCCGCTGCAAGGCGCTTTCAGTCCCAGGGCCAGCTGCTGCCGGTAGCTCCCTCCAGGGGGCTGTTAATTTGACTGTTGATTAACCCTTGTTAAAAAAGACACCTGAAAAATAGCACCGAGGGTTTATGACTGTTGCTGCCTTTCTGTTGCTGCCAGTGAGGAAATCACACTGGTTAAAATGAAGGGGTTTTTTAAAAGAATCCACCTTGCTTTGGAGCAAACAAGCACTCTGCAAGCCCAGGAGCTCCTTGGGGAGCAGTTATTTCTCCCCACGCTGGCCACAGTCCTGCTGTTTGTCTCTGTCACAGCCATGAATGCCTGGCACCACGCTCCTGTGCTGGGCAAACCCTGGGCAGACTCAGTGCCACCCCCTGAAAGGTGACTTCTGTCCATGTGTCACTCCACATCCACCCCAGCCTCTCACAGGGAGCTCCTCCAGGGTTTTGTGAGCGAGGTGGCAACGCAGACACGCAGTCTGGAGACCAGGAGCATGAGGATAACTCCAGAGGAGCTTTGTTGGCTTTCCAGGAGAATGCTGCAGGTAGGGAGTGTGTATCCATGGTCACTGCTGTATCCCAAAGGTGACGTGAAGGACCTGCTCACAGCTTCCTACTGCTTCCCATGGAGAAGGTGTGATCGGGGCACTGAGGTCTTTACTGACGGAGGAGAGGTTGCAGAAGGAGGTGGACACTGTCCTCAGGATTGCATTGGGTGACAAGTCAAGTGGGAATCAGGCAGAGAACCATGCTATGAGAGCTCCCAGAGCTTTGGGGACAACCCTGGCCTGCACTTCTGTACATTCCTTCATGGTGTTTTTGTGTGGAATGGACCACTGCTCCTGTGGAGGACTCAGCTCCTGTTAGAGCAAACTCCACTCTCAGCCTCTTCACAAGTTAAAAGATGCAGAACAGCATAAAGACCTTCACACTTCACGTGCCACAGCCAGGGCTGGGGGACAGAAAAGCTGTTGGAAAAGGGATGTAGAGTGGCACAGGCTGGAGCTCAGACAGGCCTCCAGCATCACCCAAGAGGCGTTAGATTTGTAGCAACAACCAGAACAACACCAGACTGGCAGGGTCTGCAGGTAACGTGGACCTCCGGCTCACTGGGCCAGCTGGAGCAGGATGGTGTGCTTCCATCACGCAGCTGGAGCCCTGTAACAGCTTCCCAAGTTTCCTGGTTTCTGCAGTGCTCTGGAGGACAGTTATCCTTAACTGTGTTCACCCCTCAAGAAGGCAACAGGGTTCCTTCACACTCATCCTCACTGGAATATTAATGCAGATGAAAGCAAGGTGTCAATATCAAATCCCAGTGCCTCTACCACAACAAACATGTGGATACTCCCTGAGAGAATGGAATAGCTCTGCTGGAAAGTATTATTTATCAAGAATATGTTTATTGCAGATAGATCTGGAGGTTCCATATGTCTGTTGGGGAAGCAAGCACTGGAAGAAGCCTGGTTTGTCCAGTTACACCTAACCAATTTACACCAGTAAGGGGAACCAGCTCAGCCAGTTCACCACAGGCATGGCTCAATGCTGGGGTTTGCAGCGAGCAGTGAGTTTGTTTAAATCATCAGCCCCTGGCTCTCTCTGCTCCATCACTAACAGGACTGCTCTCTAACTGGATAAAGAAGGAATAACCTATCTGATTCAGCTGCTTTTGCATGCAAGAGGAAATACATACATTTCTAATCCACAGTTAGAATACCCCAGACACCAAAACAAACAGGGGTGAAAAGGCTTTGAGTGTTTTCCACAAGTCACAGTTTGATTTCTGTGCTGGATAATAAAATGAACTGAAAGGCAAAGCCTCTGCTGGATTAGCTGGACCACAAGTCCTTCCTCATGTGCTTTTTGCTCCAGCCTGTACAGGTAGCAGCAAGGAGCCTGTGGTACCCAACATCACTAGTTTTAAGATACAAATGCAATAAAATTTAAGTCATAAATCAGTATCTTTCTCACACTTGCCATGACTAATGAACTCACCAAAACACTATTTCACTCTACAGAGGATGTACTTCATGTCTCTTCCAAATCTGACAAAGAACCAAGGAATATTTCTCAGAAATAACCCCTGAGAAACATCCCCCACCAAGGTTGCACCAAGGTTTGTGTTCTCTGAAGAGCAGCAAGACAGCCTCAGCCGGCCACGGTGATTCCAAGGGCGCAAAGCTGAAACCAAGAGGCACAGAATCGTCCTGGATGGGAGCCTGTCAAGGACAAGGAAGGTCAAATCTGCGTGAGCCAGGGATTTTCCCCTCCACACCCTATGGATCTGGCTGTCCCGTGCCCCTCCGGAGGCCAGGGCTCTGTCTGTTCCTGGTACCACTTTCCTGGCAAAGATGGTGTTGTCGATGAAAAATCAAGGTAATTTTTATTATGTGAGGACCCAGAGGCTGGGAAACAACTACAACTGAGTGCAAAACATCTGCTCCTGGGAGCTGGGGTAGATGGATAAGGACATTTAAGGTCAGAAAATCCTATGTCCTCCTATGAGGACAGGCTGAGAGAGCTGGGGCTGTTCAGCCTGGAGAAGAGAAGGCTCCAGGGAGACCTGAGAGCAGCCTTCCAGGATCTGAAGGGAGCTCCAGGAGAGCTGGAGAGGGACTCTTGGTCAGGAAGTCTAGTGACAGGACGAGGGGGAATGGTTTTAAATTGGAAGAGGGGAGATTGAGATGAGATCTTAGGAAGAAGTTCTTCACTGGGAGGGTGGTGAGGCACTGGAACAGGTTGCCCAGGGAAGTTGTTGATGCCCCATCCCTGGAAGTGTTTAAGGCCAGGCTGGATGGGGCTTGGAGCAACCTGCTCTAGGGAGAGGTGTCCCTGCCCAGGGCAGGGGGGTTGGAACTGGATGATCTTTAAGGTCCCTTCCAACTCTGACCATTCTGTGATTCTATGATTCTAAAAGGAAATCTTGGTGTTAGGCTGAGGTTGCCCTTGTAGGGTTTTAAAAAAAGCTGGGGGGACACTGGAGGAATTGCCTGGCTTGAATACTTGCTCTGGGCAGGCTCCCTTTGATACCATCCTGTGTGCAAAGATTTCGGCACTTTAGTCTGAAATAGAAGGGAAAATCGACAGCTGAGAAGGGAAAACACAGCTGCTCTGTTCAACAGGTCGTGTCAGCTGGGGATGCTTGGGAGACAACGTGCTGAGAAGAGGATCTGCAAGGGAGCAGCCAGTTGAGGAAACAAACAATATTTATATGCCCTGCCCGTGGCACTGGAAATAAAACCTTCTTGCCAGTAAGAATTTGAGCCCAGCCCTCCTGGCCACACCTGCTCCTGGGGGAGGGATCGGGCTATAAAATGCTCCAGGCAGTGAACAGAGCTGCACAGCAATTTGGGGCTCTCCAGGGAATCCTCCTGCTGCGGTGTGTGACCATGGGAAAGAGGGTGGCCGTGGTGCTGGCTGGCTGTGGGGTGTACGACGGGAGCGAGATCCACGAGGCTTCTGCCGTGCTGGTGCACCTCAGCAGGGAGGGGGCACAGGTAAGAGGCACCTCGCTGGGCTCCTGCCCCATCCCTGCCTGCTTTTGCCCTGCTTTGCTCTGGAACATCTCCCTCTTCCACAAAGGTCTTGTCTCTGAGGAGCTTTGCAGAAGCTTCTCTGCTTCTCTCTCACAGCTTTGGTCCGTGGGATTGGCTCCGTGCTCCCTGCTTGAGCGTGTCCAAACCCTGAAACAAACTTTCCGAGATGCCTCCTCTGTTCTTTTTGGCTCAGACTCCCTCTTTTCTGCGTTGGTGCTTCTTTTTAAAGGACCACTATTGGTTTTGGCTGTTTGAAATCCATCTTTTCAAACCCCCTTTTCAGACCAGGTCTGAAAATAGACAAGTTCTCATGAGCTGAACTTGAACAGGGGTGAAAAAGGCAGCAGTTCTAAGACCCCACAACAGCCACTTTGCCAGACTGGGAGAGGAGGGAGAGAATCCCTGTGTAACACTGCCCTCAGCTCAATAACCAACAAACCTGGTTCAGAGCTGCTCTCCTGGGAACAGGGATTGCTCTGTTAAACACAGAGGAACCATGGTGATGTCCATGAGCTGCAGAGCCAGCCTTCCCAATTCCAATCCTTCACAGTGCACGCTCTCTGCTCGGCTTAAAACTCGCCCAAACCTTTCCTCTGCTGCCTAGAATTTTGCCTCTTCTCTCCTGGAGCTGCTGCAGTCGCTTCCCTCCTGCCGTACCCTGAGCCGGCAGGATGGCAGCACCGTCCTCCACCCATCCCTGGATTTGCAGGGACCTCTAGTGGAGGACACTCGGGAATTATTTCAACACCATCCTTTTAATTTTGGCTCCTTTTCTCCAAACTAGACAAACCCTGAGTCCTCGGCTGCTCCTCACAGGACTTATCTCAGCCCTTTCACCACCTTTGATGCCCTTCTCTGAGCAATTTCAAGCACCCTAACACCCTTACTAAACTTTAGAGCTTGCCCAGTCCCAAAACCTATCAGCCATCTGTTTGTCACCCTCCACTTTTAATCACTGCACGTCAGCTTGAAACAGTTCTGAAGGTGTTTTCCAGAAAAAGAAACTCTGGCTTTGGGAAAACAGCGGCTGGGGAGAAGAAACTCAAAGTCCTGTCCTTGAGGGAGGGACATGGAGTGAGAGCAGCACCCACAGGGGATGGCTGGCTTTGTGGGCGCAGCTGGGGCAGGGCTGGAGGTGGTTGCTTGGGATGTCAATGGAAACCTCTGAGAAACGGCTTCACCAGTGGCTCCTGGAACACCTAGTTTTCCTAGGAAGGAAGGGAGTCATTGCTCCCTCTCCAGCTCTTCCCAGCCCAAAACAAGCAGTGTGGGCTAAATGCTTTGGTTTCACCCAACAACATCCTCATTCCTTTAGAGTGAGGAAACATGTTGCTGTGCAAAAGCTACAAAAGACCTTCCCTCCTTCTTTCCCTCCTTCCTTCCCTCCTTCTTTCCCTCCTTCCTTCCTCCCTTCCC